>BMAU01001505.1:600000-1100000 GCA_019973935.1 Trichonephila clavipes | reverse complement strand
TATTAGTTACATAACTAGAATTAATTTTTGGTTATAATGCATTCATTATCTTAATTAAATTACAATTAGCTAACTTCTAAAATAATAATTTTTCGTTAAGAAATCCTAATTTTTCACGAAATTGAAATCATCCTAGTAGCTTGTTTTAAACATTTCATTTCAATTTTCTCATAAATTCTGTAGATATTAGACAAAAAATGTTAGGGGACCATATAGTAAATTGCTTGAAACAAACAATTCACGGTATTGTTCTTATTTCAAAATATGTGATACATATATTTAAAAATAATACACAACTAATCCACCTCTTAAAACTTGGTGTGTCTGTTGTGATTTCAAATTCATTAATTACAGTAATTTGCATACAATTTTGAATGTAACCCCTTCAAGACGGCGAAAGGAGAAAAACGTGTTCCCCCAAGCCCATACTTTCCGAGAATATACGCACGCAGGAGACAGGGCGAATTCCTCTGCTAAGTCTAATTTCATTAAAAATGTCATATAAAATCTTTAATGCAATCAAGTACGCTAAATTTACAATTTACTATCCTTGATAATATTTGAATGTACAATACAAAAATCTACACTATATTTAAAAAAAATACGAATACGAATATACGAATTTTAACGAATTTTTTTCTATTTATTAATAATAATAATAAAATACTATTTTCGCCATGATGATTAAAATGAAATAGATGAAAAACTTTCAAATCACTATCTGGAAAACCTCAAAAGATAAATTTAGTCTCACATAAACTTGTTGTAGCTTGAACTGATACAAATCTTATAAATAACAGCGAATATATTGCTTTTTATTAAATTAATCGTTATTTTGCTCATAGTTTTCATTGTATCACATAAGTATTACATTTTAGGTCCTCATGGCTATGGTAACTTAGGTAACAATAGCAACGAAAAAAATCATTTGGTCTTACAAAATTAAAAACGAGTCGGTAAGAACAAACAATTATTTTTCATTTAAAATGAGTCATTGCGTTTGTACTATGAAGATTTGCTTTTTAAATGCATTTGAGTATTAAAATGATTGTTGTAAATATGAACTACAAATATAAAAAAAAATTCTTAAACTCTTATTTAGAATGTCTGATGCCCAATAAGCTAATAAGTGTTCTATATTTTTTCCGACTTAGTCAAAATATAAACAGAAATTCAGTCTGCAATAAATCACGAACCTTTAAACGCCCTACTCTCTCTCGAAAAATCTAAATATGTGCAGTTTACATTTATATAGATCGTAAATCTACTTTTTAAAAAGAACTCGGAGACGAATGCTCATATAGAAATTCAAACCTTTATGAAACATTATTCGGAAGAAAAAAATACGGACTTTAAACGTCGTCTAGTGCCTTCTAAAAATAAATATTAAAAGTTCCAAACTCAGATCACACTGGTGTGATCAAGGAACTCAGAGCAGGGAAAGCATTATCACATATATGGTAACGAGAACCCTGGATGGAGAAACGCTTGATCACATATGTGTGATCATGGTCCTGAATGGGGTAAGAATTCTATGATATGATAAAACGAAATATTTAAAATTTGTGCCATACTTCATTTTACTTTTTTTTAATTATATTTAATAGTTTCGATTTTTCGTAACATATATATTTCTTTTTCTTTTGAAATTGGAATTTTAGTTATATATCGTTAGAGGCACAAAATCACATTTTTAAAATACAAAGAGAAAATTTTCTTTGTCAAGCATTTGAAACATGCAATTTATTTAATAGAATCTATTATTTAAGGTTCCATATTTTGCTAACTTAATTCAGAGTTTTAAGATTTTTAAAATATATGCTAATTTTAAGATAAAAAACCAGATACAGAGAAAAAGTCTAATACCATAACGGAAAAATCTTTATTTGAAATCAATTAATTAATTAAATTAACTAAAACAATCTATTAAGGTGATATTTTTGTTTCTTCTAAACCATAAAAATTGATGCAAATTTGTCCAGGTATCACACAAAACTGAGTTAGTTGAAATAAACTTTAAACAATCAGAATAATTTTTAAGCAATGTGATTATACCATGATTATTAGAGAGAATATGGTATTTTTTTCCATCTATCCACAGAAAAGTTTCTTCTTACAAAACTTCGTTTTAGCATATTGATTTTGACTCTTCTTTTCTTGATGATTAACATTTCTATCATAACAGTTAGTGAACAAAAATTGTACACAAAACATGTGTACTGTAAATTAGTTGTTGCTGGCAGCTTTTTTCACAACCATTGCGTAATAAGAAACGTAGTTGTCAAAAAAGAAAGCAAATGTTACAATCCTTATAGTGAGTTTGAACTTGTTATTCCACCTTTTATTGTATTTAGAAGAAACCTGTGATTTCTTAAGTATTTTGTTATACCTAACCTGAGATTTATTTTCATAATAAAAATCAATAATGAGAGGCAAATGATTGTATTTTGGGTCCCTATTACTTTCTGGGAAATTTATATCGAATTCTCCAAATTATCTTCTCAAAACTATATGACAATTTACATCACTATGCGGTTGTTTCATTTCTAATGTATGACGAAACAGTTTTTTATTATATGTTTATTCCATGGTTATTTAGTAGAGGAATTTAGATGAGAAGGATATTGAAGATCACTTGGACTAGTTATTAGGTGTTCAGCTATCGAAAGATGAACTTGATGATGAAAATTCGGATAACGAGGACCACAGTACAGATGAAATTTAAATTATAATAATTATTATTATTGTTTTTAACTAGCATCATTAGTAAAAATTATTCAAACATGTATATTTTATTTATTTTGTGCTGAGCTTAACTAGCAAATTTGTATGATGATGGATATTCACATCATACTACTTTTTTAATTATTTTATGTTTAATATTTAAACTAGGAATTTTTTTAGATATTTTATATCACCTGATTTATTTCACCAGAATATTTTTAAAAATCATGCAAAGAAGTGTTAATCAATTCACACACATATCTTATTTAAGTTCCTCCTTTGAAACTGCCGAATATTCCACGTAAAAAAGTTTGTGAAATCAAAACTGCTCCATAAATCTTTTGCAAACCGTCTATACACTAAAGATAGTATTTGAATGATGTCGGATGCAATAATTATAATTTGAATGTTGTCGTACCAATAACACGATTAACATGACGTATACATAGCATTTCATACGACATTTTGAGATTCATCATGCATTCATCTAATATATATATATATATATATATATATATATATATATATATATGTGTGTGTGTGTGTGTGTGTGTGTGTATCAACTTGATATTATTCTAATATATACTTAATATTATCAAGAACATAACACTAACGCTATTGTTACTATGTAATAGTGTCATTCTTGTTGAATTATAGTATTAATCATGTAGTATTTTTATTAATAAAGTTGTGTACCTTTAAATTACATTTATTTATTATTTTTTATTTTCAGCATTAATACTTAAATTGATGGCGATTCACTAATTATATTTCATCTAAAGAGTCTACTGCACAATATATATATATTTTTATTCCTTTATGCATTTTTGTTCTGAAAGGGAGATTAAGAATACTAAATAACAAAACTTTTTAAAATCTACATTTAAGCAGTATTTATTTTGTATATTTTACTAAATTTTTGATGGATAAAAACTTTAAAGCTTTTTATTAGCTTCCTTTAATATTATTTATTTTCTATGTTTTGTGAAAATGGTGATAAGTATTTTTAACGAGAACGCTACTTTTTTTAATAATTGAAACTTAATATCAGAATAAAAACATATTGTAAATACAATAAATATGTGATATAGTCTAGACTTTTATTCACAAAGGGACCTGATTAAAATTATTAAAAGTCTGTTTACATATTAATAAGCGTAAAAAATCATTGAAAAACTATATTGTAAACAGACTTTAAAATAATTGTATGTCCAGACGATATAGTAGATATTAAAGTCAACATTATTTAAGACCACTAAATACATATTAACATATTTATAAAAATAATAAAAACGATAAAAATAATAAAAAAGCAAAATGGTAGTAAAAATATATATTTTTTTAAAATGAATTTCTTTTTAAGCTTTAAACATAACCCCAGTAACTAATCTTGAAATTCTTAAATTAATCCCACGGGAATGTCTTTTATTCATGAGTTTCAGTAATGTGCTTGTTACAATTGTTTAATCACTGTTTTTATTACATTAAAAATAATACTTGTTAGGAGGTCTTATATGCCACCATTTTTTATATCTGTATGTTATTGTTTACTTGTCATTCACTTTACTCATACTGCTTGCTTGCCGGCTCTCATTTTAGCAGTGTGAGGGAACATCATTTAAAAAGGAAAGTAGTACGTTTTGCCGTTGCTTCGATGCAGACGGGTGGCAGAAGTAAGCCCACTTCTGTCACTGGAAGGATGATAAGACTGCGAGATTCTCCTTCAGAATCCCCAAAGATACATTGCTATAGGATTAGTACTACAGATAAGAGTTGTCTAGGTTCTTCCAGTGGATCATCACCCCGATGCTGTGGTATATCCTGTGTAACCATTGGGTAAGTGCTGAGCCCGACGATTGTCAGTTGACCGGCAAACTATCTCTCTTGCAGTCCTCCATTATGAGTAGACACGCACTGGGATGAAAACATTTTCTCTTGTCTTTCTTTTGTGCCCATGTGTTCGTTTTGTACTGGTTCGTTTTTCCACCGGTACAAAACCAATGCCCGATCCCTAACTTTGGACATATTACTTTTAAAGGTTTTGAAGGAGCATGTATGGAATAATAGTCTCAAAAAATTACGACTCAGTTATTTACTTTAATTCCTGCCTACACTACACGTCGAATCATTTTTGTTGGGATAAAAATGTTTCCATATTCATAGTTTACAGTAAGTCCGCACAAATCACTAGATTTCACAGTGTTGTTGCTTCTGCACCTGAACTGCTGCATGCCTTAGAAGCGAAATTTTTCGATAGATTTCTTGGTAAAATATGAGTCATTAAATCAGAAAATCTCAATAAAAGAAGTGTAATAGTTTTTTCTCGTCAAAATATTTAGCTTAAGCATTCATTTTTCCTCAATTGCCAGCAACAATTAAAGTAGAAAAAAGTAAGACATTCTATGCTGAAATGTTTCTTTCAGTCAATATAAATCCCATATTCTTTTCATTTCGCCATATTAAAAAATTCGAATGATTAGTTTTCTTAATCTATCTTTGATTTGATTGCCCAAATATTAGAAAAAAAATACTGCTGTTAAACTTACTACTACAACTGCCAAAGCAAGCATTTCATGAAGTTTAAATGAGCTTTTCTGAAATCTTTATTTTTGTGATGATACTTCAAGAAATAATAAATAAGCTAAACTTAAAATTTCACATAAATGTTTTAATGGCAATAGGTAAATGAGAAATTGTAATGAAGGTATTAATGTAGTTTTTAGAGGTCATAATTGGAATTTTTTTCAAAAGTATAGAAATGTCTTAAATTTCCAGTTTGTAGCTAATTTCAGTTAAGTATCACTTTTGGTTCAGTTTTGAACTAATGGAAGGCTTATAGTTTTTTCTCAAGAAATATATTTAAGAAATATAGGGCTGTAACTTCATTTGGAAAATTTCGAACATATTTCTTAAAAGACAGAACAGTTGGAAAAATTCTAAAATTTGATCAAATTTTCTTTAAAAGTATTGAAAATAATTATATGTGTGAATTATTTCTGACTGCAATTTTTGTTATTGTGAATTAATGGGAAATTTTCAAGCATAAGGAGGTTTAAAGTTTTTGATAAGTTCAGAAAAAAGACTCGAAACCTTAATATATACTTTAATTGCATAGTATATGTGATGGTACATTTCCAGTAATATATGCGGTTTTAAGTCGCTTTAATCGTAAATTCACACTAACTGAGGGAGGGAAGTTAAGGGATCCACATGTGCAAATGATGGGCGTTCTCTTTCTCGAGTTTTAATCTGTATTAGTTGTATCATATTTTTAAAATTGTGCCCAAAGTAGAAATTAGAGAATTAGATTAAAGAAATTAATACTAATCAAAATATTTCTTAATTATAGACTCAAAAATGCATTGTCTCACTGGTGCATTGAGAAAACACACTTAAGCCTTCTTTGCACTACTTATAGAAAAACAGTTATTTACATCCAGAATGATGCTATGCTAATCCATCCTCTGCGTCTGTAGTTTCCACATTTCAAAATCAACTCAGGCACACTTTATATCATAATTTTTAATATAGTACCTACCTTAATAACATTTAAACCTTACTCTTCTATTTTATTTTTTTTATATTGTTGCATCTTATAAAACAAATCTATCAAAACAGCAAACAAATAAATAAAGCGAAAGTAAAACAGAAATTCGAAAACACCTTTAATCTCACAACAAGAAACAATGCCTTAAGCCCCACAAAATTTACATACATCAAACATCTCATAGTATAATACCATTGATTTCTGTAAATCGAATGATTCCAAGCAGTAGCTCCATTGGTAGTAATGTAATATAATTTAAATTTCGATGATCCTAGGGGAAACATCTGGAAGACCCTGCTCCATATAGTCCAGTTCCAATGGGTGTTCTTAGACAGGTTTTCTCTGCTGTGTTTAGAGTTTTCACCAACCATAACTTTCTTCAGGAACACCTACGCCGAATTGGTGTGAAAGGTACTCCAGGCTGTCCTCTGTAACTTGGGGTGAGACTATGAATTTTGTTGACCTGCCATTTGAGCTTCCCTGGCCAACACAGGTTTTAATTTTTATTTTTTTCTGACAACTTTACTGAAAAGGCTAGTTTATCTTGCGTTGCTCGCAAGAAAATGGCTTACACGGCCTACTCCTTGACGTAATAAAAGAAAAAAAATTATTTCCAGTTTCACGTTCGACGCAGTTTAAACTTTTTACCAACATTTTCAGCAAATCTTTATTTTAACATACATTTCAATTGCAGAATTTTTAATGCAATTCTTTTCCATTGGTCATTATTTACTAATTTATTTGTTTCGAATATTGTCTTTTAATGTGCCAGATTTAATTGAATTGGTTTTGTCTCTCTTTATAAAGATGGTTTAAATTGTATTTTTGTATTCAAAACTGAGAATGTTGAATTCATTTCCATTTTAAGTACAACCTCTAACAAATAAAAATCACTAAAATCACCTCATATGTATAAGTCTTTTTTTCTTAGACTACCGTCGCAACAAAAGTACTGTTCCATTTGATTAGTATCATTGTTCTTACATTCTTCAGTTTAGTTTACTTACGTAATATTAGCTAAAAAACTTGTTAATAAGAAGGATAAGTATAATTTTTTTTATGTCACTTCAAATATATTTTAATTTCCAATTTTCTTGGAAATACCAAAACTCGCCATCATCATTTTATTTTGTATTATTATCACCTAATTTATGCAGACATGCTGAAGCATAAAAACATGAACACATGCATTAAAAACGAATACGTTTTAACTAAAAATAATAAATTTTAATTACAATCACTATATATACAATCTTAGTTTACTAAATAAATTATTAAGAGCACCGTATGTAGATTGACTTATGTTATTTCTTCTCTGAAAGCAGAAATTGTATATAAAGCGGGAACCACACACACAAGCTAAGGCAGTTAAAATCTAATGGTATGGTGATCCTTATTATTTTATGTACTACTAAAATATTTACAGCTATTGATGGGGAAATGGTGAGCGACTTAAACAGTACTAGTAATAGTTCATTTGCGAAGATATGGTATGCTATCGATAACTGTGTATAATTAGATATTTAAAAAAATAACACATTTTTATTGTGTATTTTCTGTTATTTGTTCGTATACTAGCAGGACCACTGAGGTGTAAGCCATTGGTCTTATGTATATTCGTACTATTTAAAAATGTCATATTTTCTAAATAATCAAAATATTTATTAATTATACATAAATTATTTGTAAATTAATGCAGATTTAAAGAGATTTCCGGTTTTTTTATAAAGAAAACAAGAAATCTCACACATTGAATCTTTGCTTGGAAAAATTATGTTGCTTGAAAGATGTAGTATTAAAATAACACGTGATCAATTTTAAGCTCTTAGCCAATAAAAAACTAAAACACCAATATTTATGAAGTAATTTTAATTTCTAGAAAATATTTGCTTAAAGCTTATCTGTTTCTTTAATAAAAAGTCCTTTTTTTATAAGAATATCCTAAATTGTCATTATAGTTTTAATTTTATCCGATTTAGCTTGCTTGAATAGATTTTTAAGAAACTCTTTCGAGTTAAAAAGTAAGTATAAAGACATGAAGAAAACACCTTTTCTTTATTCCGCATTCACTAAAAGTTATTTTCTGGCAGACCTTCAAAGAATAACCCTAGAATTTTCACAATGTACCATACATTCCTTGTCGAACTCAAAAGGCGCTTGGTTGTCTTGAATGTAAGCATTTGATGTTTTCATTCGTAAGAATATGTAAATAGATACATACCCAGACTGGGAAGAATAAATAGTTTACTTTAGGTATTTTTCAGGACTTTTATTTCATTTAAATATATGTATATATTGCATTCCCCTGAATACTGAGAATGCTATCGCGAAATTACAATTTCAAGAGGAATGCTAATTCAAATTTTTTTTAACTGTGAACGTTTATTTGCAGACTTATCAAAAGACTTAACATTTAATTTTATTCTATTTTTTATGGTATTTGCTTTTAAGTTTAAGAAAACATCTTTTTGATCATCAAGAATGTTGCATTTAATTTGATACTTGTAATAAAATTAAGTATTAAAAGAATTTTTTGTTTCCGACTTTGTGAATAGATTAATCCTCGAATGATCTATTATTACCTATTTTCCCAAATGAGAATAAATAATTATTTATATTTAATTGACAGTATTTAATTTTAACTTCAGATGTAAGTGAATTACACTCATATTTGAAGTAATTTACTTAAAATGTTGCTTGCAACTCTTTCCTTTATCACATTATTATTAAGGTATCCGACTACGTTCGGAACAGTGATTTTGCAAAAGCGCATTAATGGATAATGTTCATGATATTTAGTGTCACTCAGATTAGAATACATGCATAAAACTGTTTTAAGGACATTTTGACAAAAAAAGTTTATTTGAATATAATATTTTAGCAAAAATTTAACTTAGAATAATCGTTTTTCCAAATGTTCTCCTTTTGTTAAAAATGCTTCCATTGTAATAATATTTTGCCTGTATATAGCCCAGACCTCTCTATAGAGGCTCAACTAGAATTTTTGAAATATATAGCTTAGAAGTGGGTTTATTCATATTTTATTGCAATAGAGGGAAGCAATTTTAAGAAAAAAACGCCAATAATTATTTCAATTGGTGGTTGAGCATCTGTAATCTAATTGAGCATCTGTAAAGAGGTAGGAGCTATTTACAAGCAAAATATTATTATAATAGAACCATTTTTCACAAAAGGAGAACATTTGGAAAAAAGATTATTCTAAGTTCATTTTTTGCCAAAATATTATATTCAAATAAATTTTTTTGTCAAAAAGTCCTTAAAACCGTTTTTTGCCTGTATTGTAATCTGATTGGCACTAAATTTCATGAAAATTACCTATTTATTCCCATTTTTAATTTCATGAAATTTACCCATTTTCCCCTTTTTTATTTTTTCCGAACGCAATCGGAAACCTTAAAATTAAATGTCATTACAATGCATTTATGGTAATTACATTTCGAGGATGTTTCTTTAAACCGAAATCCAGCAATACAATCGTTCATTTAAAAAAAGTCGTAAAGCTTCAAATAAATGTTTATAAATAAGGTATATTTGATTACATACATTTAATTACCTTAAATATAAACGAAGTCACAAATATTAAATTTTAGACACTTTTGCAAATTCGGAAAATATACAATTTTTTTCACTATATCTTAAATGAAATCTATAAGAAATATAGGCAAATAGAGCAGAGAAGCATTAAAAAAATGTAAGTACATTAAAAAAATATATATAAATTAATTCAAACAATATAACATGAACGTTCAAAATGTAAGGTGTGTTTTCCAAAATGTAAGGCGGATGTATTCCCACTACTTAATTAAAGCAATTTATCTCGATATAAGTCTCTGAAATTCAGTTACCTTATTATTAACACGCGAATTTCCACTTAGTTCAATAGGTAAAATCTCAAAGCAATCATCGTAGTGCCGAGTGACTGAATTGAGTTCTGATTTCACCCGCATCCATTTTGCGTAATATAGGTAGGCGATGCATGTTAAATCACACTAGGTTTAAAAGTCATTATGTTGCGTTGTGAGTTTGCTAAGAGAATGGAGTATCAGATGGGATGTCGCACTTAACTTCTAATCGAGGATCTGAAATATGATACCCTTGTAAATTACTCCCACGTATTACTCCCAGAACAAAGGTAATCGAAACCTACCTGTAGCATGCAACATCATCTACTATTCCCAGTGGTGCATACAAATTACTTCTATGCATTGGAGGTGTATTTTAATAGATTCGTGGGTGAATATACAGAGTCATAATATTCATGCAAAAAATTAAAAATCTGTTGATCCATTGGGGAGTTAAACCCCTCCCCTTGTGTAAGCCATTGATTTAAATTGAAGATATATTGTATAATTGATTCTAGAGATGTACTTGAATAAAATAATTGATGATATGTTTTTGTTCTTATATATATATATATATATAACTAAAATAAATAAATGCTAGAGGAAGTAAGAATTATTTAGGGTAAACTCCTAGGAGAGCCCCCACCCTTGGCGCCAAACCGGAAAAAGCGCCAAGCGAAAACGAAATGGCGCCAAGCAAACCCGACAACGGTGACAAGTAAATATAGCAGTATAAGATGGATGCACAATGAAAATATATGTAAACAATACAGAAATTTAACATTTAAGATAAAAAATATAACAGCACTTACTTTCTTATTGTTGATCCTTCCCAAGTGGAGGGTAAAGTGTAACAAATGCTTTAAAAAAATTCTGGAAAGTCTCGTCGCTGAGTGAGTGATCGCGAGAGCGCCGCCATAAATACTCAGCGAGGTAATGGTCGAACATGCCTTTTGCGTGGCTGGTGTGATTACGGAGAAAACGTTTTATTGCCGATTAACTTACTATTGGAAAACCACGAATTCTTTCTTATACTTCTGCAAACATATAATGCGTATTCACACCTTTTTTTCGACATCTCCATTCAAATCCATCCAAAAGAACACTCTTTCAACAGCAAACACAACTCTACAAAACTCTACAAACAGCATTCAATAACGTAAAAAATTCTAACGTGTATTCACTTACAAGCGCAGCCATACTTTCAACCCGGTGCCCAACAACAAAATGAATTTTGAAATGCGCGCCCACAAATGACGAAAATTCTAGAAAAAGTTAGGGTTGCCATATGTTGTATTTAAAAGCAAGGTTACCATGACGGCGCAATTATCGCCAACCAAAGTAATTCGCGCCAAGGGTGGAGGCTCTCCTAGGTGTGAACCTTATTTAGTTTTTATATTTTACACGAGAACATAAGTCAATGGATTATGAGTAAAAAAAACAGATTTGCCCCTTTAATTTATTTTATTTTATGTTATATTAACGTCTCACTTTGTAGCTGCACACGGAATATTGACGTTATACTTAGTAATTTTAATCCTCCTTTAAGTAACGTAGAAAACGTCCCTGAAATTCGATGTTACATTAGGGTTACTGGCAACACATCTGACTCACTATTCTCTGAAGTAACAAGCTCAAAATATTGAAATATACAAGGGTTGCCTAAATGACAAGTGGACATATGCAATTGTGTCAGAGTGAGTGCAGATATAGCAAGGGATACGAAGGACCGTAAAAACTGTACACCGCATATGATATTTAACAGTGAAACCGGTTAATGGTAGAGGAAATCAATTGAAAGTAAAGTCATGCCATATAAGGGTGCGTCCAAATCGGAACAACGTGTGGTGGTACGATTTCTGATAGCTGGAGGTGAGTTTAATGCGGACATATATCGACAAATCGTAGCAGTTTGTGGCGAGCACTGTGTAACGGGACTTTATCACGCCTTCTCACTAATCCTCTTGGGGAATCTTTGGGGCCAGATGACATTATTTCAATCCAATCCTCTCAAGAACAAAGCACGATATGCAGATTAGTGAATAGATATAAAATGGAGCTTTAGCATTCACGATTTTGTTGGATAGAAGTCGGATAGTAGAATATAAATCAAATAGTAATAGAATGGAAGAAAAATAGTAGAAGAATAGAATACAAGAAGAGACAGAAAGCGGAGGTGCTGTTTGCCCTGAGATATTGGTAGATTAAATATAGAAGAGTAATTATAGAACGGACTTTAGCTTATTAAGGGGTCTACAGTAGATAAAAATTATGAGGTTAATTTCTCATAAAGGTAGTGAGTAGGATTTCAGGCGCTATTTACTTAGAATTCATAGCTATGTAGTATCACTCCTGATCATATCCCTCTAGTAAGACTTGTGTTGCGTTGATCAATATATATTTAGACAATAATAAATTACATTTATTATGGATAATTTGCGTGATCAATTATTTATTCCTACAAATCTAAGTCACATAGATGAAGAGGTGATACCCCCGTACCGCGGTGTGTCACAACTGTTTATGTCGAACGCCCAAGAATAGCTGGTGTAAAAGCTTTCGAAAAGGCAGCAATCGAAATCAGAACTTCATGACAATTCGGCCCACACGTCTATCATTAAACCATGGCCACTTTAACAAATTCCTTTGGGAAATGTTAGAACACTCGCTGTAGAGGTCATATTTGTCACACTGTGACTTCTAAGCCTTTATACCAATTAATACAGTATTAGGTTTCTATTTGAATGATGAAGTGAATGAGAAGCTATGCAGTACTTCTTCAAGAATCAACCACGTTCTTTCTAAAGCAGCGCTGCTCAACCTGCAGCTCAATGGGCCTTTTAAGCGGCCCAGTCATAGCCCATTACTCTGAAAAATTCATTTATTTATGAAAATTTGGTGGGGAATTCTTTGTTAAGAAATCAAATTTTATCGATTCTGATTTTTGCTGTCGACGTCATATGGGTGAAAATTGATATTTTTTTTCTGATTAGTGATAATAGACAACATAGCAGCGACCATTTTATGAGGGGAACTACTTTGTAACTATCTTTCATATCTTGCAAGTGGAAAATATTCGAAGAACATAGGTTGTTTCAAAACGATTAGGAAGTTGACTATTTTGAAGTGAAAAACAAACATGGATCAGTAATTTTTTTATTTGTCCCAAATTGTTGTATTTAAAATATGCCAATAAACAGGAAATGCACGTGCGTTCAATAACATTTTTCCACGAAGATCTATTTGAAGATGAGGTAAATAGGCTTTCTTGAATAATCTTTACAACAGCAAAAACCATTTTGTCAGTGGTAATGTCACTGTGGTAACAAAGGCACCGTATGGAATTTGTTATATTATTGGTAATCAAATGAAACCATTTACTGATGCAGAAAGTGGGAAGAAGTGATTCTTAGATTCTTCCAATTGAGAAAAAATCAGTGACAAAATAAATATATATATATATATATATATATATATATATATATATATATATATATATATATATATATATATATATATATATATATATACAAAATAATAATTAAAAAAAAACAAATTAGGAATTTTAATATTTTGATCATTTTTCCAACTTTAAATTTTTTTTGTAACCTTGGTCTTAAAGCATTTCTCCTCCTGCCCCTTCTCCCTTAATCCTCAAGTCGCGGCCCCCCGCATGAAAAAGCCAACATATGTGTGTGGCACGGCAGAAAAAAAAGTTGAGTGTCCGTATTCTAGAGTGAAGACATATACCTGTTACCGAAACGATGGGACCTGTGTTACAACCCACAGAGTGATTTCATTTGAATTCCAATAAAATAATTATTTTTATTAAACCTATCCCCTTTTCATTTGGGCAACCTTTATATATTACAATACAATAGATCACACCTTATGAATGATCAAACGAAGAAAACTGCTTAGTGAGCAACTTCACTTATATATAAATAAATCTAATATAAATTAAAGCTATAGCAAACACTCAAATTGAAATATTATTCAATTAAAGTACTTCAGAGTGAGTATTGGCCTTTTTTACATTAGAACCTTAATAATAATAAATTAATAAATTTATAGTACTAGACATCATCTTCCTTAACTGTTGAATTAGCAAAAACTAAATTGTTTTGCATTAAAATAAGATTTTGCGATGCATTTAAAGATTCCAGTTCAGTATTAATTTGGAACGTAAATATTGTTTGGAGGGAGGAATCGAAATGTTAATGCTGAATATTCAAACAAAATTAGCTAGTGCCTTACTTCCAAATTATGTATCAGTATTTAAGCTGAAAATTAATTAGTTAGGAAACTTCTTTTAAGTTATCATGAAATTAATCAGTTTACCTAATCAACATAATATGAAATACACAGACAAATTGAATTAATTTCTGATTTATTATGCTAGACAGAATTTTATTAACTAATTCAATTAGCTTTGAGAAAGGCTTATTTAAGTGATTTGGAATTGAAATGCAACTGCGCATGTGAGCTGAAAATAATTACTGCTTTCATGTTTAAAAAAAAGGAAGTTTAAGAAAACTGATTATAATTTTTTTTTAAATTACTCTACATCAAAACCCGTTCAGTACATCTCCATTGAGTATGAGATATTTGTAGAGCATTGGCTTACAAACTCAAATGCGTCAGATTTGCATCGAAACAACATGCTAGATATTTAACTATGATCTCCTCTCTTAATGGAGTTTACATAGGAAGACACACATACATTTTAGTTTGACATATGCTTCAGGCACTTCTAGTGAGAAATGAATGGTGCATTTCTAAATTGTAATGACTATGCTGGTAGACATGTGTAATTTTAATGAGTTTATACGTGATAAGTTTATTTGGAACTTGATAGAGGATTAATTTGGTTGGGAATTTCATTTAAATAGTAGACGTTATCAGGTATTTAATTATTATAGGATTCCTCATTGAAAAAAAAATGCACAGTATCATATAAAATATTTTTCCGATAAAAAATCAACTGTCTGAATGGAAATTGCTAAAATGTATTCTTAAAAAGTATAATTAGTAGATTTCCAAACTGTAGAAAAATGTCATTCAAACAAAGTTTTAAACCCTCATACAGTACACTGAATTATAAAATAAAAGAAGCTTCAATTGATTAGTAAAGGAATATTAATGTTTTTTTAATTTAATTTTTAAGTGATTAAAAATAGAGACAAATCATTATATTTACCATAAAAAATCTCTAAAATTTTAAATAATACTCAAATATTCAATACCATTTGGAAAAATAGGAATTGACTGCATACTGCTGCATCTGATGAATAAGTATTCTACAGAAAAATATTAAAATTATTTGACTTAAAAAGTTGTGTTATGTGGGAATATTAATATGACTTATGTTTTCTGAATGTTGCTTCCAGAGGTTATTTTTTAATTTTAGGAAACTTTTTTTTATTCAATACCAGCTCAAATTATTTATAACAATTACAGTTATCCTCTTTCACCATGAAATTCAATATATCATTATTTTTTAAGGTAACTAAACGGTAAATTATATTCTTAAGTGAAGAACTTAAGTCTAACGGCTGTAAAATTGAAAAAAAAAATTATTTTCCATCCAATGTAATGTTATGGAGAAAAATTACATAAAACATATTTTATTATTTTATAAGTAATGTACACAATGAAACGCAAATACAGTAGCAAGCATATCCATTTATTCATAGATTTTCAGTGAAAAAACAAACAAAAACTAAAGATTACAATTAGTGAAAAGCGCAAGCAATAATAAAACTAGAACCGTCTTGGTGAGGAAACAGCTTGTGTTTCTGAAAGATACCAACATTATAAAAAAAAAAAATGATTCATTCAAATTATAGGAAATATAAAATTAGTTTGGATATGCAAGTTTGCGAGAATCCCCTGGATTCCACTTTGGACACCAAGATTTATTTGAGGCAAAGAACGACCAGATGACATTTTTACAATAACAGATTGAATTTATTCACTTGAATCAAGTATCAACATTCTAATTACAAAGATTAATAGATATGTCTACGTTAATATGATTGAACCCTACTATTAAATTAAATTACGAAATATAATACTAATCACACAACTATTAACTCAATATCGAACGGGATTACCGGAATAAGAGGATCGAGAGATACACGCAATTTAAATTATTAGCATTCGTTAAATTATTACTAACTTTATTATATTTTTACTCTTATAAGCCGATAATCTAGATTTAAATCTCACCTTCCTTTTTATATCTTACTTTCCAATTGCAGAACGCAGCCAAATGATCAGCGAGTCGTTAACCGCACAAGTAGCTTGAATCTCCTTAGAACACTTTCAATCTATCTCTTGGTTTAATAGCCTGCTGTTAACTTAGAACACTTTCCTTAAATACTTTAACTAGTTTGCATATCCCGGTTCCTTCTTTTTTAACCTGGTTGGAAATATACGCGAATTTATAATCCCCAAAGACGCCTAAGAGTATTAGTGATAAAGTGTCGTACAGACTCGTCACAAGTTATTAGAATTACGAAGTGATCTTCATGTGTAAAGAAATACCACCTAAACTTTCAAGTGTGTCGCAATTAAAAACATTGTAAAGTTGCGTTGAAATAATTGTTCTTCATTTGACAGCGGAAAATAATTAATTATTGATCAACAAATGTAGTTTAATAGGTACTACACAATCAGCTTCCATTAGGGTTATAGTTCGTAACGTTAAAATTCCACTGGCACGAATCGGGATGCCACAACTGTGAAGACCGTAAGGCACCTAGATAGAGATCATGTAAGAGATGGATCAAAGATGAAACAAAGCCGCAATAACATTTTGCTGAAGACCGGATAGGTTTCAACATTGCTACGAACAGCAATCCCATAATAGTTTTGCAATCGGTCAATAAAAGAGTCGGTGAGTTTGCCTTTACCAGACAGATTTTTATTTTTAGACTTTAGTTTGCGCAATCTCGCACCTACTCTCTTTTGAACATGACCAATGCATTCATATTTTGTGACGCTATCCTTCCCATAAGTATCTTTGACACTGATAAAGGCCTTAGAGTCCCCGTCACCATAATAATGTGCATATTTAAGGCCTCGTTTGACAATAGAACGTTGGAAGATTCTCGTAGCACCAACAGCTTCCATTTTTAACGCAGAACCTTGAAAATTGCTATGGCACACGTGATCTGCTGCAAAAGTTTCCGACTCAATGCTTCTAGGCATTTTAGAAATCTTTCTGCAGGTGGGACAATATGACTACATTATTTCAATGTCTACTACTTTACCAGTGTCAACTGACAAAGCTGCGACGCACCCATTCATGGAAGAGTAACCTCTACGCTGCCACGTTCCATCAACTGAAATGCCACATTCAACAATTTTATTTTTAGTAGGATGTAGCACTAAAACAGTTGAGAAGCTGCTTTTTGCATTGATAGTTCACTAACTTCTGAGTTCACTAACATGAGTTTATTCTCATGATTAGTGTACGCAGTTTTACTGAGCCTGGGTAAATTTAACGTACCACATAATTTAAACCCAGCAGAAAAACATTTCCCAATTTGTCTCATACCATACACAAATCTTGTATTTACTTCAGGACAGTGTAAAATTTTCTTTGAACTAGAAAACCCTGACTAAAACACAATGTTTACACCTGATAACAAAATTTGAGCACAAACCATATGTGGAATCCTCAGAAAGCAGGATACCTTCTTCGAAACATCTTGGGCAGCAAAGTTGTAAAAACAAATTTAAAAGAGAGGACTTCCATATCAATTATTCTGTTACCAGTAAGTGGTTTACGTTGATATTCTGCTATTTCTTCATCAAAGGCAGCAGGTATTTAATTTTTGAAGAACTGGCGTTGGTAGATGTTGCCTGCTATTTTTTGAATGTTTAATGGTAGATCCATTTACTAGAAATTGGCGTTTTCTCTTTGCACTAACTCTACGTTTAGCATTACCCATTTTAAAAGACAAAAATTAAAATTTTCTGCTATAGAAAAGGATTAAACAAAAGCTTATAAAGAGCTACGCAATTATAAGCAAATGTAAACAAACAGTAAAGCACTCTATTTTCTTGCCAGATTCTAGATAAAAATATAAATAAAAACCTGTTGCCAATTATATTCTTGATAATTCTGAAAACTCAAATTCATATTTTAAAAAGTTTAAATTTCTTACTATTGTATATTTAAATGATACTTTGAAAAATAAAAATGTCAACAAACATTTTTTCTACTTTGCAATGCAGACTTGTACTTCCGGGTTCAAAAAGGTGCTATCGAATGAAACTCAAATCCCCATAACTTAAGTTCTAAATAAGATAGAAACAAAATTTAAACACCATTTTAAAGAAAAAAGTTCATATTTTCAAATAACATTTAAATTAAAAAAAATCGAAAAATTTGACGAAAATGACGTTTTGAAGGTGTACGGATATCTTAAGAGGGGTAGTTTCATGATGCAAAAATTCCTCCTGCATGTTGCCAATTCTACGGCCCCTTATAAACTATGTTAGTTGTTTGGATGACACTGTGAGACATGTTTAAGTCTAATCAATAATTTACATAAATCAAACGGATGTACGCACATTTTACATGATTTTAATACACTGCTCATTTTGGAAATTTGGAATATTTCTCAACCCACTCATATATGATGGCTTCGTAATTCTAATTATTTGCAAATCCTAATTTATTTTGCTATTTCTGAAGACTTCATTTCATTTGTATAATTACGATTTAATATTGAAGTTTTTACATACAGTCGTGTATTAATCGTAGTGTAATAGGTACAGTGTGATAATTTCAGAACAGTAGCTTCATATGAAATAATCTATAAATAAGGATGGTAAATTCAACAGAAATGCTAATATGTATTGACCACTAAGTTTCTAAAACTTTGCGTATTGAATATCGTTTAAATAGCAGAACTCAAAGTAAAATGACACAATATTTTAAATATTATGGACAAATGTTTTTGCTTTTAAATCACATTCTGAAAAATCTATGAATTATTTTAATATCCCCTCCTTTTTAACGAGGCTACAAGTCGACCAGTTGTATGAGTATTCTTCCTCTCCCTCAGACGCTGGTCTCATAATCTAAATAAATCGTTTGTATCATTTAATTAAAAAGCCATTTTTAACATTTTATTACAGATTGAGCAAATATTGATTTGCAGATCATTGCATATTCTCTTCATTAAATTTATTTATTTGACATTAATTATTCATGTTACTAATTTTTAACACGCGTAACGAAGACCAAATTACTAAAAAATGTACTACTTAATATTTATTAATGCATACATTCTCTTTTACTCGAGTTAAAAAGAATGCTTGAATATAACATTCAATTTGAGTTTCAAGATAAAAATTAAACAATTATTGACAAAGAGTTAAACTGCATTTACTACAGCTATAATTTATGTATTGAATCAAATATGTTATGGATTTTTATCTTATATGAATGTTTAAATTTCTATTTTGCTTTTTTTGTGTTATTTAAAAACCAAATGTATAAAGTTTAATGTACTTAAATGAAAATTTTATGAGTGGCATTTTTATTCAAAGTAAAAATACTACAAAAATAATAGATTATACATATAAACAAATAAAATTTAATAAATTAATATATGAGAAGGAGAAAGTGAATGTCAAGTTGTGCAATATTTTAGACAGGATAAACCATTACCAACATTAAACATAAAATAATATCATTGCTAAAAACAGTTATCGAAATCAACAGAAAAAAAAATAATAATAAATAAAAAGAAATAAAATATATATTTACATTATTATTTTCTTTATGTAACCAACTTTACTCAGGCGAAGAATAACAAAAACATAGGAATTTAAATAATATTTTGTATCAAATGGGTCTTTCTCGAGAAAACATAAAATTTTACATTAATTTACGGTGATATTTTATTATACCATGGTAAAAAAACGTGTCAGATTTCACAAATTTCACGGTTTTCATCCCAGCTTGGGATTGCCAAGAGTTAAAACGAAACTAAATTATACTTTATTAAATTAATTAACAATTACTTAACATGATAAATTAGATTTCAAGAACTGGGTTTAAGATTTGCAACTCAATTTTTGCTTAATCAGGCAGAGAAAAATCTGAATAGAATATATTTCAAATTTCCTTTGATTAAGAGTATTAATACTGGATATAATCAGAATAAGCAATTTGGGGACAAATGCTACAGTTGTCCAGGGATAAAGATCTCTACTATTTGTCATGTTTCTGAACATCACATTTTTATGAAAATAAATAAATTATTTATACTGACTATTACATTTTTAGAAACAAAAACGATTTAATTGTTTTTTATCAAAAGTAATAACTAACTCCCATTTTAACTTTTACCCTCATATCCTCATTAATATTATCTCTCTCTCTCTCTCTCTATATATATATATATATATTTACTCTTATTTATTTTATCTTATTTCTCTAATTTTTACTTTTATGAGGTACTAATTTACTTTTTTTTGTTTTAGCGTGAAATATTAACTAGATCTTTTGTTCACTTAGTAAGGTTTACTCTCTTGTAGTATATATAAAGATCTTTAACTCTATAGAAGTAAGTCATTCAATTAAATGTTTTGGCTGTGTTATTAAATTAGCAAAAGTGTATATTATTTGGTAATAATTACATATTCAATTTGCTTCTGCCATTCCCAATGACTCAATTGTTTGGGCAAATTACAGGTGAAGTACGACTGGCCAAAAAACATGTTTCAACCTGCATTCTCTGTTCCTAAGGTCAAGAGTTTGCTATTTTACTACTTTTCTGACTAGTTATGCTTATGCACACATAACTATTTGTATTTATTATTATTTATTGTATATATATATATATATATATATATATATATATATATATATATATATATATATATATATATTTATTATAATAATAATAATAATAATAATAATAATAATAAAAGTAAATGTCTTTTAAAAATTAAAAATAGAAAACAGTACTTTATCGTCCATTATTTGGAATACTGATTTCATAAATTAAACTTCCATTTTTAAACCTCCACAACTCAGAAACTTACAAGCATAATATCACGAAATTGGAAATTTAATCTTATATTTTAGATGCAAAATAGTATATGTGAAAAAATGAGCATCTAAAATCGGAAAATTCGTTTTTAAACTTAAATAACCGTGTTGATTATAACTTAACTCATCAGTAGCATATATTTAACACATTTGTCGTTGATGTACGGTAAAAACTGAGAAAATAATTATGAGCAAAACAAAACAAAATTTGTATATATAAATTACTTTTGAAATAAAAAAATTGCAAAATTTCTAGATGACATGAACTCCTTCACTTCTCGTGAAACTTCACAGCTTATGTTTCCTTTAGTTTTCAATGTATACAAATTTAATTAAATGGATTTAAGAGAAAGCATTATTGTATAATAAATTTGCTTTGTGAATTATGTAGTATGGGTGACAAAATATTAATATAAATAAGCTAAAAATTCAAACAAGCTTTTTTTTCCAAATTGATTTTACAATTTGTCTTTATAAGGAGTAAATTACTATATTTAATTTTTTATATTACAAAACGCTTACTTTCTAAGAAATTTATATGGGCTACAATTTATTATTTTTTAATTTTCAAAACTCCAATCTCACATAATTTAGCGTGTGTGGATAGAGTTTCAAATAATAAATTATTACCCCTTTTCACGATTTTGTATGAACCATTCATAATTATTTAATGATTCCAAAGCTTATGCCATAACAATGAGTGTTTCCACCTACGCATAGCGAAAATATGAAATTTGTTTACACAATTATAAATTAATGTAATTGGAGAGACGCAAAATATTTATTTAAATAAGTTTCCAAATATTTCTATTGAAAATATTGTATGGGAGGCAAGGTGCTGTAAGATTATATTTAACCCAAGAATTGAATGGCATCATATTCCATTTTCGAGAAAATGCTTAATGGGAGAGTATAGAATGTAAGGTATTTTCATCATGTGGCAAAAGTCGTCATCGAATGATCGTCGCACAGCAATGATTAGTTAAAATGTATCGTAAAATAAAATTTAATAATCATACAAATTTTTCCAAGAATCACGCATTATATAGTTTGTTTAATTTTATATCATTAAGTTATTTTGAAACATTTTCTTTGTCTGTGTAATTTAATACTTTATTGCTTAAGAAGATAAATTCCTTCAAACCCAGTTTATTTTAATTTTTCATATGATAATTTTTAATAATTTATATTGTCGGGGTAGCCGAGTCGTGATGACTTTAAACTTGTAAACTGTGTTTCTGTCAAACTATTGGTTCGAGTTCAAGTGCCCTTAAAGAGCTGGGGGTTGCTACCGATAAATCTGTAGAGGCTCAAATCCTGTCTTTGGTGTAGTGTGGAGATTTGGAGAGTGGGGGCTCTGATCACAAGTTGTCTTCGCCATTTAATTTAGATTCTTAATTACGAGTCCTCTAGCAGCTCAAAGTACGTCCCAAAAGTTATGAAAATCGAATAAATTATGTTTCTTGTTAATGAACGGAAGCTAAATAATTTATAGTTCTTTATAAGGTTTTCTCGTAAAAAAATAAATAGTTGAATATAAATTCTAAAACCAATATATTTTTCTCTTGATTGTATAATGTCTAAATATGCAGTTCCCTTATCATATATAAATAGAGCCAACGAATGTAAAATTCTTTTTTCTGAAGAATTTTAGTGCGTCAGTTTGTAGAGTGGGAAATTCAAAGCTATATATATATATATATATATATATATATAAGAGGTCCGACGCAATAACCCTAAACCATGTGTGTGAATCAGTGAACTGTTTTTATTTCCAATTCACCTAAATAAAAATATAAATAGACTCCCCACAACATACTTCAATCCTTTTTTAGTTTAAAAAAGTATTTTATATTGAATACTTATGTTAATTAGAGATGAATACTCTTTCAACAATACTCTACGAAAATCTCAAATTTATCTTCGTATATTTTCCTTCATCATCAACTCCCAAACAAAATTATACGATCAAACAAGCATTTTATTACTCCCAAATACCAAACAGAAAGACTTTCGGAAGTATTCAGCAAACAGGGTAAATTACCACTCAGCAGAGGATAGAATCGGTTTACGGTTTCGGAATCGCATTCGTCATTGCTAGTTTAGTAGACTAAGCAAGCAAACATGATTGACTAGACTCCATCATCAACCGTTACCATAACAACCGACGAGGCGATGGAAAGTCTTAAGCTCTTGTAGCATGAGCAACGCACGTTGACGGTCTTAAGGATCTCTAGTTCTTGATCGTAATTCAACATAACGCGACTTAAGATTGATGCGGTGCCTAAATGAAAATGAAGAACTCGGCAGTAGCAAAGGACTTTGCGCTTTTCAATAATAAAGGCTGCGTACATTCCAAAGAGTTCCATTAGTTTTCTTAACTTTAAACATACATTTGCAAATTTATCTAGGGAACTGAAGAATTCTGAAAAATGTAAATTACTTTTAGCTGATTACACAAAAGAATTTATTTGTGTTAGTGAAACAAATTTCTTGGGTTGTGTTATTCCACATCGGCTCAATAAATTTTACTTTTACAAATATTTATTTTTTTCATGAATTAATTCTCTGAGATGTGCAGAGCAGTAACGATAATCCGTTTTGTTACTCATTTTGTGTAGTTTTAAGTCTTTCATTTCAATTTATTCATTCAATTCTTTCATTTCAATTCTTTCATTTCAATATTTTGCTAAGCAGTATAATAAAAACATTAAATTGATCTTCGTTTTAGGGAAATTTAATATCCTTTTTACTTTTTCTAACATTATTTCTCAAGCTTTTAAAGATAAACTTTAAATTTAATATTATGCTAATCAAAATGCAGCTTTTAAGTAGTTATGCTAAGATCATTTTTATATTTATGCTATCGCTGATCTAATTTCAAAGTTTGCTGGGAACATTTTATTTAGCACTTTAATTTGATTTTGAATTTCGAAGAACATATAATTATTTAAGTTCCTTTTCTGCTTGAATCGAAAGCTATTTTAAAATTATTTTGAAAATTTTTCTCTTAACTTGTTTTAATTCTTTTAAATTCACTGAAGATTAACATGAGGAAAATGGAAATACTAGTTAAACATTAGCACAAACTGTGCCTCAAAACTTACAAAACAAAATTTGTAAGTGAGTAACGTGTTCTGGAGTTGTCCTTATCGTCATAAAAATATTCTTACGTATCGCAAATCCATCTTTTGTTTGAATGCATGTTACACATTATGCATAAATATATAAATATTTAGGAAGAAAACTTATTATGTAAGCAATTATAAAGAGTGTTTTTTTCTAGGTATAGAAATTTAAGTTGGCATTACTTTCCAATATGGTGACCAATTTAACAGCTGTCAAGTGATTTATTCTCAGTTTGGTTTGGCAATTCATCGAAACGATAATCAAGCAAGGCGTAGATTCGTTGAATGGATCAAAAACGAGATTGCCGTTGTTCCCGATTTTCAAAAGCGAATTTTGATTAGCGATGAAGCGCACTTCTGGGTGAATGGCTACGTCAACAAACAAAACTGCCGCATTTGGAGTAGAGCTAATCCACAAGGGTATGTCGAAAAACCGTTACATCCAGAAAAACTGACTGTTTGGTGCGTTTTATGGGCTGGTGGAATCATTGGTCCGTACTTCTTCAAAAACGATGAAGGCCACAACGTTACAGTCAATGGTGATCGGTATTGAGGCATGATTACTAACTTTTTCATTCCTGAATTGAACAATCATGATGTCCAGGAGCTGTGGTTCCAACAAGACGGAGCAACATGTCACACAGCTTGTGTGCTACAATCGATTTATTGAAAGACACGTTTAGTGACAGCCTAATTTCACGTTTTGGACCTGTGAATTGGCCTCCAAGATCTTGTGATTTAACACCACTAGACTATTTTCTGTGGGGCTATGTAAAGTCATTAGTCTATGCGGATAAGCCACAAACGCTTGAACATTTGGAAGACAACATTCGCCGTGTTATTGCCGATATACGGCCACAAATGTTGGAAAAAGTCATCCAAAATTGGACGTCCAGTTACATCCGAGACAGCCGTGGCAGTCATATGCCAGAAATCATATTTAAAATGCAATGCCACAAGATTATCTTTCGAATAAAAAAAATTCATGTCAATCGAATAATATATCGTTGTTTTATTGCAATTTAAAGTTCTATACCTCTAAAAAAACACCATTTATATATATATATATGTGGGAGACAACAAGGGGTCCAATACGTTGGTCTATCTTCTATTTTATTTTAACATTAAACAAAAATTAATTAAAAAGGTAGATAAGTTTTTACAGATAAGTTTGACGATGATATTCAGAAGGTAACGCCTGCTCGCGCACCTCTCGCGTTCTTCTTCGCTGCTTCTCTCTTTCTCTCTCCAATGTCTAAGAGTTTTTGTTTCTCTTCCACTAGTTCAAGTTTCAGTTTTTGTTTGCTGCGCCTGCGCGCGAAGACTGCTTGGCTTTGGCTGCATGCCACAACGGCCATTCTGACCGTACGCTGTCCGCAGCGGTATTTCCATGGAGACCAGAGGAGAATCTGAAACATACAAAAAAAAAACGGAACAGATAAGGACTCTACGACAAATTTATAGAGATTAAACATATCATAATTTTTCTGAACTAGACAGTTTCTCCATCATGTGAAGGCACCTCTTCGACATCCGGAAGGTTCCACAGGAAAACATTGTGTTTCACCGGCATAAGAACATCTTTTTCAACAAGTTGATCTTTGGTTGAACGCATCTATATTTTCCTCTGTAGAGTTCTGGACGTCTGTTCAAAACGATTTCTCTTTTTCCTTCGTTTCCACTGCCAGGGCTGGAAGATCCTTCGGAGCAACACAAACCGTCGATGTTCACTCTTCATAGGTAAAGGGTTAGGTGAGCGGGAGATAAATTCCACGGAACTCGTTTTCATGGCACCATTGGCTTTCTTACACAATACTATATCAGAACATTTTTTCTCTTACAATACTCAATTTTAACTTAGTAATCTTAATTTTATTACATTTATAATCCTTAATTAGAGAACTCGAATCATTTCTAGTATTAAAGTTCTTAACATATGGCAAATCATAACTACAGTTTTTTATCACATTTGAAACAGAAACATTTGGAAAAGAAATAGCACTAGAATAAGCATAAGCATGAGTACCTAAATCTGCACTCAAAGAGGATTCACTTTCACTTAATAAAACATCGCTCATTGCGTGGCCTAGTTTCTCTATTTCAGCATATACACTGGGATGTATAATAAATTCTTCGGTCAAGGTCGGTGATATTGCCGTTCTCACACTTAAGCTAGTAGAGTGTTGATTAAGAGAAATATTTATGGGTTTAACTTCTACCATTCGCTTTTCGCCAAAACATGAGCTTAATGTTATGATTTCTTCGGAAGGTGTTTGCACTCTAATTAGTGAGGAATTTAAAACTGGGATCTGGCAACCTGAATCAATCAATGCTGTTACGGGCTGGTTTTCTACAAAAATGTTTACGTATTGAAGATTTGCGCATTCATCGCTATTTTGTTTTTCGCTCTCTCTTTTCAAAGTATTCACGATTATTCTATTATGGATGTGGTCATTAGATTCTTTAGGTTTAAAACGCTTCTCACAGTCTCTTGCGTAATGAGATGAATCACCGCATATATAGCAATTTTATTTTCTCTTTCAAGATATTGGGATAGTTCTCTTTAATCTTTGGTTTAAAGTTTTGTGATCTATTTTTAAAGGGGTCTTGGGTATATCCATAAGTAATAGGAATTTCTTTATGTGATCCGTTTTAGATGAAATATAAATATCACACTCTTTAGCTAAATCAATAGGCCTAAACCAATCTTCTGCTTCTCGAATGCCAATATGAGTTGCATTTTCCTTATTTAAAGTTTCAAATAATTTTTCAGAAATTATAAGATCACATAGAGATTCAAAGGAATTAACTTTTTCTTAACGAACAATAATATTGGAAGTTTGCCGTCAATCTTGCAGCAAATTGGATGTATGTCTCGCCTGATGATTTTACAGCATTTTTAAATGAGTTTAAACACTCGCGAGGGGTTAATTGGAATTCTCTGAGTACTATAGATTTT
Source organism: Trichonephila clavipes (assembly GCA_019973935.1). NCBI lineage: Eukaryota > Metazoa > Arthropoda > Arachnida > Araneae > Nephilidae > Trichonephila > Trichonephila clavipes. The sequence continues at coordinate 1,072,699 of BMAU01001505.1, read as the reverse complement.
AGTTTTTCATAGTCATTTAATTCCTCTTCTTTAATATACAGTAAGACGTTATGAGCTCTTTCGCCCAGAAGATTTATTAAAATTTCAGATTTATATTCGTCATTTATTTTCTTGGTTAAAAATGCGCGTTCTAATGATTGGAAGAACAGATTAAAATTTTCAGATCTGGTGGGAACAGGAAGAGATAAAGTTTTTATACTTTTTATCATATTTTCTATGTTAGTTTCGAACTGTTTATCTTCGACTTTAGCTGCAGGATTTAAACTTAATGCTTTATTTTTAGCCGTTTGAAGTTCGATTTCTTTTTTTTTCTAATTTTGCTAACTGAAGTTTCATGAGAGCTCAATTTTTTGTTCTGAAGTTACCTCTCTTTCGTTTTGCGATACTCTCTCATCTATACAGTTTTGAATTAAAGTTTTAACGAAATCTGGATCACTTTCAAATGTACTACTGTTCTCAATTTTAGTCTTTAGTTTAACTATAGTGTCAGTACTTTCTACAGTACCGTCTAGCTCCTCAACGACTCTTATGAGATCCTCTTTAAGAGCGTTTTTATACATTTTATAAAAATTTAGAAAGATCCTACCTTTTTTTTCTGGCTCCCTTGTTGCTCGCACGTACGATGTAACCAATGAAGAAAAAATTTCGATTCCACTGATTTCACCTCTTCGCAGGTAATATAGTTGAAATTGTGGTTCCGGCCTCTACACAGGCGGATTATTCACACTGAGTTAGTTCCAACCTCTACACAGGCGGGATTTTGAGGGTTCGTTGAAAAATACACCTCTACACAGGTTATTTTGTTATTTGTTCCGACCTCTACGCAGGCGGAATATTTGTCGATGGTTCGTTGAAAATTACACCTCTACACAGGTTATTTTGTTATTTGCTCCGACCTCTACACAGGCGGAATGAAGTTGAAAAATTCAACCTCTACACAGGTTGAACGAAGTTTCCGAAAAATGGCGGCGCGTCTCCTTCACGGACGCTGTTATTCATTGTTCAGACTTTGGTTCAAAATCGAAAGTTTATCTATCCCGGCCGAGCCCCCATAATTTGTGGGAGACAACAAGGGGTCCAATACGTTGGTCTATCTTCTATTTTATTTTAACATTAAACAAAAATTAATTAAAAAGGTAGATAAGTTTTTACAGATAAGTTTGACGATGATATTCAGAAGGTAACGCCTGCTCGCGCACCTCTCGCGTTCTCCTTCGCTGCTTCTCTCTTTTCTCTGCTCTAATGTCTAAGAGTTTTTGTTTCTCTTCCACTAGTTCAAGTTTCAGTTTTTTGTTTGCTGCGCCTGCGCGCAAAGACTGCTTTGGCTTTTTGGCTGCATGCCACATATATATATATATATATATATATATATATATATATATACACTGCTGGACAATTGCTAAGGATGGATAACAATATCATCCATAGCAACCACAAAATGAAAGGAAGCAAAATGTGGAAAATTAGAATAAGTGTGGGATATTAGTAAGAAGAAGTATGAGTATGCAAATTTTTTCCACGTCTGTTCATCACGTGATAGCGTTCATAAGAGCTTTAAAGGTTTTGACGCGTGTGGACAGTTGTTGTTTCAAGTCAAGTTTTTACAGAAAAGATTTAATAGACGAACTTAAAATTTTTGGTATGTCTTCCCGACATCACATAGATGATTTTATGCGTGGCCGAATTATTGGAAAGATCGAAGAAAGGCGAAAAATAACAAATGTTGCCAGGGTTCGATATCACTCACGAGCGTTGTTTTTCACGCCCGTGGAAGTCATTTAAAACTACTGGAATGTGTAGTAGACGGCACGGGGAGGTCGTGTTAGAAGTACGAAGCCTGCAGAGAAGACAGATATATCGTCCTATCAGCAAAGATGAACAGGCGCAGCACAGCTCAGCAGGTGGCAAATCAGTTTCTTGCTGCCTCAGGAAAGCAGATCTCCCGAAAAACTGTTGCCAGACGTTTGAGGGGAGGAGGACTATACGCACGCAGACCTGTTGTGTGTGTCCCATTGACCAGACAGCACCGTACTGCCTGTTTGCAATGGTGTCGTGAGCATCACAATTGGACTGAACAGGACTAGGCATGCGTACTATTCTCAGATGAGAGTAGGTTCAGTCTGTCATCGGATTGTAGACGCCAACTGATCTGGCGCGAGAGTGGTACTGCTTATCGTCCAAAAAATTTTCAGGAAAAGGACCGATATCTGACATGCAGTATCATGGTGTGGGCTGGCATCATCAATCAATGGCCGCACGCGCCTACATGTGGTTGCAAATGGGACTATGACGGGCCAACGATACATTGATGAAGTTCTACTTCCTAATGTTCTTCTTTACCGTGGTGCTGTCGGTGATAAATTTGTTTTTATGGACGACAACGCAGCATGTCATCGAACACTCGCTGTTCAGGATTGTCTAGACAGCGAGGGTGTTCAACGTCTCGTATGGCCAGCACGTTCTCCAGATCTAAACCCCATTGAAAATGTGTGGGATGCTTTGGGGAGGCAAGTTGCTGGTCGAAACTATCCTCCGACAAACGAGAACACCCTCATCCGTGCACTCACAGAGGAATGGGAAAAATTGCCTCAACAGCTGCTGGATAATGTTGGGCAAAGTATGGTACGACGTGTGGAATGTTGCATCACACTCCACGGTGGACATATCCCGTACTGATACCTTTCTTTAAGGTGCCTGCTGACTTTAGATGCATTGTTCCATTTCTCCGTACGCAGATCAAATGAACATTTTTTTTTTTCAGATGTTTCACAGCTTTTGTACTTTCCAGAACAATAAATATTATTTATTCTAATGTCTGAACAGTGTGGCAACTATATTTTTTATCCTACTAGGCCTCATGTTTCGCTTAATGTTATGCTACATAGCAATTTGTGATCCGTCCTTAACAATTGTCTAGCAGTGTATATATATATATATATATATATATATATATATATAAAAAATATTCCTATAATATTCCTTGCGAGTAGTAATGATAACTATAATGTCGAGGCGAGTGAATGGTATTAGTGTAACAAATTGACTGGGCGTGGCTATTGGTGATGATTACTGTAAGGTTGATAATATTTTAGATGGCTGATATTCTATATTTATGCAATTGATGAGTCAGTCTTTTGCGGCAGGAAATCTTGTTTATTAAACATGGCGAGACACACAAAAACATTCACATCTTAAACAGTACAAGGAATGGACGACACAACGCAGAACAAAGAAACTAAGATACTACACACTGCCGTCGGCTACATTATTAAGAGAAAAAATATAGAACAGAAAGGTGGGATTTCTAGAGGTCTCACTATTTATATTCAGTGGGAAATCACATGATCTAAGTGGATGGATGGATATAATTCAAATGCTTACTTATAGGTGGGTAGCTAGTAAAAATAATTAATTAGTTGTCCTGAAGGACTGAACCATAGATAAATCAAGAGCTATTAAATATTAAATTACTGGGCATTATTACATTTCCTCCCTCCGCAAGACGCGTGTGCTCACAAGGGCCCTTGGTTTACACCCGTATCCTACAGAGATACCAAATAAAAAATTGAAGTTTAGATTAACATTATTTTTAAAATTTCCCTTCACTTTTACACATGAAAATGATTTTGAACATGAAGGATATGTGGTAAAAAATATGAAACCAATATGAATTACTAATATAAAATTGCACTATTGGAAAATATCTAAATAAGAGTATTAAACAATTGAAATAAAATGAAAACCGAAAGTTAATTTTAAAAATAGTTGTAAATGACACGCATCATGTAAAAGTATTAGTTTCTTATTACATCAGAATTTGGTTCTTAGTCTAGTTTGGGAAATAGGTGCCTTGCATAAGTTAGCAAGACTTGGCAAGGTTGATATGTGCCCGGACACTTGTAGCAGTAAATATGCTCTGCCAGATGCCTCAGTAGGTGTAATTTCTCATTTGGATTTGTGCAATACCAACATGCTTTTCCGTGCAATGTGGAACAGAGTTAGCATTTAAAGGTGAATCATGAAAACAGAGGTTGTCAGAATTAGGTATAAAAGGATATACTTATGTCCAATGGTATGCAAAAGAAATTCTGGCACAAATACTGCATGAAGATTATGGCCTTCCACACATGGAGATGATGGCATGTTGAGTTTTAAACATATTAGGACAGTTATGCACCACCTTGTTGAATATGAATTCTCACAAAAACACATTTTTAAGATACAGAAAAAAAAGTTGAAATATAAACACTCTTTTAAAAATAGATTTAAAATTGTATATCAGAGCACTGAGGGTAAAAACAGGTTGAAAAGAAACAAATTAAGATATTGACCTACGTATTATTTAATCATTAAGACAAGTTTTACTTCTTATCGTGCATGTAATACTCCACAATAACTCCAAAAGCAAAAATTTCCTAAGACTGAAAATTGCAAATCAATCATAAATATAAATAAGTTATAAATATTAAATATTTTTTCATTTACTATTTATGATTTATTTATATTTATGTTATGCTTTACATCTGACAAAAATGGCAAGTTTTTATTCAAAATAGGACCCTCCTGCTTCAATGCACTTGTTATAGCGATTAATTAAGGATTCAAACACCTGTTGTAAATCACTTTGTGAAATGGCTTGCAAAGCATGCGTCGAAGCTACGTGCAATGTCAAAATATCCTCAAAATAACACCCTTTTAATTTCATTTTAAGTTTTGGGAACAAGGAGTATTCACAGCGTGCTAAATCAGGTGAATATGGTGGATGGTTCAAGACAAACACATTATTTCTTACCAAAAAACGACGACTAATAAGGAAGGTGTGGCTGGGTGTATTGTCGTAAAAACACCAACTACTTTCAGTTCGATATTCCGGACGAAAGCGGCAAGTTCTGGCCATCAAACGCTTTAAAACGTTTAAGTAATACTAATTGTTTGTCCAATTGGAACACATTTTTGTGGATAATTCCCCTACCATCAAAGAATGTAATAACCATTATTTTGAATTTGTGCAAAATTTTTCTTGTTTTTTGTCTTGCGGTGAATTTTTTGACTTCTATTCCACACTTTGCCGTTTTGTTTTGGGGCCATATTAGAAATACCAGGTTTCATCACTCACCTAGCTTCATCAATGTAATACCAAGAAGTTTGAATCGTTTTCTGAGGCTAAAAAGATTTATCTTACAATGTGAGCTTCTCACTGGTTTTTGCTCAGGTGATAAGGTGTGTGGAATAAATTTATTGCACACCTTTGTTTTGTCTAAATCTTCATGCAGAATGGTTCGAATTGTTTCTTTGTTGATGTTTAAAGAGTCTGTCATCATTCTTAATGACACACAGCGATCGTTTGCCATCAAATTTCGTACTTTCTTTATAGTTTCAGGTGTTCCAAATGAAATTGGTCTTTCACTACGCTGATCATCTTCTACCTCATCTCTTTCATCCAAAACACGTTTGTGCCTCGCAAAAACGGTTGATATACTTAAAAAACAGTCACCGTAAACTTGTTTCATGAGTTGGTATGTTTCCGAAGCATTTTTACCAAGTTTTACGTAAAACTTGATCACAGCTCTTTTCTTTATCTTAAAAAATCAACATGAAAAAAAGCTATTTCAGATATTCAACCAAATGTCATCCAATTATTCGCAGTGTGTCAGAAGACCATGGACTTTATGACGCAAGCGCATTTGCACTCATGGCGCCCATACAGCCTGCGCTCTGGGAAGGGTCTAAAAATTATTTGCCACACTGCATATATGAACTTATAATAACTCTAACCGTCAGTATCATGTTTCAAAAATTATTCGTCACTGCTGACTACAGAATTGGTACCAGATGCGCCATTTTCCCCCACAATGGTATCATCTTTGCCATCCAAAGTTATTTCTTATGCAGAATTTTTTTAAAGTAATGAATTACAGAAGAGAATGTAAAAGAACTATTAAAAACTGTCGAATTTTACAAGCAAACATTATACCATTTTATATACTCCATCGACATATATTTGTTTCATCAGTGTCAAATTTTCATTGGCTGCTTCTGTTTCCTTTATTTTTCTGTGAATAAAATTCCCTTCCTTTTCTTATTTGCGTCCTAGTGAACTCGTATTGATGCTATTACCGATATCTTTGATGCTTAGGTGATTAAAAGTAAGAGCGTATATAAAAATATTTTCTAAATATGAGCATACAACAATGTTTAATCTAAAATGGAAGGTCACACTTTTCCTTTTGTAAGGGGGACTCAATTTCCCCCTTCCAACAGAGGCTTTGCCTTCGGATCTAATGCGCACCCGATTTACAGTAGCGTTAACAATGGAAAAATAGTGCGGCTTAGATTCCAGTAAATACGGCAGCATTTCTCAAACTGTGCGGCGTGCCTGCTAAGAGACGTGATAATTCTACGGGGGGGCGCGTGCATATTGAAAAGCCGAAACCAAAGGATTATTTTAAAAAAGTATTAATTTACTGAAAATATACAAAGCATATTCTAATATAATAAAATAATACACATTTGCAATGATATAATACACTTATAAATGTATTTGTACTGCACCCAATGCATTTTATAATTAATTTAACAATACTACTTTACTACTTTTACTTTTTGATACTTTATTTAACAATACTAAGTTAAGAACAAGTATAATAATTACCAGTGACCCCATGGGCGTGTCACATATGAAGTTAGATACAAAAACTCACATTTATCTTGATCATTCGTGCGGTTTATAATTAATCCCTTAACTGGCAATTAAAAGTAACGTGATTTACTGCCAAATTCCATCGTTTTCCACATAGGCACGCTTATGTGATGTATTGGAAGGGGAGAGGGGAACAAATGGGATAAATAAGTAATCCTTCGCAAACACGGCCACGATCCTTTTAATGCATTCAAAAGTCTTTGGGATAGTTTTATGGATGGCATTGCACATAAAATATCCTACGTATATATATACGTCGAAGGACGTATATATACGTCCGGAGCAATTAACGCTTTGGCTGAGTGAGAACTTTATATACGGCGTAGAACTTAAGATGTTCAAACTAGTATTGAAGCCTTAGCGTAAAAGTATAATGTTATTGAATTCACTACATTGCGATTGGATGGAGATGGGGGTGCGATGAAAATTATGATTGAATATTGGGTCGCAAATGTTAAAAGTTTGAGAAGCACTGAAATACGGTATATGTATAAAAGCGATAAATATGCATACACTGATAGATATATACTGAAATGAAGCGTGTCGTTTTCTGTGTAGGTGTTATTTATTGATATTGCCTTTTTAGACTTTTACAATTAACTAAATAATTAATTTTTGCATGTATTTACCAAGTAGTTATAAAAGTGTTGAATTTATTCCTACTAAAACAAAATAGAATCTCCATTTTAAATAGCCATTAAGATATTTTATTTTACTACAGTAAATTTTTAAGAAAGAAAAATGTATAAATTTCATATTTTTTATTGAGTTCCTTTTTTGAATTTTTTAACATACTAAATTTTCTTTCACTTATATATGATTCAATTTATATAAAATTACCTTCATAAGTCAAATCATTGTAAACATGGAACTGCACATATTCTTCGATGCTTTAAAAATAACATAAAGAAAGGCATTTATCAAATTCCCATAGAGGTTTCAAAAAAAGGAGGTTAATCATGGTAAGAGAGCAGAATTTCTTTCTCTTTCCTTTTGTCTGAGATTCGGTGAAAGAGAAAGAATTTACATCTGCATCATTAAGATAAAAAATAATAATTTAAGAAAAACATTAGAGCTTCGAATGTCTCGGATGGGATGAAAGTGTTCCAGAAAAAAAGTACAAGATTCTTAACTATGGTTCAACTGAAAGAATGGGTAAAAAATTCTTATAAAGAGGAAACATTCAGGTCTGGTAAGATATTACTTATACAGAGATTATGGCTAATCGACTTAAAGTATTTATAGGTTTAAAATTAAATTTCAATGAAAAAAATCTGACAGCTATATAAAAATATATATTTTAAAGAGAAGAAAAAAATAAATTCCCATATTTTTGTAACTTAATTTTTTGTGCTTATTTGAGTTCGCAAATTATTTTTCTTCATAAGACATTTAATTACGGAAATTTTTAATATTCCTTATATTAACACTATTTTTATATTGCAGAGAACTTTTAAAATATTTCCTTTAAAAAAACTTTTTTAGATGTTTATTGAATGAAATATTTTTTTCGAAAAGAAATATCCTTTTATCTACTAAAAGAAATTTTAAAAAACATCATTTTTATTTTATTTTACTTAACATTATTTTTTATGTTTATCACATTCGCATAGCATTATAGTAAGATTGTATATTCTTTCACATAGTTCTGAATAAATATAAACAAATTTCTAAGAATATGTAATGTGTAAGGAATTTATAAAATATTTTTAATAGTAAAAAGCCCATAACTATCATAATTCCAAACGAAAACATAAATGAGAGAGAGGCTTTTGTAAACGTTTTCGTTTAGTTGGTTTCGAATAGCTACCTTAAAGTTTATTAAAAAATTCACAGGGAATTTTTATCTAAGCTATATTAATCATAATTAGCTAACGTTTTTGTTCTGTTACGGAGGATTTTTTTTCGATTTAACACAAAATATTTATTCGTTAATTTTCATAATTAAGATAATATTTTACGTAAAATATTGTCAGCGCTAGATTCCCTTACAATCTGCAATATAAATGGATATTGAAGGTGCTAGTCATATTTATGAATCCTATATTCTTCAATAGTTGTAACAATATCATAGTAGATCGGCATATGTATTCTAAATATCATTGTCTATTCACTTGTAAAATTCCAGGATGAAATGGGGTTTCCATCCGTCTCTCCAAAAGCACATAAAAACATATGATTGGTCATCTGGTTATATCTTAAGTGAAAAAACACAATAATGAATTTGTCTATTGGTCTTTGTACATCTGGCTCAGAACAGAAATAACACCTACAATCCCTTGCAGGGGTCATTTGTTGCAGGCTTTTCTGAGGTCTCTGGAGTAATGACTTCCGTAAAGACAAGCTTGAAACTTGCTCTTAAAATTAATGTGTTTAAAATATCATTCGTTCTTAATTCTGTCTTTCAGATAGAAGGAAGAACGGCACTTTCAACCGGCCACTTTCAACCGGCACTTTCAACCGGCACTTTCAACGGCACTTTTCAACCGGCCACTTTCTGGAATTGTAAGGGGCACCATACAAGAAATCAGTTGCTTCGGAATGGATTGCGACCAGCTAATACTTGAGGAAAATTACAGAAAAAATAAACCACTCTGCATGGAATTCTAATTTATATGCAGAATTTCTAATCCACAATAATTGAAGCATACAATTAAAAATTTAAAATTATCTTCTTTTACAATAAAGTTATTTATTATTACATTGATTTCGTAATCAAGATTTTAAGAACCGCACAAGTATAAATAAGACATTTTTTTGTTACAAATTAAAAACTATTCATACAGTATATACATTTTTAGTTAATAATAACTTTATAAAACTATAGGTGATATATATATAATCTAATTCTCTACAGACAAGAGATAAACATTCACCAATCACATTCGAAAAGAACATAGAGACAGTAAAAAGAACATACAATGAAGGACACTAGATTAAAAATTATAAAACGGATGTTGCAGTATTATAAACATTGCTGACTTAGGACAGCTAATATATAAATTATATAAATGTGGGGTTGAACATGTTTTTTGACCAGCCAACCTTCCTCATTTATGTACATAATACTGAGCAAAAACCTATTGAAAGTAATGGATAGGAATATCTAATTCCATTACAAAATAGAGGTAACTTCCTAAAAATTGCACTTGAAAATGCAGAGCCAGCGCTAAATCTGAGTGCAATAAAGAAGTTATTGCCAGATTCTGGACCGTAATGCAGATTCAAAGCATGTGAATGGCTGAAATGTAGCACTTAACAAAAGTATAAAAAGAATAGAAAACAAAAATTAATAAAACAGTTACAAATTACCATAACTTTAGTGACGCTAGAGTATATATGAATTAAATAATAATAATTAATTTTAACTAATAAGAGAATATGGAGGTAACTATAACAATGAAATGTGTAAATTTATATTATCAAATTATAATTAATCTAAGAAATTTTAATCTTTACAATATTGAATAGCTTTATTCATATAACTATTAATAAAATGAATTGGGTATTTCTGATTTAAGCAATACTTAGTAAAATGTATATTGTTATTTATTATTACTGATTTTTTGACACTAGAAATTTATTGTGTTGTATATAATTAATAATAATATTTCTAAACATAGAAATATGTACATTACTCTCCCAATGCGGAACTTTTATTATATTGAAATTAAAATCTTCTCTTTTATCATAAATATTAGAAACTATTACATTATCTATTAATTTGATATGTATGTCAAGAAAATTTGCTTCATTATTGTTACTATTTGTCTGTATTAAATTAAGATATTGTGGGTAAAAATTAGTATTAGGTATAAAATTGACTTGCTTGCCAAAAATGATTATGTCATCTATATAAAGATAAATATAATATTTAGAATTATTAACATAAATACTTTAAAATAATGTAAGTATAAATTGGCTAGACAGTTGCTTGCAGGGCCACCTTGTGGCAAACCTTTAATCTGCAGATACTAGTTACCGTTATGAAATATATAGTTCTCTTTGAGTACTAACGTAAGTAGTGAACTAAATCTATCATAATTAACATTATTAAATAAACTATCTTTATGCAAATTTACAAGTATATTAATCATATCATCAATATCAATAGAGTTAAAAATATCTTCAAAATCTAAACTATAGATTGAATAAATCTTTTTATTTTTCATTTTTTCAATAAGAGATTTACTGTTTTTAATTATGGTTGTGAATTTAGGATTATTTATTGGATCATGTAATATTTCATGGAGAATTTTCCTGTTTTGCTGATATATTTATTAAATCCATTTGTAACAGTCCTAAATTTGACTGGGTCTTTATGAAATTTGGGAGTAAGAAATATATGAGGAAATTTAAAACTATTATTAATTTGAATTCTTAACTGTTTATGAAAAGCCAAAATTCGATTATTTATTTCTCTATCTGAAAATGATGACTTAATAAATGCTGTATTATTATCAAAATAAATGTTGATAATTAAATTATAATAGTATTTACTTATGAAGGCAAAATTACCTGGAACTTTATCAACATTAACTATAGTGAAATTATTTTTGTAATTTTTTAATCTGAATTTTAATACCATTAAAAAAGATTTTATTATCTGTACCAAAGTTACATTTATTAATCTGCTGTGTAATATTACCTTTGAATTTTGTGAATGCCTCTTTAGGCATACTGTACTTAATAGCTATTTTGTATATAAACTGCTCAATATCCTTATGTAACTGTTTTTTTTAATTTTATTATTATTCGAAATCATTAATCTAAAACCAGTACCTTTATGCATTATGTTTCTAAGATTGTTGTCTTTTACAATATTGAAGTCACTAGTAACAACATGCTTGTGTTGTTCATCTATGTGAATTCTTTAAAGTCTTTACATTTACATATTAAGTTTTCTTGCTTTATGATCTACCTATTTTTATTGTATTTAAAAGCTTTTTTAATATTAATATTTTGTGTTGGGAAAAAGATGACATGTGTGCTTTTTTAAAATACCAGAAAAATCAATATTATCATATGATTTATTCCTATATTAAAGTGTACAATATTCTATTTGGTAATCTTTATTTACATTAACTTTTATTTTATGTTTATGCTTCAAAAATTTGTGAATGTCCTTTATAATATGCAAAGCAGGGCAATCTTTAATTTCATTTGAATATATATATATATATATATATATATATATATATATATATATATATATATATATATATATATATATATATATATATATATATATACCGGGTGGGCAAAAGTCCGTAAAAATTTTAAAAATTCATAAAATCCGGAGAAATGAATGAAAAAAGAAACTGTTTGCAGGATCAGCATTATATGTCACGGGATTTTTTTTAAGCTAGAAAAAAAATAATTCGAAAATCATCCGGTAGGTGGCGCTGATGTACGCAAATCAAAGAAACAATGCATACATAATGAACAGAAAACTTTCACAACTTTATTACACCACATGACCACAGGGGAGAAGACATACCAGGCGAGTGACAAATCCAGCAACGGCAGAGTGCAACACGTCCGGATGTATGGAGGATACTTCTCTGCGGATCGCATCTTTCTGTTCCGACAGACTTGATGGACCGGATAAATACACGCGAGATTTCAAATATCCTCACAGCCAGAAGTGTGCCGGTGTTAAATCTGGAAACCGAGGAGGTCATGGGTACCTCCAGCGCCTGCTAACGATTCTGTCTTCCCCGAAAGTCTGTATCATGAATGCCTTAACCGGGTTAGTAGTGTGACTGGTTGCTCCATCCTGCATGAACGTGACATTCGCAATCTGACCTCGTTGAATTAAACATGGCACGACAGTCTCCCGCAGAAGCGTTAGATAACGCTGAGCATTTACCGCTTCCGTTATCCATCCATTTACTGGGCACTGCGTTTCAAAGATGGGTCCTATGATAAATGAACCCCTGAAACCACACCATGTTGTCCCTTTTGGGGAATGCAATGGCTTCTGTGTGTACTCACGTGGATTAGAGGTCGCCCAAATGGGACAGTTATGGTTAACGTCACCATGAAGCGAGAAATAACCTGTTCCATTTTAGAGAAGGCCCACTTCGCAAATACTTCCCTCTGTGCGGTATCTGCTTGCAAAAGGTCATGGCACGATTGCAATTTATATGGGTACAGCTGGAGGATTCGACGAAGAATATTGCGGACAGATGATGGTGGTAAGCCCAATCGTCTGGCAGCTTCACGAGCACTGTTGGTCCCTAAAGCTGCTTCGGACGCAATCGCTTCCATTTCGACAGCAATGCAGGGTACACGTGTTTCTTTCAAGCATGGTCGTCCGGCTCGTGCTCGATCCTCCAACTTTCCTGTTTCCTCAAAACGTTTAACAAGCTTTAAGAGACCTGCAAGTGTTAAAGGGCCTTTTCCACTCTTCACATTTTTCTGAACTCAGAATTTACGCAAGGCAATGGTCGCTGATTCCTCGTTCATGTAAAATAACTTCACCAACAAAGCTTTATCCGGAGCACTGAGCATCCTTGTTCACATTCACTGTATGTAATGGGGAAATGAATGTGGATTCATTGAGAGCAAAGGTTTTTATAGCCGTCTAATTTGCATATTTACACCACAGACGCTTGTAACAGCGCCACCTACCGGATGATTTTCGAACTATTTTTTCTAGCTTAAAAAAATCCCGTGACATACTAATGCTGATCATGCAAACAGTTTTTATTTTCGTTCATTTCTCCGGATTTTATGAATTTTTAAAGTTTTTACGGACTTTTTGTCCACCCGGTATATATATATGTATATATATATATGTATATATATGTATATATACATATATGTATATATATATATATATATGTATATATATGTATATGTATATATACATATATGTATATATATATATATATATATATATATATATATATATATATATATATATATATATATACATATTTATATATATAAGAAAAAAATTTGAAGGAATTAAATAGCATATTTTTTTTTTTTTTTGAAATTTCGTTTCTTGTTTTAAAATGCCTCTTTGCAACAACGTTATTTTAGCAAGAGTAAGATTTTAGAATAGGGGTCTTTAACCCGTCTCCCGCGGCCACAATTGTCCTGCAAGAGGCATTTTGGTAGTCCTTCATTTTAATCTGATTCAATTCCAGGTAAAAAAGCCTAGTCTGGGTTTTGTAGTTAAAAACGCATTTTTTTCTGTTATGGATATTTTAAACATTTTATTGATATTAATATCCATATGAGATAAAAAAAAGTTAAATGACTTTTAAAAAATTTTATCATGTTGCGAAAAAAATTAAGTTTAAACAATCTGACTATGTGCATAAAATCTCAGAATTTTTCAGAAAAAAAGTTGTCTTTTGTCCTTAACACGCAAAGTAATTTGACTTCCATTTAACGCAGTTTTGAAACCGATATGTATATACATATATATACAAATCTGTAACAATATTTCTTTCCCATAGAATCAGATGTAATCTTGTAAAACACACTTTCCTTTCTTATTTAAATTTCTTGACTACATTATTTTTTATAGTTGTGTGGCCCGTGAATTATTGTAAATGTATTGATACGGTCCGCGTATCTTTGTAACTTTATTTATGTGGCCCGCGGACCATTGTAAATTTGACGATATGATTCTGAAATGTTAAATTATAAAGACCCTACAGTATAACAAGAACAATAATTTCTGAAAAACATTAAAAAATAGTACAACTATAACAGTGTAATAGTTTAAAGTCTATTTTTTTGTCAAATGTGGTTTTGGTTAATACCACTCATAACACACTATAAAACAAACTTACATTATCAATAAATTTACTCAAATGAGTTCGTTTGAGCAATGCCAATTTTTCGTTGAACCAATTTGATTTGAGACCAATCTTTCCACGCCACATTTAAAACAGTTTCAGGACCATTATTTCTTTCCCCACAATATCTTTGTCATTGAGTGACATAGGAGCATGGTATAGTTTTAATTCCTGTATTCTTAAAGGAATTTTTTAAAGAAAAATTTGTCAAATTTAGCGTAGCTACAATTTTATTCCTAACAGTAAGCCCTTTACCAATGAATTGTAAAGCACACCTGTAAATCAGGGGGTTTTTGTCACTTTCTTTCTTTTTTTGTTTGTTCCCTAGAAGGGAAAAAAAAACCTTTAGAGAAAATACATTTTTTGCAATATAAAGTGAATTTATAGCAAAACTCAAATCACGTGTTTCTTTCATCTGTTCAAAATATATCTCATTTATTGTATGGTTATATAAAGCAAACAAAAATAAGAAAGAAAATCAAAAGCTAAGATACTTTTGGTACAAAAAACAAAAACAAGATATACAAGAGTACGAGCAATGATAATATGGAATAAAAATGTATGTGTAGATTTAATTTCTTTCCAAGATAACAATAGTGCCAAAACTACATCAAATTCTTAGGGTTTGTTCGTGAAAATAGAACGAATTATTAATAATTTTTAAAGTGCATTTCTCGTGGGTAAAAAAAAGAAGAAAAACCAATTTATCGCTATTCATATAATTACTTATGTTTATTTATAGTTTTGTCTTCTGTCTTGTTTTAAACTTTCAATAATTTCATTTATGTTAACCCTAATGTTAAAACAAGAAAGAACATCATTAGAAACATCAGTAAATGCTCCAAAAGTGAAGGCATATTGTGAGAAAAATATGATATCAACATTTCTTCAGGAAGTTTTCTGTCTCACCATATATGAATGCAATTCCAATGTTAGAAGCAATGATATGAATAATTACAAACCGGTTAACAATTTATAATTTTATTATTCAAAAATTTTATAATATGTGTACCACATGCAGTTATTCATATTTTTTTTCAAACGAGAAACATTTTGGTACACAATCCTCTTACAGACACGGCCAAATCCTCACACATGAGAGCTATTTCATGGCTGTACCATCTAGCTGTGGCTGTATGTATTATATTTTGACGCTTAAGTTATTTTTTTTTTAATTCAAGCTCTCAATAAATGCTAAATATTGCCTTGATTTAATTTTGTGAAAGTAACAGGCCCAAATTAATACTCAAGGGATCATTTATGTGCCACATAATCATATGACATGCGCATGTACAATTTTGTCCTCCAGGATATCCATGAACTCCAGCCGGGATCGATTCCACAACCTTAGGCTTATGAAGCCCGCACGCCACCCCTAGTCAACCCAGACGACAGCTATAAATATATGTGCATAGGAAATATATATATATATATATATATATATATATATATATATATATATATATATATATATATATATATATATATATATATATATAAAAAACTTAAAATATTTATTCAGATCATTGTTAAGAGATTTTCGATTTTCTAGAAACAGTTTTCAATGAATGAAGTATAAAAAATATCTATGAAGGTGAAATTAGGTATTTCACATTACTCATTATAAAAAATTCCCCACCTTTATGCTGGAGCTTGTATCATGGAAATTTATTTAAGCATACATATATATTCATATTTATTAGTATACATACACACATATAATGTTACTCATGTAAAAAGAGGAAAAAATGTAAGAGTTTTTTTTTTTCTTTTCGTATAAGAATTTTTGAACGTGAAAAATGTACCTCTTGGAAATTTTTAAAGCAACGTACGTATGAATTTTTCAAAAGTGTATATCGGTACATTTCATGCAAGTACACAAACGTTCATAGAATCATTGTTGAATAAGATAAAATGTAAGAACTTTATTTTTCTTTGCCAAATTTAGTATCTTTAGTACTTGGGAACGACGAGACGTAAAAATAGATATGGGAGAAAGTGAAGTTTATGTAAAAAAGTAGACTTGAATTTCCAAATAAGACAGTGCTCGATCACCAGAATGACATCAAAATGCACGGAGTTATGTCGCGTAAAATTCGAATTGCCTCTGGCGAAAAAAACTGTGTTCCATACCTACGAATACTTTACGACAAGAATTCTGAAAACGAACCGAAGATTCTTGCTGATCAATTTTTCTCCAGGCCTTCCGAAAAAAAATGACATACAAGTCTATGTGAATAGTGACATAAGTTCAGTAAGAAATTTTCAAAGGAAAGCGATAATAACAAGTCCAGTGAATGCACGATATCATTTGACAACAATATATAACGATATCTATCGACAATATGATAAAATCTTCCAAAAGTTATGGCCCAAAGACTCAAAGGAGGTAGTAATCTGCCGTTAAAATCCGAAAGAACATATTTCAAGCATCTAAATCTAAATACTTCATTTTATGTCTTCAGGGTATAAAAAAGAACCCCTATTCTCACCTTCAGTGGTTCATTGTTTAGGTCATTAAAATATCTTAAAATATGCATGATTTTTTTATCAAGAAAATGAATAAGTTATTTCATATTATTGAATAAGTAATTTATTTATTATATAGTAAATTTAGAATTTAGGAGATTTTTAGAAAAATGAGCAAGTGAAGTTTTGTTTTTCGATAGTATACTGTCATAATAGTGATTTATAGAATGCACACATACCATAAAAAATAAAGTGCAAAAAATAAACTTATGTAACTGTGAAATTCAATTTTTGTTATTTATTAATATTTATATAGTAATTTAATTTAAAAGATTTTTAATAGCACTTTATTATCTGGGGAAATATAAAAAATTGAATAAAAATGTTTTTTTGCCTGAGTGTTTCAAAAATTAGATGCAATATTCAATTTATCATGTTTTATTAAATAAAAGCACTAAATAAGAAAATTTACTGCGCTTAAATTTAAACTGAATAATGTATTTATGTAAATTAAATATTTGTGTTTGGAAAAAAGTACCGTGATTTATGCGTCTATATGTGTGAATATGATATATTGAAAGTGTTTGTTTTTGTATTTCCCAGAGGTGAGTGTTTATTGATTTTTGTATTACTGTAAGAGATTATTATCAAAAAAAATTTAAACTTAAAGAGCTTTTAGTTTTATTTATATAAGATTTATTATAGAATATTTAATTATTAAACAACATATTTTTAATTGAAAGATATTCGGTACTGGTTATTTTTTTCTAATAAGCCCTAAATATTTACTTTTAAATTATGTTCAAAAGGAAAATAATTCATAGGGTAAACTGTAAATAATTCATTTGCAAATAGAAATTAAATTCTGAGATTAATTTTGAGAAAAAAAAGGCTTAAAAAATATATAAATCTCTAAGATAAAACACAAATATAAAATCACATATCGAAGTTTTTTGATCTAGGTTTTCATAAAATCTATCAAAGTAGCCTGCAGGCACAACTATTTTTTCTTTTTACCGCAAGGTCTTGCTCTTGCCGATGCATTTCTATGAGCTCATCAAATGTCAGCTTCTGATTGGGGGAATCCAGCAGTTCTTGAATGTCATCAATATCCCCTTCTTAATTTATTTAGCTGTCAGTATCGACACCTTCTTCAATCCTATTACCGATTTCATTAGGATCTGTCATTGATTCCGTCTAAGTTTCAGTGATTTAAAAAATAAATAAATAAAAAAGTTTACGAGATTTGAAAATTGCGTAACTCCGGATTCACGCAAGTTGGGATAATGTTGGTCGAGGTATTACTATATACATTCAAATAGGATTACAAGACGTTATTTTACAGTAGAGTAAATTCACAAGGCTTGTGTGAACGCAGAACAACTTCTCAATGAATTGTAAAAACCCTATTTCTTATGTATTAAAATGCGATTATACTCAGAAAGAGTTTGGATGATACCTCGTCACAAGTCACCCTTTCCTTTTCAAAACACGATCTTTCCCTTTGTCCCCTTTTGGTTAGTAAACTCTTACTTTCTGTGGGTAGAGGGACTGTACATTGGAGCCCCTTCTCTTGAATGCAGGGAGGGTAAGAAGAACGGTGTAAATATCTATTTATTATGACTTCCAACCTGGGCATATTTCATATTATATTAATATGTCTAAGGAAATTATTTTTATACATTGTTGGTAATGTTCTGTAATTAAATTATGATATTGAGACATCCTTAACCCGGAACTTAGCGCGCAGGGTATGTCATGCCCACTTCCTAACTCTTTTACAGACTTCATCTAAACCTTTTTCGGAAAATAAAAAGGTCATATCCTTTGAGGGACCTTGGCTTATAGGCGAATTCAAAAAATATTTTTTTGGATACTGCCTTTTCGGGTATGGCATACCCTGCGCGTGAATCGACGTTACAATTCTAAATGAATGAGCATGATTTAAAATCTTTCTTATTCAATGCCGTATTATTGTAGTTATGATGAAGAAAAGTGATACTTAAGTAATTTAATAGATACAATATTTAATATATATATATATATATATATATAGTACAGCAGTATTTTTTTAGAAATAATGTATCTCTGTGGGGATTATGAGGAAGAATAGAATGATGAAAAGTATAATAGCAAGTATGATTCCTCTACTGAAATCTATCCTGATAATTTAACTCAGCGAGAAATTATTATCTTTGGTAAAATGTTAACATCATATTCAATGGCTGGAAAATGTAGTCGTTAGCCTATGGCAATATTTTTTGTGTTGTTGAACGTTGCGACAATAAATGCTCAAATTATTTTGTTATGTAGTCAAAAATCACCTACCAAATATCGAACAAGACGTTGATTTCTGAAATGTTTTGGATTTCGATTTACAGAAGAATGTAAAGAATGAAGAAACCAGTTACCACACACACACACATTGCTTCTACGATATTAAAAAAAATTAAGTTCCAGTGAAGCTCACTCACGATGAAGACGAAATAAGTGTATAAACAATGTACTGATTACCCTAATAAAAATAACAGAAAAACTTAATTTACGAGAGAAGAGTGTAATAAACATATTGCATTTCATACTTTACTTCCGTTTTCGTCTTTGTACGTTAATGTTACGGTATGAACAGAATGTTAACACCCTTGGGTATGAGATACCCTTCGCATGAAGTTAAGTTCGTTTTTTTTTCACGTGTAAAGTGCTGAAGTTATTCTATTAAACATTAAGAGTTTATGCCAGCAAACTGTTTGGAATTATCTCATTTACTTAAGGGGGTCACTTCACGAAAATCGATGCCAAAATCGATTTTTCAATTTCGATTGCAAAATAAAATCCAACCGTTTCTCTTTCTGATACAGTTTATATTTTTGTTCTAGCTGAATTAGAAGTATTTTTAATATTTTTTTAAAAAGTTGTTTACGTCTGTCAAATCCCAAAACAGCTGATTGCCACGCCCCTTTCAAATCAAAACAAAAGACACATGCTACTTTTCAGCCTCGTCAAATAACTTAAATTGATTAAAAGTATTTATTTTGATCGGCAAATCAACTAGGAAAGAAGTGAAGTGAATAATTGTAGCTGTTTGTTTACTTCTGGGTAACTCACGTGCTGCTTTTTTTCGTTGAATATAACAAATTTCTTTTCAGTTTTCATCAGATAAAAATTCAAAATATCTGATAAATATGCCTCGAATTTGCAACAAAACTTTTAAAAGAAGAAAATTTGGTGCAAATTATAAAGATTCTTCAGCTTCTGAGGATTTGAATAAAGAACAACCTGCAAGTATGTATATTAAGAATTCATCATCAAAATCAAAATTAGGTAAGTTTAATGATGAGTATGTTTCATTTTTAGATTCATCTGAAAACTTTTGTGAAATAATTGACATTCCTCTGTTTTCTAGTGTTTTGAAACAACATGTATTATGTGTAAAATGTAAAAAACAAGGTATTGACATTAAGTTTGGTCGCCAAATTCAGGGTTTGGCTACAGAATTGTTAATATGTTGTGAATTTTGTGGTCTTATTCAACCACTTCTCAATACCAGGTTTACTAACACTGTGGTTAATAAAAAAGATACAAAAGTGTATGAAGTGAATACTAGACTTGCTTATGCTATGAGGTCAGTTGGCAAAGGAGAAGCAGCTGCGAAAGTATTTTGTAGAGTTATGAATTTGCCACCTCCACCAAAGCGGTTTTACGAGTCTTTGCATGCATTAAATAATGCGACAGAAAAAGTAGCAAAAGTGTCTATGGCATTAGCTGCTGCCGAAACACTATCATTTAATAATGGTAACCCAAATGTTCCTGTGGCTATAGATGGTACGTGGCAAAAAAGGGGCCATACTTCTCTCAATGGTGTTGTTACGGCAGTTAGTGTGGACACTGGGAAAGTTATTGATGCCGAAATATTATCGAGGAAATGCTCATGTCATTTTAACGGCAACTTACATAGTGATGAGTGTTCGGCAAATTACTTTGGAAATAGTGGGGTAATGGAAGTTGAAGGTGCACTTCGTATCTTCAATCGCTCAGAGGTACTACATAATTTGAGATATACGCAGTATTTGGGTGATGGGGATTCTAAAGCGTACAAAGCAGTTTTAGAATCTAAACCTTATAAAGATGTCAACATTGAAAAATTAGAATGTGTGGGTCGTGTTGAGAAAAGGATGGGTACACGACTCAGGGCATTAAAATTAAAATTAAAAGGCAAAAAGCTCGAGGACAAACAATCTCTAGGAGGCCGTAATAGATTGACTGATGCAGAAATAGACAAATTGCAAAGATACTATGGTTTGGCAATTCGAAACAACTCGGGAAATTTATCAGCCATGAAACAAGCTATTTGGGCTATATTTTTTCATAAAATCTCAACAGATTTGAATCCACAACATGGTTTATGCCCCTTGGGAGATGATTCGTGGTGTGGATATAATAGGTCCAAACTGAAAGGTGATACATATAAACATAAACATAATTTACCA
This sequence comes from Trichonephila clavipes, assembly GCA_019973935.1. Taxonomy (NCBI): domain Eukaryota; kingdom Metazoa; phylum Arthropoda; class Arachnida; order Araneae; family Nephilidae; genus Trichonephila; species Trichonephila clavipes. The sequence continues at coordinate 1,051,223 of BMAU01001505.1, read as the reverse complement.
ATTGCAATTATGCATTGCATAAAAAAGTATTTAGAGATCTTTCAAGCCCTGAACTTCTGTCTAGATGTTTGCACGGTAAGACACAAAATTGTAATGAGAGCTTAAATAGTGTTATATGGTCCATAATTCCAAAAACTGTTTTTGTACAATTGGGAACTTTAAAAACCGGGGTATATGAATCTATATCTATATATAATCAAGGCTTAATTACCAAATTAAAAGTTTTAGATCTATTAAATATTCAACCTGGATTTTATACATGTCGAGCATTGCAAGAAGCAGATTATGCACGCATAAGGAAAGCGGAAAAGGCAATTTCACGAAGAACCAAAGAAGCTAGAATCAAAAACAGACAACTGAAATGCAGACAAGAGGATGATCTGAGCAATCCAAGTTATGTTTCTGGTATGTATTAATTAAATGTATGATGTTTTTACTTTAAATTACTATTTCTCAAAAGTGTAAATTTCAACACAAAAGGAACATTTTTGAAAAAACTACTCATTTAATAGTTTTGAAATTTTGTACATATATTAATATCATACAAATGAATATTTTAATAAGAGATTTTGTCAATAAAATTATTCAAAAAAAATTTATGGATTGAAATGTACAAGAATTTCCAGCGTTTTAAAATTTTTGATGTGTTACTCCACATATGATTTTTTTTAAAAAAAACTAATGAAAATTATTAAAAAAGCTCCCATTAAAATAAAGAAAACAGTGCAATAAATGTACAAAAAAATTCAGGATTGTACAAGTGGTCAATTTTTCAAAAATGTTCCTTACGCTTGATCATTTTTAACATTGCGGAGATAGGGACAGATCATGCACATATAAGGAAAGCGGAAAATGCAATTTCACAAAGAACCAAACAAGCTAGAATTAAAAACAGACTGTTAAAATACAGACAAGAGGATGATCTTGCAGATGATCCAAGCAACCCAAGTTATGGCTCTGGAATGTATTAGTTAAAAGTAAGTTTTTACTTTAAATCACTATTTCTCAAAAGTGTAAATTTAAACACAAAAGGAACATTTTTGAAAAAACTACTCATTTAATAGTTTTGAAATTTTGCACATATATTAATATTATACAAATAAATATTTTAATGAGAGCTTTTGTCAAAAAAATTATTCAAAAAAAGTTATGGATTGAAATGTACAAGAATTTCCAGCGTTTTAAAATTTTTGACGTGTTACTCCACATATGATTTTTTTTAAAAAAAACTAATCAAAATTTTTAAAAAGCTCCCATTAAAATAAAGAAAACAGTGCAATAAATGTACAAAAAAATATTCATGACTGTGAAACTGGTCAGTTTTTCAAAAATGTTCCTTACACTTGGTCATTTTTAACATTATGGAGATAGGGAAAATGCTGCGTGAAGTGACCCCCTTAAATAAAATGAGAAATATACAGGACACATATATTTCAATCATCATGTGGAAATGCAATATGGATACATCGACGTATCTGAAGTATAATATCTGCAATAATAAACATTTATTTAAGTGTAAGCAATGTACATAAAAGCGTAAAAGTTTTGCAAAGTTATGGGAAAATTCCTGTATTCAGTGAGAATTTACACACAGTGAAAATATACACACATCATAAACTGAAAACTATAAATATATGCTCGTATATTAAACAGTAGAAGTTGCTTTAAAAATATTTCAATATGAATAAACACGATTTGTTCTATAAATCATTTAATTCAATTGCATAAAAAATGTCATGGGGCATCATTTATTCAGTTATCTTTAAATTTCAGTTAAATATATTTAATATTAATGTGCGTAAATACGGATTCAGTAGCGCAGTTTTATAAACGCAAACTCTGACACATAGAATATTTAAATGAAATCAACTCTATATGATCCTGCACGTAATTAAATTTTACATGCATTGCAATAACAACTGAAATGTTACATCCAAAGAGAAGTATTCTTATAAGTTAATTTTCTCATGTCTTTTTATAGCTTGCGTAAATGTTTTGTCGAAATACATCTCCATAGGTTATAAAAAATAATACATTTACCAAAAGGTGCAAGACAGAGAAAATTTTTAAAGTATCAGTTTTGAATTTCATTAATTTCAGTAAGGATTTCAAAAACACATTCTCTATTATATACATAAATATTTTTCTTAAAAAAAAGTTTTACTTTGATGGTTGAGATAAAATGTGGCATACACAGTTGTTTTAACAAAATTAATATAAGCAGGATATTTTTTTTTAAAGGCTTACATAATGTTAAATGAGAAAAAAAATCCAGAAAATTACAATATCCTCTGGAGATCCTATAAAACAAATTTTTGTACCTTTTGTTAATGAGGAATACTTCAGTTTTGAAAATTTAGCAAATAACATGTATTTACTTAGAGAGCAAATGAGTTAGAAATTATGTTACAGAAAAATGCTAAGCATAATACGTGAGGAAGTTCTCCCCAGTACACATTTGAATTGAATTTAATCTTTAGTGTTATACTCTTTAATATTTTCAATAGTTTTTAACTGGGTAAATGTTGCAGAAATTCAAATTATTCATTATTGTAACTAGTCTAAAAGCGTAATATATTTTAAACAAGCACATTTATTATCCAATAACAGTTATTTCATAAAAATATAATGTTAGTTAATTGCCATTATGCGTAATTTCCAATTAAAGTAACTCATTTTCAAAAATTACACTTGTTTACTATTTTGCAAGATGTATTTTGAAGTATTACAAAAAAAGAAATGATTGTAAATGGCGTGTTTTTTTAATGAAATAAATAAAAATGTATGTCACAAAACTGGTTTGTAATAAGGATATTAGAGATTATAAGAAGATTTTGAAAATAAGATGCCAACGGCTGCACCTCAAACATTAATTGGAAGGGGAGTTTTTTATTACACTTTCTATACTTTCTCTTCTTAAAGCTTTCTCAATGCATCTTGTATTTTTTACTTCGCCTCTTATTATTACCTATAAAAAACACTTTATATGTGGATAACAATATTAAAAACACAAAGAGGCAATTTGAATATCCTTTGCGGATGGCTAAAACATAAGTCGAAAGTAAGGATGACGTCATATTTCCTTTCTTTCATACCAAGCTTAATTTCATGTATTTTGCCTCATAAGTGGATTGGGCTTTTTGTAATATTATGTGTGTGAAAAACAGTTTTTTCGTAACTGTGGTTTTTGTGTGGTGAAAAAGATATTTTTCTGAGTTGTTTAATCAGAAAACTAATTAAGATTTATATGAAGTGTTTCATTATATGCATGCTTAAAATTTTTGTTTTTTGTATAGCAACTTAAAAATGTGATAAATTTAAAAAAAACAAAAATGTCAAATTTATTTCAAAGTTTAAGTGACTTTATTCACAACCATGATTTTGCGAAGTCATATAAATTAATAATTATTTGGATACTTAGTATCACTTGAAATAGAATATACGTATAAAAGTGTTTTAAGAATATTAGTACAATAAAATTTATTTAAGAATATAGGCAAAAATGAAAACAAAAAATCATATATATTTTCAAACTACTCTTCTTAAATGGGAAACGCTTTTATAATAATATTTTACCTATATAAAGAAAATAATTATCTGTACAGAACCTGTAGTTTTGAAGTATATCCTTTAGAAATTGATTTATTCTTTTTTTAAATAAACCAAAGTAGAGAAAAAAAACACCAGTTATTATTTCCCTTAATTATAGCTCTGAAAATAATATGAATATGTAAAAAAAACCCTAGTTCATTTTCTGTATAGAATTTCTATCAATATATAGGCAAAATATTATTGTTACTGAAGTATTTTTCAAAAAATGAGAATGCTTTGAAGATACGTCATTATTTCTTCGATTTATTTGCTAAAAATATGCATTTAAATATGTTTTATTTCTTGTAATAATAAATGTAAAATAAATATATGTGTATGTTACAATTTAAGTGCCACTAAAATTTCAAATATATATATATATATATATATATATATATACATAAATATATAGAACGTTTAAATATATGTCAGTCACCTTAACACTAGAAGGACTGAAATTTAGTATGTACCTAATTTGCCCCAAAGCGCTCAAAATGACTGCATTGTGAAAGAATGATTAATGTGCCAAAAATTGTTTAAAATTAACTTTTAATATTTTTTTTAATTTTTTTAGTCATATAACAATTCATTAGTATGTATTAACAATAAAAAAAAAGTTTACTTCACTTGGAAAACAAATATATTCTAAAGCATTCTATATAATATATATATATAGATAAGAAACTGTTCCTTATACATGTAATTGTTTTTCTAATTGAAATTAAAAAACAGTCAAAATGACTTTCATGGTTAATCTAGTGTTAAAAAAGGATAAATTAAGGTTTAATGTAAATAATCAAGAGAGTATGAATCCTATTACACATAATTTCAAAATTTATTTTTAATTTAACTTTATGTGTTAAATGTAATGCTTATCTCATCCTTTTGTACCGATCGCAAACAATAGTTAGACTCAAATGTTGCATTATTTAATTTTTTCAATATTTAAGGATACGATATCCTTGTTTGATTGTGTTGAAGCCTTTTTCCAATATTTGAAAGATTGTGGTAAATTTTTAGAAAAAGTATCTTTGTTGAATATATATCTAAAACTTTCGGCGTATTCTCTGGCTGCAGAAGAGAATCATGCACATATCCCATGCCTTCCTATAATGGCATTTCTTTGATATTTCTAACTTCTTCACTTGATTCTGAGAATCGGTTTGCCTCGTAGAGTGGAAAATATCTTTTGAAAATGTATAAAACGGTCTTCTTCTCTGTGCCCATTTGAATAAAAGAAAGAAAAAAATGAAGTGAATTCCTGCAAACTTCAAGACTAAGAAGTCTTTTTTTATGTGTGGCTTGCGATCTTCTAAGAAAAAAGGAATGGATTTCTCAGTATTTAAGATCACAAGATTTTTTTCCTTATTGATCCTAAAATCAATTTTTACACAAATCCGTATTTTGTATAAGTTTAATGTATAATATTTAAAACAATTTAGAAGCTGTATATATGTCTAACATTATAAGAACATATTTTGAAATTTTTTCTCCTTGTGATATCATATTACCTATTCAAATATATAATAAATAATAAGTATTTAAGATCTTTGTATAACTTTTCCGTTGTATGAAACTAAGTTGTAATGTATTTAATTTATTTTAAGCATGTGTAATGGATTAACAGTTTTAAAAACAAAAGTTTTGCTATATACTGGAAGTTATATTCATTTTTTAGCATATTTTATAAAATTCGAGCTACTTTTTTGGGGAGTTTTTAGCAGTGGAACTATTTTACATGACTGCGCATTTAATTTTGTATGAGAAAAAAAATCCTTTACTGTATGATTATCTGTTTAACCCGAATTAAATCATATAAAAAATATTTTAATTCACACCTAAAACATTTTTGAAGATAGTTATTTCGTGTATATTTCTTTTTCATTTTTTTCTTTAGGTAAGCAACTAAACAATTTACGATTATTCAGAGTTTATAAGGCTTTCATATTTTTAATTTTATTTCCATTTAGATTATTGTCGAGTGTTTAATACTGTTTTGAGACACTGCCAAAATACTTTTGCCAAAAATATTTTTTTCTTGAAAATTACTAATTGTTTCTCCTTAAAATGCTGAATATTTTTAACAATAAAATGTAGAAGGTTCTCACACGTATTTCCCTTAATTAATTTCTTGGGTTACTTTAAGACGTTGTGTGTGCTTTATAGTAAAACCTCTCTTTGTAAAGAAATCGTGATGTAACCAAGCGAGCACTATTGTATAAACCAGTGTTTCTCAAACTGTGGGGCGCGCCCCCCTGGGGGGGGCGCGATAAACCTACGAGGGGGGCGCGAGCATATCAAAAATAAAAGTTTAAAAAAAATTTATTTACTAGAATGAAGTAAAACAAAATACTTTCTGACATAATAAAAAATATACACATTTACATGGAAATAATATATATATATATATATATATATATATATATATATATATTATCTGCGATTTTACATCATCAAAAATAAAACCTTCTACTTCAAAACCTCATTTTTTAGCTATCTTTGATACTATAACAAATAAAAAACGTTTTACTCGATTTGCTGTAATCCCATGATGAGAGATTTTTTTATTACGTTTTCTTTTCAAAGCGAAAACGCTACTGTTTCAGAGGAAAGACAAAATCCAGAGCCATAATCAAAAAACATTTTAGGAAGATAAAAGTTTCATCACTGTTATATATTATTGCCATCAGCTGTAGGCATCAGAATGTATTTGCTGCGGTTTTACCTTCGAGCTTACTTGTACGGTTAGTTGCGTCCCTGCTTTTATGTATTTGTTTTTTCATTTAGGGAAGTTTGAAGGATTACTAAGCCAAGCATAATGAAAAACGTTTTACATAATTTTTTAGAACATCCATATTGTAATAAATACACTTTTAAGCCGGGAGCGGTCACGTCGAGCACAGAGTGCACGAAATCGGTAATTCTGGCAAAACTGAACCAATGGCCCTGATACTATCCTCCTGTTTGACAATCTTAATGTGAACTAAAATATATTTGCCACATATCTCCCTCTTTTTTGGGAGTGACAGACGTTTTTTTACGATCTTAAGGTACTTGTTTTGTCTGAGTTCCCGGTGTGATAACTTTTTTTCCGAAATATTTTCTGTGTCCTTGAAAGTACGTGAGTATACTTTCTCTTAATTAAATTATTCACTGGAATTACGATTTTTATTGTGTACTATAAAAATAATTATAAAAAAAAAAAGGACTGGGGTGACTCAATAACCCCGCTCGACCATTAGTATCGAGTGCGCACCTGCTCCAGGGTTAAAACATGTTGAAGTCTTTTCACTTTAAATATTAAAAATAATACAATTATTCTTCATCAGAATTTTTTTATTGTTCATTATTCAACATAAAAATTCTAAATGCTAATTCTTTGAGGCTTAAAATTACAGTTCACTTAAAACTAAATATAATTTGAGCAATCATTTCAAAAAAATCATTTTACATTTTTGTATACATTGTCGCACACTTGGCTTTACTCTCCTTACAATTAAGCGATTATATCAATAATGTTTTATTTTCTTATAAATGAACTTGTGCAAAGAGCGGGTACTTCAGCCGGTATACTTTTAATGTATCAGTGCGTCACAGAGTATTTTATAACTAATTAATTAATACTAAATTAAGAACAAGTTTAATAAGTACTAGCTACTTCCATGGGCTTGTCTTACAGAGCAAAGTTTTTCGAAGGAATGCCTATGATTAGAAATTGACCCTCTGAGTTCTTTTTCTACATTTAGCTGATGTCTATATTTTGCCTTCTAAGCAACCGCCGCATTTTGCAATATTTTCCAATTTAAAAATTAGAGAAAGGAAAAATAACATAATAATTATCCTATTACTTTTTTTTTTTGCTTAAAAGTAACATATACAAAATTTAATACTTATGTCATGAATTTGTACGGTTTATAATAAAGAGTGCTGCTTTAGCGTCAAAGTGCATTATTATTGCATTCAGTACATTATTAATGTATAAGGGGGGCGCGATAAAAATTGTGATTGAAAAGGGGGGCGCCAGTATTGAAAGTTTGAGAAGCACTGGTATAAACAGTAATGTGAATTTAAGGGTGGGTGAGAAGAAAGTATAATGACACTTTGCAGAAGCTACATAATACTGAGAGAACACCGATGGAGATTGGTAGATAACAATTCTTTAAAAGGAATATCAGTAGATACTAGTAAAGTTCATTTCAAGTCTAGATGGGTGAACATTCTACTTAAAGAGATTACAAGATAAGTAATTATTACAGTCGTTATAGGCCAAGTACTATTACTCCACTCATATAATTATTTTTGATGTTTTATTCGAATGTAATTAAAAACAGAACTTCTAAGTGCATTATCATGCTTTTTTTTTGTTATTTCGGACACAACGGTGTCTCAAAGTTCATTGACGTCATAAATGTTGATGTTCTCATACACTTTATACATTTAAAAGTTTATTGAACACACAGAGATTTAAACAAACACACACACATGTTTTTCAACAGGATCACTCTTAGTAAATATCGCAATTTTTTAATTCTAATAAATTAGTCAACTAAATTACATAGCAAATATAAAAACTTATAGAACAAATTTTTTATCAATTGGGAAAGCATTTTTTTTTGTTGAAAATTTAAAATGAATGAATTAAACCGACTCGGTTTCAGATCCATTTCACATCTGATCATAAACTCCATGGATAGTTGTTCAAGTCTGAAAATATTCAGAGGCTAGCCATATTTACAAACCAAAGTTCGTAGACAATATCTGAGAGATTTTTGCAAGATCAATTACAGCTCGCATCATTTCTCCCAGAATGTTCAAGGAATTGAGAAGTGGTGAATAAGGGGTTTTTTTTGTCCCAAGACCTCATAAACAGAACATTAGTTCAATGTGAGGATTATATTGCTGTCAAGTGCAAACATATCATTTATCATCTACGAGAGTTAAATCATTATTGGATTATCATAGGTTCATGCGCGTGAATCATGATCATGAACGAGTTCATTAACTCTCTATTGTCATCTTTTTAATAATATTTTTAAATGTTTTCATGCCAATCATCCAGTATAGTGGTTAGAGGAGCTGACTGCTGGGTCATAGGGCCTGGGTTTGAGTCCCGGGGAATACATGGCTGTATTTGAATGTATAGTGCCTTCGAGGTGGCATAAGGGCATTTTCAGTATTCGACGACATTCGAGTAGTCTTGTGAGGTTTTATACCTTTGACCCTACAAAAGGTGTTCCCTCCAAAATAGAGACGGAAGTTAATCAAATCATAATGTCATCGGTACGATGTTCAAAGCTACGGCGAACGATAGGTAAAAAAACTAGCCGATTACCACAATGAATTTCGTGGGTCTTGATCTGACGCCGTCGATCACACGGCATAAGAAATAACAGCAACAGTATTTTTATATGGAATTTCCCTTGAACCCAATTGATCATACTTTGTCTGCATACTATATACATTACTTAACTCAGTGGCGCGACAGCCCATGAGGGCCAAGGCCTACTGTTCCCAACTCAGTATACGCCTTGAGGTGCATGAGCAAATGTTTCGGTCAGGTGTTTAATCTGACGCGAAGCTCCCAGTGTTAAGTTCCCAAGCAAGTTTCGTATTTTTTTACCGACCCACTGAAGAGATAAAAGGCTGAGTCGAAGCGAAGTGTGGAAGCGCGATGCACTAACCACTCAGCCACTACATACATATTTCACACAAATCAACGAATAAAACAGAAATTTTTTTTGGGGATTTGCATCTATAAAATATATCTTTAAGAGCATATTTCAGAATTAAATTATAATTGCACTGCAGGGAAGATTAAATAAATTTCAAATTCACAATCCCACACACACACGCACACACACAATCAGAAAATAAATACATAATTCAAAATATCTTAATCCCTACTTCTTTGTTGTTGCAAAAGTAACATTCTAAATTGTACTCAATATAAGAACATAACTTTTGATATGCTAACAACTTTATGTGTTTTTTATTATTCCATTGAAAATTACTTTCAAATTAGACATAAAAGAAATAATCTGTCGATCCACTCTTTTTCTTCTAAAATGAGAGAAATTCACTTCAGCATTTCTCGTAACTTTTACAACAATCTTTCTTTTTTCATCTTACACATCTCGAGGTGTAAATAAATATATCCATAAAAAAATTTAAGTTTCTAGATCCTTCGAAAGTATCCCAAAGTTTTATCGTTGTATAAATAATTTATTATCTTGCCTAGACCTTTCTTTTATAGATTCTATGATGAGATGTACTCAACGAGACAGTGTTACACCCTGGAAGAGTGTTTCAAAAGATTTGTTCTATGTTTATATATATATATATATATATATATATATATATATATATATATATATATATATATATATATATATATATATATATATATATATATATATATATATATATATATATATATATATATATATATATATATATATATATATATATATATATATATATATATATATATATATATATATATATATATTTATATATATATATATATATACATATATATATATATATTTATATATATATATGTTTATATACATATATATATATATGTTTATATATATATATATGTTTATATATATATATATATATATATACATATACATACACATATATATATAAATTTATACACACATATACATATACATATAAACAAAAATATAAAAATAATCATATAGTTATAAACCTAAGATAACTAAAAGTAGGAAGTAGGCACACAGTATAAAGACAAATTCCTGGCCTTAGGAACCAGGATTGCAGGTTTAAACAAGTTTTGCGGCGCCAACCTTCACCTGTAATTTGTCATACTATGTACCAAGAGGAAAGGAAAGAGTTCTATACGTAAAATTTAAATATTAAGTCATTAAACAAGAATATATGAACATAAACATAACCTACTAAAACGGATTTGTAACGATGGCCAAGAGTGCATTATCGTGTTCCCGCCAAATAGGGAGAGCAGAAACGCATAAAGTTACTTGCGATACGATATAAGAAACGATTAATTGCGATACGATATACGATAATAAGAAATATATATATATACTTTTAAAAATCATAAAAATAAAAATAAAAATCATAAAATTAGCGTAAATTATAAAGAAACTCTGAAAAATATATATTAAAGATTTAAAAAAAAAAAGCAAGCATGTGGCGCCATCTATTTAATAATTGTAGGATAAATTAGATATTGTCTAAATTTAAAAAAATTACAAAACATAATAACAGTAAATAATTACGTTAATACAAATTGTATCATAAAAAATCATTATAAATATAGTTATAAAGAAAATTAGCAGGGTATCCATGTTCAATACAGTGATTAAAAATTTTTTTTAAGATTTAAAAAAAATATTAGCTTTATCGCTAACTACTTTATTGCAATAAATATAGTTAAAAAAAATATTTCTATATATAGATATTGATAAATTAGAATTCCAGTAAGGCACTTTGATGATATTAAAATTAAAGGCATCTCTTTTATCATAAATATTAGTATGTAGTTTCAAATCCTTAATATACAGAGATACATCTAGGTAATTTGTTTTGATTGGATTATTATTAATTTTAACTAAGTTCAAGTAGGACGGATAAAAATTAATAATAGGATTTAAATTATCATTTTTACCAAAAATAATTAAATCATCAATATATCTAAAAATGTAGTAGTCATTATTAATAACATAACTATATTCATAAAAATGTAAATAAAGATTAGCCAAACTATTACTAGCTGGGCCCCCTTGTGGGAGTCCTTTCTCTTGTTTATATAAAGAACCATTAAAACTGATATAATTTTCTTTTAAGACAAAATCTATGAGAGTTTTAAATTTGTTAAAATTAATATTAAGATTATACATACTGTGGTTTTCTAAAATTACTTTAATAATATCATATAAATCAATGGAATTGAAAAGATCTTCAAAGTCATAACTATGAACTGAATAAATATTTTTATCATTAAAAAAATCTATAATCTCTTTACTATTTTTAATTATAGCTTTATTACATTGCTGATTAATAAAGTTTTGCATTATATTATGAAGTAATTTGCCTGCAGTAGTAATATATGTTCTAAAACCATTTGTCACAGTTCTAAATTTAACCGGACTTTTATGGAATTTTGGAGTTAAAAAAATGTATGGATACTTAATTTTAGGAATACAATAACCTAATTTTTTATAAATAGCAATAATACGATTACTAATTTCATTATGTGACAAATCTAATTTTTTAAAAGAACCATTATTAAGAAAGTGACCATAAAGAATATTATAATAAAAATACTTACAAATCACAGCATAGTTACCAGGTACTTTATCAATGTAAACTATGATAAAATTCTTTTGTAAATTATAAATTTTCTGTTTGATATCTTTAAAAGTAGATTCATATTGAGAATGGTAGCTAAAATTCATAAGGTCTTTTAATATATTGTACTTATACTCTTCAAATGCCTCAATAGGTAGTCCAAATTTAATTGCAGATTTTGTAATAAAATTATCTATATCTTTAAAAATTTGTTTTTTAACAGTATTGTTGTTATTAGAAACATTTAATCTAAAATTAGTGCCTTTACTCATTATATCTTTTAAAATATTATCATTGATTATATCTAAGTTACCATTAACTACATGTTTATGATGACCATCAATAAAATCATTATAGTTTTTACATATACAATCTTCTATATTAATAGAGGGCGAACTATTGTTGTAATTAAAGATAAATCTGCCCATCGTTTTGTTATATTTAAAAGCTTTCTTTACAACAACATTTCTAACTGGAAAAAGAGACAAATGTCTATTAAATACACTAGAAAAGTTAATTTTGTCAAAAGTTTTATTCATGAATAATAAAGTGCAGTACTCTGTAATGGGTTCATTAATTTTCTCAACATTAATATTGAATTTATTAACTAGATAGTTAGTAATGTCTTTAATAATGTGTACTGCATGACTAACCTTTAAGGAATCATTATTTAAGGATTCATATAACAATGCAATTTCATGTTTATTCAGACCAAACATGAAGTATTTGATTTTTTTGATATTAAAGTTTTTTTGAAAATCATCAATAAGAACTCTAATATTGTCATTTAATGAATTTTTATCTCTGTTTTTCCTTTTAGTTCTATTACTTCTAGATTTTCTTTTAGAAGTATTGTTTAATTTATTGGCATTATAAAAAAATTCTTTATTATTATTCTGTAACATTATTTGCAGAGTATTTTTAGCAAAATACAAAACATTAAGGCCATATGGATAGATTGTATTAAAACTCCTAATAAAGTGATTTTCCCACCATAATCTGTGCTTAGTAATTAGAGAAATTTTAATGATAGACAGTTCAACATTATTGAAATCATGCATATAAAAGTGTCTAAGTTCAATTTTATTAGAATTATTGGAATTATTAAAGAATTTAACATCATGTCTATGCTGATTAATCCTTAAGTTAATAGTATTGGAGGTATGTCCTATATATTTATATTGACATACTTTACAATTTAAAATATAAATACAATTAAAGGTTTTACAAAGGTTAAATTTAGAATCACAATCATATTGATCCATATTTAACATAATATATATATATATATATATATATATATATATATATATATATATATATATATATATATATATGTTTATATATATACATATATATATGTATATATATATATATATATATATATATATATATATGTTTATATATATACATATATATATGTATATATATATATACAGATGGGTGAAAAAATAATACGAACACCCGTGAAAAAGGCATGGCCTATTTCAAAGACGCACAACGCTCATGTCAGTTAGCGTTGTAGTCCGCCGCCTAGCGGATTCGAAAGGTAAAGTATCAGTCGCTCAACAGCTGCGATAGGTGTTGCACGCGTCATTTGTAATTTTTGAAAAACGCAATAATGACGGACCTGTCAGAGTTCAAAAAAGGTATGATTGTTGGAATGAGGTGCGCTGGTTGCTCGGTGACGGAAACAGCCATTTATATTTGGAGTGTGCAAGGAGTACTGTATCTGCCGTTATGACAGCATACAAGAAATGCGGGAATGTGACGTCGGGCAAGCACAACAGTGGGCGGAAAAGAAAGCTTACCGACAGGGATAAAAGAGTCTTAACCCGCATAGTAGCCCGAAAGCGCAAGCAATCGCTATCCCAGATAACGTCTGAGGTGAATAGTCATCTTCGTAACCCTATTTCAGCAAGAACCGTCCAAAGGGAACTTCATGCTTCGAACTTGTATTGAAGAGTTGGAATTCGTAAACCATTGGTAACAGCACGTCATGCTTTACAGCGACGCCAGTGGTGTGGAACACACAGACAGTTGACCCCACAACAGTGGCAACAAGTCATCTGTTCGGATGAATCGACGTTCACCCTATTCCAAACCACCGGACGCGTTTATGTGTGGAGAACGCCCAAAGAAGCATTTGCTCCTGAATGCATCGTGCCGACTGTTAAGCATGGAGGTGGGTCCCTTATGGTATGGGGGGCGATATCTTGGCATGGTCTTGGGCCACTTATTACTCTGCATGGCAAGGTTAAAGCTGCCCACTATGTCAATATCCTGGGGGATCAGGTGCATCCATTTGTCCAGACTTCATTTCCCGGAAAATGCCCACTTTATCAAGACGACAATGCTCCTATCCACACTGCTAAAATCGTGCAAGAATGGTTTGCAGAGCATAAGGGGGAAGTAGGTCATCTTGATTGGCCTCCTCAATCACCTGATGTAAATATTATTGAACATTTGTGGGGATATTTGGAATCAAAACTACGTGCTCGATTCCCTCCACCATCTACGATTTCGGCATTAGAGACCGCTCTCCACGAAGAATGGCTTCATATTCCATTACAAGTTGTTCATGACCTCTATGCGTCCATCCCACGTCGCATACAGTCTGTAATTCAGTCAAAGGGGGGTCCAACTCCCTATTAATAAAGCTTTTCTCCTCTTTCACAGGTGTTCGTATTATTTTGCCACCCATCTGTATATGTATATGCTGGTAAAAATAATTTTATGTTTATATATTGCTATAATTCATTCTTCATTTCTATAGCATTTAAGCTGTTTTTTTTATCTTTGAATCAGTATTTTTTTTTGTTCATTAACCCTCTGACTGGATGACCCGCTAATTGAATTTCACTTCGAAAGCGATCTCATTTTTTTAAGCTAGCTACTCCGAAAATGCTCCGATAAATTTCGCGAACTGCTTCAAAAACGAATGGCTGTTTAGTGCTTTCCCCTGTTAACGCCGCAAGAGGTCCCGATTGGTTTTGCAGGGAAGGATTTTATGGCTTTTCGGTCTCTGTGTTCTTCGAAACGGGAGGTTTCTCATTCACAGCTGTGGCCTAGGGCGAGGATTGTGAAATGGACAATTTCTACACTTCACGGCCAACAGAGAGTTCACCCAATTTATTGCAAATATACATTTCATATATTTGGAAAACTTGCTCAATTTCTGATCTAAAAACCAATTAGGTTTTAAGAAATTTTAATTTTCTGAGTTTTGATTTTAAATTCGGTTTCATTTTAAAGCATTTTTGCATTCTTAGATTGAATTAATTAAAAATATTTTTTAACACAATCCAATATTTCGTGTGAAACGGCATTTAACTACAATTTTATTTTCTAAAATCATTTCTGTTTGCTTATGTTTTTAAGTTTTTGAGTTTTCTCACATTTACTTAATTAAGATTGATTTAAAGACCAATATATTTTTTGATACATAATTTATATAATTAATAAAGCTCTTTACTTTGTTTTCATTATTTTTTCTTCCTTTTGAAAAATGCCATGACCAAAATGTACGCAGGCTACTGTGATAAATAATACTTGAAAGGGATGGAATATGACTGAAAATGGTAAATCTAAAATGCAGCTTTTTCAGGTAATATTACAATTAGACTACAGAATACAAATGTTGCAGAATGAACTAAATATTTCCCTGATGTACCACAAACTACATTATAATAAATCTATTGTAGTACTACACTGCAGTATTTTAAAGTCATGCAACAAAAACTTAAACTTGCTTAACTGTCACGATGGGGAACTGAGAAAAAAATAGATATTGTTTACAAACTTGGTGATTTCTGGATTAAGTTTGTATAACTACTAATTTCTATATAAATATTTTGCATTTAAAACTCTTGTGAATATGTAAGGTTCTGATAAAAGTGAATAATTGATCAAATTAACAGTTATCAATGTTATATCTTAGATTATTTTGAATTAAAAAAGATATTTCAGTCATATTTATTTCAAGTAGAATTTTCATGTAGAGCATAAGTTGGATAGTAACAGATTGAAAAATTAAAGCTTTACAGGCAATGGAACTTTTTTTATGCCATTACAAATTTTAAATATGTTTTTCTCAGATTTTAATTTTGAAGATGAGAGTTTTCTAATCCCTAAGGCGTTTTTCCTGTTCAAGATAGAGTCTTGAAATATCTTGTAAATGTTCCCTTACATATGTTCTATAACAGTTCATATGGATTTAGGTCTGAGAGCTCTAGTTATTTTTTAAAAATATCTTAATGTTAATATTTAAAAAAATGTTGGGTTTTTTCCAGGTTTAGCCATAAAAATAATTATTAAAATTCAACAAAGAGATATATTTTAAATTTTATACTTTTTGTTTCCAATAATCTAAGAAATATTAATCACTTACAATAATTAAATATTTTTAATAATTTAACATTTTAGAAAAGTTTAAAAAATTTCAAAACTGTTCAATGCTTTAAAATTGGGAAATAATGGCTTGTCAAACTAACCTATTATTTTCAGAAACAATATAATAGTATAATTTGAATATAAAACAAAAATTAATTTTACTGTGACAAACTGTTTACGACTTCTACTCATATTGTAAAAAGAATGAAAGATAAATATATAACATAGTGGCAGTAAAAAACACATTCATATATTAAAATCCTGTCCTGATACAAATTTCAATGCATTTTCCAAACTGTAGCTAAAAACAATTATATGTTTATTAGGACAGAAATTATTTATATTTAGATATATTTTTCCTTATTAAGTACATAATGAATAATGGCAAGATAATTTGTAAAATCCTGAAAGATTTTAATGAAGAAAAAAGCCAGACATAAATTTAAGATAGTTAGAAATTTAATTATATAATACACAAGTATGCATGTTTTAAAAGAAATAAGTTGGCTAAGAAAATGAAATTTACTAAAAATTTCCTGAATAAAGTAAATCAGATTTCATCCTCAAATACATATAATTGTATTAAAAGGTTTCATTCATTTTACAATTAGTTACAAAAAACCTTTTATAAAAAATAATTTTAACAGGTATAAATGGCAAAAAATATCAAAGAAGTATGAGAAAGACACATACATGTCGTTTACAGAAATGTCACAGTGTGATATTTTTCGAAACACGGCACTGCACACACAGTCCAACATTACAGTCTTTACATTGAAAACGAGTTTTTGATGTTTAATGACTAAATCGTAAATATAAGAAACAACAGTCAAATATCTCGAGTGCAGACGGCGCTCGCTGATATTTGAGTGAGAAAATTAAAGCAGCATAAAATGCGACCTCGTTTGAATTATATCTAATGTGCATATTTGGAACTGTTTAGCGTACTCGAATTAACTCAAGTGCACACGCCAAGGGTTTATATTGCATTCTAAGTCAATACGGTGGCTACTGACGAACGACTACGTAATTTTGAACCGCGGTTAAGTGATGAGGACGATACCTGAGCTGATAACTCCCCTTCCAAACTTCCACATCACACCAACGTGAGGACTTTTGACATCGACGTGTTTAACGTGCATCAGCTCCTCTTCAACGCAAAACTTTTGTGGTACCAGGGCTCGAACACTGGACACGAGTTCATAACCACTACCATCAGGCTACCGTGGCCGCAAAAGAAAATAGCAAGTTTGAAAGAAATGTAATGGAGAAGTATATTTGAAGAAATAACTTCAAACTTAACGAAAACCAAAATATCAAAATTTATTTTAGGAATAATAGTGAATATAACTTCGTACACCTAAAACCACTTTACGCAGTGTATTTTGAAAGTGAACGTTTCCCCTTTAGATACACTTACTATAATTATGTCAAATTCTTTCATTTTGCTCTAAGGGGATCCCCGAGACAACGTAATTTATTTGAAACACAAAATTACTTATGGTTGAATCTAATACAATTCCCTACAAAATGAATGAAAACAATTTTTTATCATATAAATTGTGTTTGAATAGGAGATGGTTAGTTAATAAGAACATTTAAAACGTGTCGGCAATCTATGGACCTGTGGCACGTGGTACAATTCTTAGTGGCACTCAGCACTACTCTACAAATTTGTCAATTCTTGAGTGGATGGAAGTTGATAATAGACCTTATTTGACAAACATCTTCTGAGTTATGGACATTTATGGAACTAAAAAATAATCTGAAAGATAATTCTAAGGATAAATTTACAGCTATTTTGTAAATAATTGAATGTTATTGCTAGGGGATTTAATTGTTGAAAAAGAAAATTGCATGTACTCTACTTTCCACTTATGTGATTCGGCATATCAAAGTAAAAAATTATTTCCTAATATGAAAAATATTTCGACTCCGCAAAGAAATTGTTTAACAACTGAATGCTCAGAATCGTGTCACGCATTATACCCCTGGTTTTGCGATATGAAAGAAGAGTGGTGAAAGAGTTAATTAGCATTACAATTTTTATTTAACTGTAATGAAGGGAATAATTTATATTTCACTTTGTCTATTTCTTATTTAAATAAATATGTTGGAAACATACATTTTTAATTTTTTTATCTTTGTTGAAGAAATAGTAACATTTTATATTGTTTATTTTTATGTTAATAAATGTATTTTTATTGATCCATAATTAATATAAAATAAAACTGTAAATCTAAATTATTTACCTCTATTCTTTAAATCTGCAAATATTACCGTAAGAATCGAAGGATTTCAAAAATTTCCTACTATGTGGCACGCTGAATGATACTGACAGATTGGTTTAGCACGTCTTAGCTACACAGTTGCCGCCCCTGATTTTAAATGTTGGGTAAGATAACCATTATATTTTTTAAAATTTTTAAATATACAAAAGGAGAGTATTTTGTCAATACATGTTTTAAAAGGAGTAAAGTTTACGAGAACGAAATATAAAATTGCGTTAAATTTATTGGTATTCTATCAACCGTACTTCTTATATATATATATATATATATAAGAAGTACGTCGATAGAGTACCGTAGTTACTGCCAACTCGTGACAATGAATTGGAAATTAAGTTCACAATTCATTGTTATTAAAATATATAAAATTTTACATGACTTGTTTTTGTATTTGTTATTTTTATATTCCTTACTGAGAGAGAGAGAGAGAGAGAAAGCAACAAATGGGAGTTCATTACCTGCCAAAACTGCAGAGGCTTGGTTGTTTACTCCACAAGCTCTTACCTTATGCTTACTCTGCCGTACTAAGTAAAAATGCCGTCTTCTGCTCGTCAAGATGATGGAATTGCAGATATTGTTTTCCATATATTTTAAATATTAGTTTTCTAACTTCTACATCAGCCTTTTAATAGTCTACACTCCTGCAAAGAAGTCTGAATTCAAAACTATAAAAACTTATTATTCCCAACAATGTCATTTATACCTTTATTTTTTATAATCTATGAATGCGTTAAACTATTAATTTGTTATCGCGAGACTATTTAATATTAAATGCGAAAAAAAACGAATAAGTTTCAGACTGAAACTTAAATTGAATTTTTCAAAAATTGTCATCGATATTCTCATAACTTTTACATATTGTCCTTTTAGCATATCACACATCTATCTTCTATGCAAAAATCTATTATAAGTTCATCAAATGTTTCAGCATATTTTTACTCATAACATGCAGTTTTCAACCACATTGTGAGGCCGCGGTAGCCTAATGGTCAAAGTAACGGACTCGTAGCTGACGCGTCATGAGTTCGACCCCAGCACCACTGAAGATACGCCGTGTAAGGGAGCGATGCTCAAGCGTCATCCTCGTCACTTTACCATGGTTTAAAATTACGAGGTCCGTCGCCAAGTGAGTGAATATTAACGTCGCACTGTTCAGCTACACGAGGCCTTTTAGTGATGGACCTCGTAATTTTGAAAAATGATCAAATGACGAGGGCGACACCTGAGCTGGCACCCCCTCTCCTAACTACCACACCACACCCACGAGAGAAAATTTCAGCTCTCGATAGATTTAACGTGCATCGCTGCCCTACACGGCGGGTCTTTTGTGGCACTGGGCTCGAACTCGAGACATGCCAACCATGATTCGATACCTTGACCACCTGATACCCCGGCCACAGGACCGTCGCCAAAATCCCTCAAGAAGTTAAGTAGAGAAGAGAGAGAGTGCGACTTTAATATCCCCTCACTTAATTAAATTATATGAAATTAAAGGAATACTTGAAAAAATATTAGAAGTCGAATATATATATATATATATATATTAAAAAATTAATCTAATGATAATTTTAAATATCCAAAGAATTATTAGTATTTATGGTAAATATATGTTTTTCAACTGAGTATGTGAGACACGCATAAATATCTTTTTCGAAATTCCAATGCAGAATTTTAGTGGAGCTAATACAAAATTCCTAGTTTTGCATGGTTAAGATTATAAAAAATGTCCAAATTTTAATAACCTTTTCTTCAGTCAACCACTAATGGAACATGAATGATGAGGGATTATGCATAAATATATATTTTTTAACTTCAATTTAAAAATGATCTTTATATTTATTTTTATGCGCAAATGTTAACTCTAAATTTGTCCAGATGCTTTTAAATACTCTTTATTTGAAGATTCAAGTTCAAAAATATAAACTTGAAATTAAAATTCTCTTTGAATGAAATTAATGTTCAGACATTCAAATTTCAAATATAATTTGTTATCTGAACAATACAAAACAAGGGATTCTATGTAAGATGCCCTGAATATCTGGCTTTAAAATTATGAAAAACTAAAAGATTTAAATGGGTTTTTTTTTAACAATACATATAAATTTTTTTCAAATAATGTAATACAGAAGCTTAAAAATTATTCATGTTTAGAAGTGTCCGAAATTTTAAAAGATTTTAAATTTTGAACCTTATTTTTATTTTTTCACACATAACAAAATAATCATTTTTAAAAAAAATCCCTGAAAGTATTGATTAAAATAAAAAAAAATGAAACAGTAAATTATCCTCAATGTTTTAATATATAATTTGAATTTAAATACTACAGATATTTTTTAAAAACTTAGACATACATTATAAAAACTTAATTCCATTTGAGAATTTTAAGGTAAAGTAAAAAATTGAGAATTCTCAACTGGTTGACTTGCAATTTATTTCCGTACACTTTAGGTTTTAAAGAAATTCTTCGGTTCCTTTGGCAATCGTAAAATCTCGGGTCTCCACGTGGCCCATAAAAGTTCCCCCTCAATGCCCATTGTGTCTCCCCGACCGTCTCTAATTATCTTTCAAGATCGTAAACCTTTAAAGGGGGAAAAGAATTCGGAAAAATACCACCTTACCGGTTTTGAACACATTACTTGATAGGGAAAAATCTGTTTGGTTCATTTTTGGTGAGTCCCCGGCCTTAGGAAAAATTCAGTGTGGTCCGTTTTCGAAGCCTCTCTAGTAGGGTGGAAAAAGCCTTGCTGTCCAGTTGGAGGGTTAATTCATCATGATCTAAGCATTTTTGTAAAAAATATTTTTGTAAAATTTATTTTCATTCAGAACTTATTGCCATTAATTTTCAAAGAATTTTACTCATTATTATAAACAGAAAGGTGGTGATTTAGCTAGCCTTCAAACTGGTTAAAACCCACTTTTATCTAAATTCAAAAGCATTATTGTTCATACTATTTCACCTTATATCTTTCTGTGGCTTCAACATATATATCTTAGATGCTTTTAATACTTTAATATTGAAATCTTTCAGTCACAAGAATTTTTAAACAGAACAAAACGTTAAGTTAACCTTTTCCTAATTCATCAATTTTGTGAAAAATTTAAAGTATCCTTCACATTGCATTTTCTCTTCACGATATTTTCTGTTTTTAAGAATGAATTTCCAATTGATTTTGTAAATAATTGTTGTGTACATCCACAATACAAGACTCTTTTTGAACTTTTATATTTTATTTGAATTATGTACATTTTTTTATCACTAAAAAGTGTTTTTCTTAAAAACTTACAATGGTAGGCAATTTTTATAATTTTTCATAATTTTTTATATTTACATTTAATTATAATGATATAGAATACATTCACTGTTTTTGCAGCTTTAATAATTTTTTGGATTTTTATTCATTCCTCTTGAAATTGCAAGAACTTAGTTTTAATGCATATAAAGTTTTATGCCTGAGTTGTTTAGAAAGTTTGGTGTATTAAAATAGCAACACACTCCCAAGACGATTTGTAAAAAAATATGATAAATACATCTAATCAGCAGACTGTCATCATCAAGGTATCCGACTACGTTCGGAACCATGATTTTCAAAAGCGCATAGATGGATAATTTTCATGATATTTAGTGTATATTAGATTAGAATATATGCATAAAATTGTTTTAAGGACATTTTGATAAAGAAAAATTATTTAAATACAATATTTTGGAAAAAAAATTAACTTAGAATACTCTTTTTTCCAAATGCTTCCCTTTTGTGAAAAATGCTTCTATTAGAATAATATTTTGCTTGTATATAGCTCAGACATCCGTTCAGAGATTTAACTAGAATTATGAAATATATAACTTAGAAGTGGGTTTATTCATATTTTACGACAGCAGAGGGCAGCAATTTTAAGAAAAAAACGCCAATAATTATTTCAATTGGTGGTAATTCGGAAAATAATGTGAGTTTTTCAAAAAGTGTAGTTGAGCCTCTGTCGAGAAGTCTGAGCTATATACAGGCAAAATATGATCATAATAGAAGGATTTTTCACAAAAGGAAAACATTTGGAAAAAAGATTATTCTAAGTTAAGTTTTTGCCAATATATTATAGTTAATTTTTTTTTTTTGCCAAAATGTCCTTAAAACAATTTTACGCATGCATTATAATCTGAGTGACACCAAATGTCATGAAAATTATTCATTTATGCGCTTTTTTAAAATCACGGTTCCGAACGTCGTCGGATACCTTAAATGATAAATATTTTTTTCTGACATAAAAATTAAGATCCCATCAGGATAAGTATTTAAAAATTATTATAGTCTTAGATATTTCAGACATATAAAATTTTGATAAATCAGCCCAATAAGAAAATTAAAAAAAAATACTTTTAAAATCACAAATAAGCTTTAATTAAACATATCTCTCTACCTTTAGAATTTTAACTAATTTAATTAAATTCTTTAAACGTAGAAAGCATTATAGATTTACTACTTAATTTTGATATAGTGAAACTGACTCCATATTTACTCAAGCATAAATTTAATTAATTTCAAATTATAAATTGAAAAAAATATACATTAAATTGCAGCCATAGAATGAATTACTTTAAGAATTGTCCGTGAAACTCGAAAATCTATTTCTGATAGACGGAACAGTTAATTAAAGTTTTTTGTCCTGGAATAGAGTAACTGAGTAAAAACAAGCTTTTCAGGGATGTTGAAGATCATCAACAACATTCATGGGAATTCTCCATGAAAAGAAGAATGTTCATTTCAGGCCACTAGTGGACAGTGTTGTACAAGCAAAAGTATCCCCAGGCTCAAAAAGAAAATAAAAGAGAGAAAAAAATAAAAGTTGAAGGAACAAACCTCGTGAACACCCAAACTGATCATAGAAAAGAGAAAGAATCGTAGCTGTCGTTGTCATAGTAACATAAGGAAAGATGTCCAGAATATGGCTTGCTATTCCTGTGAAAAAGGATCGTTATCTTCTTGCGTAGCTGAAGAGGTGTTTGTACGTTGACGTAACAATAGGGCAACTTGATTGAAAGGTAAAAACAGCAACAGCAAAACCCAAAAAGAAAACTATCGAAGCGAATATGGTGGAATTGATTCTGCGTTAGATGGCTTCTTTCAATGCGAAAGTCCAAGCGCTTTTTATAGAAAACAGAACATTTCTAGTCCGGTCAAATTCAATTTCTAATAACTTTAAATAAAGCCAATAAAAGGACATTCTTATACGTCTATTATATTTCAACACAGAGAGAAAATGTTCCTTGTGGGCTTGTTTACAACTAGATAAAAAATAGCAATTTCGAAAGCTTTTAGTGATTCCAGAATCCAGAAAAGTGGGTAAGTGAATCGAGTTTAAAGAAGCTTATAAGAAAAATAAAAAAATCATGAATTAAATAAAGTTGAATGCAGCTCTATTATTTATTGTACTGAACGTATCTTTCACAGTAAACACTTTTATTGCCTTGAGGTTATAAACATTTGTTATCTTATATTATTGACATCTTGACATTATTATATTGACATCTTGCAATGTCTTTCAAAGTAAATATAAGAAATAATCAATGTTCGCGTGAAACCTAAAAACTAACAATTGAAATAGAAAGACTGATTATTTTTAGATTGAAGTTCTAGAGATAATTTTAAGAAATCGCTGCCTGAATCATTTGATTATTATTATATTGGATAAATATATACATCAAATTATATTTACATAAATTTGTATAAATTAGTTATTCAATTACTTATGTTATCAGTTATAGTAATACATGCTAAAAGTTTGGTTTAGACATGCTTGTTAACGGTACTTTGATTCAAAAATGTATCCCATAAATCCTTGTTATCTTATACAGAAGTAAAATTTTTAGAATACATTAATCGGCATAATTCAGTAATCTAGTTTTAAATCAGAGTGAAGAGCAGTTACAAATATTTCGATTAAACGTTGGAAACGGTTGATGAGCGATCATGGTTAGGTCGTCGTAGGTGGCATTATTTCTATTGAGACATGGTTTGAAGACCTCGTCTTATTAAAATACAAATCATCAAGACAAGCTGATGCGTGTTGAATTTGTCGAGGCTCAAAGTACTCAAGCTGTGGTGTGGAAGTATTTTGAGAGGAGTGCTAGAGAGAGCCCAGCTTTCGTTCGTGTCATTTGACCGAGGGTCAAAATTGGAGGTGCACATCAATAGCTCGCGTTTTGCTTTAGAGTGTAACGTAATCAAACAATAAATCAAGTTATAATTAATAAAAACAAGAAATACTCATATTCGATATTTTTTCAGAGTTTTTAAATAGAATCGGAACATAGTTATACATATAATAAATTTATTCAACTTTTACTAATATCGAAAGTGTACTATCAAAAGTGTTTACTACACACTTTGAAATACTTGATAGTTCTATGTGATTGGAATAATAGAAAATCTTTGCTTCTCTCTCTCTCTCTCTCAGATTACAAAAAGGTTTACGCCTTTTGGTAAATACTTATATTTAAATAAAAAAAAGTATTGATAAAATCATCTAGCTAATTAATTTGCAAAAAAAACATAAGTTGTGTTTATATAGGATAGTCACTTAATTTAATAAAAACTGTTTCCAGCACAGAATTTAAGTAATTCAATTTGCTTTCATTTCATATTTAAACACTAAATTCGAGATTCTATCTAACTTATGTTAAACCAACTAAAAACATAACTGCCAGTGTCAAAGGACTTTTGAAGCAGTGGAAGAAATAAATTTATCTAGCTACTCACGATTCACATCAAATGATCGATTTAAAAAAAATCGTATTCGGGTTATTGAAAAACATTTCAAACACTTAATTCATTAATATATTACAAAAAAAAATGCATTCTGCTTTATTTTTTAATGCATTTTCTAATTTGAGTTATTCACTTAAGATTGATTTTTTTTAAGTTAAGTCATTTTGAAGAAGAAAAAAAAAGTCAATAATTTTTATTTATAGAAAAGTAGCAAGTATCGTACCATTTTGCTATCTTATGTAAATGGGTCACATTTTAAAATAAATTGCCTATGGTATAACGTACCATTTTTTTGATTTTTCAAAGAATCAAATTAAGCTGACACATACTTTTTTTTCAAACTGCGCCAATTTTAACTAAACCTTCAGTGTTTTTTTTTAAATTTGGGAATCTAACTAATAGTTTCGCTATGTAAGATCCGTTAGAGAAAATTTCCTTTATAATTCTCAGGTAGTACCTAATCAGTCTTAGTACCTAAGGACTTGATAGAGAGTGAGAGCATTGCGATTTTCCACATTTTCAGAAATATACTAGTCAGCACAACCAAATGGCTAGGAATTTTTTTTCTCCCAGAACTGACATGACCCCTCACTTTCCTCCCGTGTCCGTTTGACATTGAGTTTCAGAACACCCAGTACAATACCTTTATTATTCACATGCAAAGGCTATGAAATACAAACATCATTATAACATATTAGATTCCAGAACGAAAATGATCGCATGTGGAGTCACATGAATGTGTTACACCAGTGGTTCTCAAACTTTCACTACTGGTGACCCAATTCTCAAACATAATTTTTATCGCCCCCTCAAACAATAATAATGTACTGAATGCAATACTAATACACTTTGGCGCTAAAGCTACAATACGAACATAATTATAAACCGTACAAATTAACAAGATAAGTATTAAATTTTGTATATGTTACTTTTAAGTAATATATATTTTTATTTTTTTACCTTTTTAGTTCAATTCACAATAAAAGCGTGTTTTTTAGTTTGTTTTTATAAACTATAATTTGTTTTATTACTTTTACTATACACGATGAAAATCACAATTGCAATGAAAGATTTGATAAAGAGAAAATATACTTACCTACTTTCAAGGACTTTTCAGTTTTTCTGTGATAATTTGAGAAAAAAATCTAATAAAACTAAAGAAAATGTTCGAAATGTGCGTGCTCTTTTTTTAAGGACATAAATCACAGACACTTTTCGCTAACAATACAGGAACGTTATTTCCCAGCAAAACTGTCATATTTGTTCACGTTATTGTAGTCTTGCTGTCGTTTAATAATGATCTATAAACAGCATTTTGAGCTTTTCTTCCTTGTGTCATTTTGACAAGGCGAAGTGCAACATAAATTTCTTCATTGAGTTATTTAGGCAGCATTTGAAAATTTCTATTTAATTCAAGCGTTTCATGTCTATTTTTTTCTCCTATTTTCTTTTGCTATCTTGTTTAATATGCATTATTTCAGCAAGCTCTTCAGTTACTTGATCAGTTTCAACTTCCTTCAAGAGAGATCACAGAAGGCCATTTTTTAATATTCTGCTCATTTACATTTATAAACAATAATAAGTCATACATTACAGCAATCAAAACCACAAAATTGTTCATGGTGGAAAGTGCAGCATGTTCATAGACAATATTTTTGAACAAAAGTGGTCGTACAGGGAACTCGATCAAACAAGTACCTTGCTTGTAAAAAAAAACATTTGCCACTCGCAAAGAAGAGGACTATTTCTGACAAATTCATTTTAGTTCCCATTAAGACTGTCTAATAGGAGGATACTGTCAAGGTCACTGTTAACGAGTAAACAGTTTTCACAGAATTAACGATTTCGTGAGCCTGGGTTAACTCTGCGGCTTAAAAGTTTATTCAATGCCAGTTCTAAAAAATAATTTTGTAAAACATTTTTCATCAAAATATATGTTTCAAAGTGCTCATAAAATACATCTTGGCCTAATAATCCTTTAAAGTGATCAATATGCTTTTCCATATATCATAAAACTCATTAACATGAAAAAAAAGGAACAGAAAAATATTATTTACAACTTTCCTAAAACAAAAAGAGACGGAGTGAAACATACCAGTAAGTTTGAAGGTCAAATATATGGTAATCAAAAGTAGTATTTTAAGGGTTAAAAAAACGTAATAAAAAAAAATCTCTCATCGTGGGATTAGAAAAAGCAAACAAAATGCCTTTTTTATTTGGTTATCGGATCAAAGATAGCTAATGAGTGTTTGAAGTGGAATCTTTTATTTTTGATGATCCCCAGATGATATATATATATATATATATATATATATATATATATATATATATATATATATATATATATATATTATTAGTGTAAATATGTATTTTTTTATTATGTCAGAAAGCATTTTGCTTTTACTTTATTCCAAAAAAAATTTTTTAAACCTTTTATTTTCAATATGCTCGCGCCCCCTTCGCAGGGTTATCGCGCTCCACAGGGGAAGGGCACCCCACTGCTTGAGAAACGCTGTGTTACACTGTTTCACCTAGTTGAAGCTGAACTCCAAATTTGAATTTGTTGTAAACTAAAAACCATGCTTTTTACAGTATTCAATACAGTCTCGTTTTAAATGCATAAGCTACTGAATGGGGGAATAACACTTTCAGATATTATAATAAATTGATTAAAAATAATTTCAATATAATAATATATATATAAATATAATTTAATATGTATATAGATAAATGGACAGATTTTCATATTGTTAAACTAGTCAAACTAACCTTCTTTTTCCCCGCAAATTTTAAATGGAATGTACAACGCCCATCTTTAAAACAAACTTAAAAATAGTGTTAATTCATAACAAAATTAAAAAAAGGAAACATGCATTTACCTTAAAATCTGTTATTTATGGCGTTTGCATAAATTAGATCAAACCTTCCGCTATTGATAATGTGTAAAAAGAGAGCTTAATTATTTATTAAATTATCCTATGTAAACTAAAGCGAATTTTCAATATCAAAATACTGAGCTGTATGGAAATTTCACTGAAATAATTTGTAACTTTGAATCATTCAATATCAAGTTTAGTGCGAAGAGTGATTTACAGAGATTCGAATCACAAAATATAGTTATTAATTAAAAAAAATCATCAAATGTCCCACTTTGAAGAAAGCACACACACATATATATATGTATATGTGTGTGTGTATATACAGTAGAACGTGTTTTTTGCGGTCTTCTTTTATGTGTGAACTTTTTATGCGGTGTATGATATTCAATGCCTTTGGCACCACTGTAATATTTTATATCTATTTACCAGTGGCGTAATGGAGAATGTTTGGACCCTCCTTCTCCTTAATGTCAGGTTTAGCCTTTAATATTTTATAAATTGTGTAAATACGTATTTAGCGTTAGTCAATCCTTGGGCCCCAAGAGTCTTGCCCCTCCAACGTGGCCGGACACAATGGCTTTGGCTCCACTGTAATATTTTCTGTCTAATTACCTGTGGTGTAAGGGAAAATGTTAGGACCCCTTCTTAAAATCAGATTTTAACTTTAATTTTTTATGAATTGGATAAATACGTACTTATAAATGCGAAAGTCAGGCCTTGGGCCCCAAGAGTCGTGCCTCCCCTGTGATGCGGGGGTATACGTAACACCACTGAAATTCCACTTACAAGCGCTCTGTTCATTTATTATAAACAATCTCCCGACAATGAGCATTCATTTGCTTTCCCTCAACGCTCCCTCAGTCTGCTCTTGATTGCCGACGAAACCTTCAATGGCAGTGACATTATTAATAATTTGATAGATTATGAAGACGGACAAGAAGACCGGATTTTTTAGAGCGAATACAACTATGCAGGGAACCAGCTTTCTACCAAATTTGAAAAGCATTTCCTTAAAATAGATACCAATTAAGAAAGGAGTATAAAATTCCAAAAAGAGCTCCAATCATGTATATCTGGTTATAGTGACATTTACAAGCAACTGATCCCCCGACCTTCGTCACAAAAACTTATCTCTTACTTTATGCTGCCAAAAAATAAATCAATTGTAATTGTGCCTTCAAGTGACGAATGCTATTTTGAACTTATTCATTGCAGGGCTTTGGATTTCAATGAGTACCAATGAATTATGTATGTGCATTTTGAAAACTTATCCGTGTATACAATGATAAACTATGTTTTAAAAAGGTTTTCATGAGTAATATTTAATTAATCATTTTGTTATGGAAGTACTCTTACATAAATTTTGTAAATAATTGGCATATTTTATAAATGCGAGTTTTTTTTAATGTGGTACTTCTATCCACCGCATAAAAAGTTTATGTAGTATCGCCACGGATTAGTTTGTTTTATGTAAGGACTTA
Organism: Trichonephila clavipes; assembly: GCA_019973935.1. Classification (NCBI taxonomy): domain Eukaryota; kingdom Metazoa; phylum Arthropoda; class Arachnida; order Araneae; family Nephilidae; genus Trichonephila; species Trichonephila clavipes. Next base: position 1,021,491 of record BMAU01001505.1, on the reverse strand, counting down.
TGAAATTTTTGAATATTTTTTGTGCGTTTATTTTATGCGGTCTCTATCAACCGCACAAAAACAGGTTCAATTGTATATATATATATATATATGTTTCATTATAAACTCCGCTTTAATACGGTAGATTTATATGTTCCTGGTTATTTCAATCTGTGCTTAATAATACAAATACTTGACATTAAGTGTAGCCTAATTGATATAGTGTACGCACCAGAGATAACAAATATGTACTTCCTCTTGAAGAAATAGGGTTGTATTTCCCAAAGATTTATTTTCTTAATTTTTTCCCTTGAATTTCACTGAAATAAATGTTACGGTACAAATGTATTTTTCGGTGAGACGATCAGCTTCAAAATCGGATTTTCCTTAACATAAAGAAGCACAATAACATTAAGTGTTATCAGCTAAATTTTTATTAATTATTGAATTAAAACGTATTAAAATTGCAACAGATATATTTCAATCTTTTACTGTGGCATGCGATCCTCTTGTAACTTGTTATACAAGTACGCGATATATATCTCTCTTTCTTTTTTTATTTTATTTCTTTTTTGCCGTGTTATAAGAATCCATCTGTATAAACCCCTGTTATAGACGGGGTGTCTACTGTATTTTGAATTGATAAATTATTTTTAAACTACTCTATTATGTATAAAATTTGTTTCACTTAAAGATGATGCATAATAACGTTTGGTAATATAAATTAAATTTATTTCAATATGAATTTTACAAACTCTCATCGAAACATACAAACATATATATGGATGAAACTTTTTAAAATAAAAAAATATATAAACAAGTATATCAGTGGCTTTATATTTCATTAAGCTTCATTAGTTGGAACTAAAGGGTAATTTAAGGGGAAAAATAGAGAAATATGACACAGTAAATTTTCTCTATGTGTACAAAAAATAAACGTTAAAATTTTAAAACAAATAAATTTATGTACTTGAGAAAACTTTTGCCTATTTAGATTAACTAACTGAGTCTCCTTTATACTCTGAATATGATTCACTTTTTTATAAACATGTATTTAAACTTTTATTGAATAAAACTTACTTGGTAGACTCTTTTTCAAGTTATCGCCGATTTTGTGTAGAGCTTATATAAATCCAGAATCTCAAAGCATAAGATGAAACAACTTATGAAATTCCAAATATTCTCAAATGCGATTTTTCAAGTTTATTTCTGAAGAAGCTTCTATTTTTTTGCGTAGAAAATCTCTACGGGTATTTGAGTTTTGAACTTCAATGCTACTTTTTTCTTACAGAAAGTAAAGTGTTTTTATTTCAAATATTTTTTGTATTTGTCTATCAAGAATAGTTTTATATTGTATTATTTTCCTAGCAATGGTTTTAATTTTTTATTTGAATGATATATATGCTCATGAATTTATTTACACAAAGCTAGTTCTTATCTTTAACGTATAGTTTATATTGTGATGAAGAAAACAGTATATTATTCAATGTGTGTGCGTTTTTCTCATTACGTACATTTTATTTCCTTATAATTTGAGTTGATTCTAATATCCTGATAACTAAAAAAACAATAAAAATAATTTTATATCAAAATTAATTTTTGTAATAACATATATTAAGCTTTTTCATAAATTTTCATTATATGTATAAAAGAAACATTTCACATTTTTTCAAAACTAATAGCGTTTCCTGTTTTAAATCCATAAAATAAATTAAACAGAAGCTCAAAAAATATCCACAGAAAAATCCAAAAATCCATTTAGAAGCTTGCTAAGACTTGGAAAATACTCTTATACAATTAAATTTAATCTTAGGATCTTAGCTTTAATACGTTTTCATTAGGGATTTTAAACACCTCCAATTAAGAATGACACCAATGTTTGCCCCTTAATCCCATGGCGCCGAGTAAAATTCCATAACAATTCTCAATGGCGAGTTTCATTTCTAAATTTGTGTTTCAACAATCTATTTACAATCAAAGTGTGATTAGAAATGGGGACTCACTAGTGTCGCAACAGTTTCGATATTTTAAAGATGCCCTTAAAATAGATGCACTTTGTATTTCCCAATCAATTTCTGACCATGATTTAAACCAATGTTCTGCAATCTTCTTAGCCCACAGGCCACAATTACTCCATTTCTAAGTCTCTAGGGTCAAGAATTAGCTAGCTCATCATACCAACATGCTGCAGTTTTGAATTACGCGTAATTTTTGATTCTGGGACTTGATAGTTAGTGAGGTAACTCCACTTCCAGAAGATTTTGAAATTGAATCTTTAAAAGTAAATTTTTTGAATTTTTATTTTATTTTGATGTAATTACTGACAACATCAATATTTTTCAAAATCTTTTCGAATTCCATTGACTTAAAAATTCGAATAGAAATATCTTTTTTTTCTTTCAATGTAGCGATTATTTAAAAAAAAACGCATTTTGAACTCATCATTGTAGGTATTTTGTAAGAACCACGTACACACACACCTATTGATGGAATGCATGAATTAGATCATTGCTTTTTCATGATTTTGAAACTATTTAACTGGATTAAAAAGGTTCTCCTAAAGGAAATACACAAAACATATTTTAGTTCCAAGTTAAATAATAAGCATTTGAAATTACTGTTAATAATTTCCTTTAATATAATTGAGATAAAAACATTAGTCACTTGGACTTTACATCTACATAAATCTCATTAAATTGTTTACAAAATTAGTATCATTACATAAACTAAATATGTACGTGTGTTAGTAATATGCATGAAAAATTTAAAGAAATATGTTTTATATGGTTAATTATACTCAAAATATTTTATTTAATTTCATTTAATAAATCATTTACTGTGTTTCTTAATTATTTCATATACAATTTACTCACACTGTAAATTTTACAATGTAAGTAAACTAAACGTTACAGGCAGGTGTTGGTCTAAGGGCTGTAGTTTGAAGGTCATTTTCTTAAACTTTCAAAATCCAACTTGTCATCATTGTGCTCTGATATACACTGAATTAGGGATAGCAAGGGCTTTGCAAATTGTGTAGCACTGCATATCATTCATGCGCAAGGGAGGGCGCTGTGATAGCGGCATATATAATGAGTACTGTGGTAGCTCTGAATTAGTTGTTGAAATTGCCAGTGTGGGTAAACTGCCTGATTTACACGCCTTTGATCGCGGGCAAATCGTAAGTGTGCAACGCATAGGCCATTCAATTGCCGAAATCGTCACACAGCTAGGATTCTCAAGGTCGACAATGTCAAGATTATACCAAGAATACATGGATGGTGGACAAAAAACTAGCAATCGGGCAAACTGCAAAGGACAATTAGCCTTGCAGTGCGAGGTGAGCGATGGCTCAGGCGTATTGTATGTAGCCAGCGAAACCAAATATTAACTCAAATTACCACTCAATTAAATGACGGTGCCAGTCGTGCAGTCAGTAAATGGACTGTGCAACGCTCGCTTCACGACATGGGTTTCGGGAGCCTTCGACTTACGAGAGTACCATTGCTCAATACTCGCCAACGGGCTGCACATCTTGCTTGGGCAAGAGAGCAAAGATACTGGAATGTCAATGACCGGAAACGAGTAGCATGGAGTAATGTGTCTCAATTCAGACTACTTAACGGCGACAGAAGGCTGAGAATATGGCGCCAGGCTGACGAAGCCATAGATCCTGCATGCAAGGTTGGAACTGTACGAGGGCATACTGGCTCATTCATGGTATTTTTCTTTTTTTGTGGCACTGTTTGGGATATTCGGTGCATGTACCAACCTCCCTTAATGCAATTTGGTACGTAGAGTTGCTGGGTGATCACCTCCATCCGTTTATGCTGTTCTGTTATTCGCACGGTAATGTTGTTTTCCAGCAAGACAATTGTACCTCTCATAAGTCCCGGTTGTGTACTGGCTCGTTGGATGATAATTCCTCGGTCATTACTTTTATGTCATAAATTGGCCACCTAGAAGACCAGACTTTAATGCTATTGATGCTCTTTGGGATGTTTTGGAACAAGGCGTGAAAGGCCATCACACAGCACCAACGGACCTTACTGATTTATGGGCAGCTGTAGCCAATATTTGGCAATTCATACCCGTGGAATGTTTTCTGATACTTGTTGAATGTATGCTACTTCATGTGGCTTCCATTATCAGGGCCAGAGGAGGCCCAACTCGTTACTAGGTATGTATCCCTAATTCAGTGGTACTTCAGTGTATAATCCAATTATTTTATGAAATAACATTCTTCATAAAGAAGATATTGCTGATCTTTCTAAAAATATAAAATTTCGTAAAAATATTGAAGATATTAACTACTAAGGAATCTGTTATTTTTATCTCGATCATTTTATTCCTTATATCGCCATTTCGATGGTAATTATTTGCATCTTGGATTCAAAATAGTTTTTAAAACAAGGACAGAGAAAACCAAAGGGAAAAAAAAACTGCAGCATATAAAATTAAATGTTTATTATATTTGAAACTAAAACTAAGTAAACAATAGAAACTAATGAAAAAGAGTAATGTTGCATTTTAAAAGAAATATATGCATTATGTTTAAAGTTCTGCTCTTTTAGGGTTCTACATTATCCAAGTTTTCCATTCGTTTCAATTTATGCTAATAATACTGTAGATTAAATAGTTACACTATTAACAAATATATAATTAGTAGAATTAAATATTCTATAAAAATTAACGCTTTTGAATTTGTGACAAATCTTTACGCGACCTCTCACCAAACCTCTTGATGAATCTTTGGGCTAGCATCGTGTTTAATTTATAGCCATCCCTCTCAAGAAGAAACCTTGATATTCAGATTAGTTCGACTATATAAAGTCAGAATTTGGTAATTCTAGAGAATACTTTGTGAATAAATTGTTGTTGGTTAGTGTGTTTGAGTAAATAAATAATTCTGATTATAATATTCTCTAGTTCTGCTTTCATTCCTCCTACACCCTTAGGCAGGAAAGATGGTGAGGGAGAAACTACAGGTGTAAATCACACACAAATTTGTATATCACTTGGAATGTATGATGACAAATTATAGACAAAAAAAAGTGCAAAACGGAAACACTATATCATGTTTGTTAAGGAAAGTGCAAAATGATGGCTAAATAAACTTTAGAGAATGCAATATTCCAATTTTCACTAAATGCAGCAATATTTTCTAAAAACTAACTTACTTTAAATGGTTAATTTTTTTAAAAAATTTCATTGTTTTTGACTTTTTACAATTAACAAAAAATATGTAATGTTTTTACTCCCGTAGTTTAGTAGTATACATTTATAGCAAACAATGTCATTGTTTTTAATTTACGTCACGTTGTTAACCAACACGAGGACAGTTAGTATCGAACCTCGTAACTTTGAACCACCCTCAAGTAATGACGATGACCCTGGCGCGGGCCACCTCTCTACTCCAAACTTTCACTCCACGCCAACAGAAGATCTTGAACTAACCACATCTTTCATCCATCAGCCTCTCATTGATATTAGGCTTCGTACACGAGTATGTCCCCATGACCATATCGCTATTGAGAATTGACAACGTGTTGTTTTTGATTTTAACTAACTACTAAATTGCAAAAACCAGTGATAATATTAATGCTGTTAATAATCGTTGAATGATTAATAATATAATTTATTATGTTATTCACAAATAATTAAGATTGACATATTAGTAGTTGTTTTTATGTATGTGCGATATATAAAATTCTTTAAAATTTATTATTATTATTATAATTGTTATTCTTTATTATACAATTACCCCCCCCCCAAAAAAAACTATTTAATTATTAAATAACATATCTGAATTTAGTATCACTTAACATTCCCCATTTTTTTTCATTTTTACTTGTACTTGAAAAGTATAATATTGCTGAATTCTTAAACGAAAAATCAGCTGAATATTGCAAAAATGAAATTTTTAAGGGAACTAATCTTTAATCTTAAGCACATTCGCACAAAATTCATGTATTTCAACGATACGAATAATTTACTTGTGCTGTATTAAGCTGTTTTTGCATCGGTTTTAATCCATTTAACTTTTCTCATTCACCTAGTAGTCAAATAAAATGTCTAGTTTCTCATTAAGAAGTAAAATGTAAGAGATCTGAACTATAGATATTAAAAAATTCTTGGTGCAAATGAGCTGAGCCAGTCCTTCCAATCCAGATACTTTTGAAGGACTTGACTTTTTATGACATCCTTGACTTTTTGAAAAATGAACTTTTCCCTTACTTGCTTTGGGATTTTGCCAAACTCATTGAGGTTTTCTCAGGCAAACCGATAAGGTTAGAATAGTAACTCTAAATTGTGAAACATGACAGTTGAAAAGATCCGTTTCGAAGTAACTCAAACATATCCAGAAACGACATTTGGGAAACTTAAACAATAGCTTAAAAAGATAATTATTTATTTGAATATACTTTTGAAAATGCACCCTTCTCTTAATTTTAGTAAAGAAAAAAATTTCTCATACTGTTTGCTAAAGAACTTGACTTTTTATGCATACCTGCGTTTTCGAGTGGTTGAGACACAAGATAAATTATTCATTTTGACAGATTGTGCTTATTTTAGAATGTTCAATCGCATAAAAGGCTTAACTTTTTAGAAATCAGCAAAACGTGGATTATTCAATGCTTTAATAAAAATAAACTGTAAACCCTCTTCTTCTAATGAAGTTTAACAAAAAAATGTGTAGGATCGGTGTGCGTTATCTAATAGGGAGTTTTTATTTTAAATTGCAATATTTGAATTAAGTATAAATTTACACGCAGAAGTAATATGTCTTATAGCATTTAAATTTTGTATACGCAATAATATTACATAAATTAATATTTTCTTGAGAAATTTTGCTAAAAAGGTTTTAAAAAAAAATTTCTGGGTTATAATGTGTTTGAATTTCGATCCTTTTGAAACACTTCATTAGGTACCCAAAACATATTTTTTTTAAATCTAAGTTTCAAAGTGGACTAATTAAAGTAATAATAATACAATAAATGCACACATAAATGTTTGACTATATGGCCAGTTAATTATCAATATTATTTTTTAAGTTTCTTAAACTGAATTATTTTAAGTCTTATCGGGATAGAGTAAATTACTTGTGAAATATTTGACTACCTTGAATAAACCAAGACTTAAATAATGAGAAATAATAGAGAAGTCCAGCATGAATTAGCACATGTAAGGTAGGGTTTCGAACTTAATTAAGATAATTTATTAATGAATTGTGTGTGTGTGTGTATTAAATTGAAACTAAAAATTGTATAATTCCAATCAAAATACAGGAAATTGTATTAAAAAATATATAAAAAACATTGAAATACACTTGAGGAAATAGAAGTTTTAAATAAGCATTTACAACTTACAATCCAATACAACATATAAATTAATTACTTAAAGCCGCTGACTTGTGTGATCATATTATAAACACAAATAGCCAAGCAAACTTATTTAGTTAATTTCTTATTTATGGCATAGCTTTCCCATCAAAACAGTATTTATTGAATTAACATTTTATTGACGAAGGAATCATTACTTTAAATTTACTTAGCAAACTTACTCTCGCAAAATCATTCTATAAGATTTTTGGTTATTCTGCTACTTGACACTATCTGACAGTAAGTATTTCTTATAAACTTGGCTTAAGAAGTAGCTTAACTCTCGAATAATATTCTCTGAGAAGCATTTTGTTTTGCCTTCAAATACATAGGGTTTTTAAATGACACTTTCCATCAATAAAAAATATTAACACACTACACACTATTGATTTCACTGACAAAAAAGAGATTTAGGAAAATCAGTGAACAAGTTGATTTTTCAATTTTTTTATTGGAAAATAAACTGATTATTTTTGTTTTTAATATATTTTATATTTTTACTTTAACGAAAGTAAAAACATTGTAATTATCTAAACGATCCAGCTAGCATACATTACTTCCGGGAGAAAAATGTATTTTTTAAATCCATTTCCCAGAATCATGGGCTACAAGAGAAAATGATCACATTTTATAAAATTCAACTCATTTTATAACTTTGCGAAAAAAGCTGTGTATAATTTTAAATACTATACAAATATTTTAATGAGAGAATTTGTGTGTCAAACAAGTTATTTAAAAGTTAAAAAATGTACATTGATCTTCATATGTTCGAATCTTTCCTTGTTTCTCCAGAAATGATTTTTGAAAAAAAATACTCAGCATTTTTAAAAATACTCTCATTAAAACAATAATTGAATTGTAATAAATACGAGTTACAAATATAGAATATTGTACTACTAGACACTTTTGAAAATATATACCTTACACTTAATACTTTTTAACGTTATAGAGAGAAAGAAAAAATCATATAAAGTGACCCTATTTTAATGAGTTGCACATATATATTGGAATACGAAAACTTAATTTACATATTTGATATACATTTTATATAAGATAATCTTTAACAGTCAATAATGGTTAGTTTAGTTTTAAATATTTGTTAAACTCTTAGGTATTTAACTTTGGATATACTTTCATATGAATTCCATACCATTGGTAACCGTTGTCATAATTGAACAAATTTTTAAATTTTTTCTTAATATGGTACCTAATAGATTGTCATATCTCATAAAAATGACAATTTTTAATCTCTTTCATGCACTACTGTGTAACGGGCTCTATTCACGATTCTGAACAATCATCTAGGAAAAATACTCTCTGTAACTTATATGATTTTAAAACATCTTTCTGTAAAATAGCCGCGATTTATGCTAATGAAGATTAAAATTTATATAAAATCAAGTGAAGAGGGAAATTAGGAGGATGGTGATTATAATCATACAGAGCCTAAGAGAAGTTAATATTGGACATTTTCTTGGCTCAAGTTGAAAAGATCCGACAGGCCAGTCACAGACTATTATTATTGTTGAGGGTCGTCCATTGAGAAGTACATTTATATTCTAGATACTTAGACTACTATATAAGCTGGCGCGATTTCATAGCTTGAGTGGAATTATGTTAGTAATTATATAGTTAAAATAAAGTGCATATTTTAAGGAAATGTCTCATCATTCAAGGACTTCAGCAGCAAGAGTTCCTGACACCTGTATTCTTACTATTTGAGAAAGACAGTCTTCAGATTATTGCGTGGCTGTTGAATTAACAAAGGTTGCCAAACATATATTTTATTGTGTTTCATAGTAATAGTTCATTATAAATTTCAATGTAATTATTAGGGTTGAATTAGGGTTGAATTACTCGATTATACTCTTTTATCTGTATGGAAATCAATAATCAAGTTAATGGAACTCGTAGAGATTTAACATGAAACAATGTTAATATGTTTTTAGTCTCAGTAAGTAGGTAAAATAAAGATTTAAATTAATAATACCGAATCACACACAATTTTTTTTTGTCAGTAAAAATTATTCACATTGAAACTGTGTGTGCTCTTCATATCCACTAGAATTAAAGAGTTAAAAAAATCATAATTTACAAAATTTAAGACTATTTTTATTATTTTTTTTATTTTTCTTCTTGGTTTACCGAGTCGTAATTGCAGTTCTCTCTTTGAAATAATAGAAACAAATATTACATCCACCGTGTTAAGTCCTCCGGAATCTCCCAGAAACAAAAGTGCACGAAAATTTGATCGTGTAAACCACTAATAATTATTTTAAGTTTGATAAATATATCTGAAAATCTTAAATAAAATTCTGAAAGTTGTAAGCGAATTCTTTACGCAAGAATTAAATCCTACAATCCTTTATATATTGAGAAAATAAATAGCTAGTATTTGTAGCGAGTTACTTTAAAAATACTTAACTATTTTTAGAAAACATTTCGTAACCAAGGTCATTCAAGTTCACACTCGACTGCAGTGAAAATATTTACCTACTTTAAAGTAAATATATATCGCCTTGTTGGGGAAACTGTGCTGATCGTTTATATTAAAGTAGAGAAAATATTTACTTAGATGAAATGCTCTGAGATATTTTACTCTTATCTAAGAAAAGGATAAATTATTTAATTTATACCAGATATATTTGAATGAATATGGAAAAATTTTAATATATAGTATATAATAATAACAATATACGGAATATATCCATTAAAAGAACAATCGTATATTTTAAACTTCTCTAAATTAATTAATTTTAACTTATATATAGCAACATATGCTTGAAGAAAAAAGATGATTTAAGCAAACATGATCATATAAACCTATTTTTCTACTTAATTTGGTTATTACATTATACTATGGTTGTAAATATAAAGGCTTCTTGTAAGAATTTTCTTTTGATCCATGATTTATTTACATGGCAACAAAATATGTAAAAAAAGATAATATTTATGTAATATACTATGATTTTTTCAGAAACAGAATTTTCAAAACATTCAACCTATTTTACTTTGAAAAAAATAGAACTTCTAAAATATTCATTTAAGTTTATAATAACATTCCAATTAAAGTACTTCAAATTCAGGACTTGATACATTTGTACGGCTTTCAAACACAGAAGTAAAATTTGAAAATAAATCCATAACCCTCACAGGCATTTGAAGATTTTAGATTTACTGAACTGTTCAGAGGATAAGTATACAATAATAATTACACATAACACATAATTCCAAAAAAATATCGTAAGTGTGATGTTGTGTGTGTGTGTGAACATTCTATCTCTATCTTATTATTTGCTTATATATATATATATATATATACGTTTGAAGCATATATTTGTATATATACATACGTGTGTAGCATATATTGGTATATGTATATACATATGTATTTATTTGCTTATATTTTATTGTCTTTTTCTTTACATATATGTTTCATGTTGTTGATTATCTGTTTTAGAATATAAATGTGTATGCTTGTACATTTTTATGTTTGCATACACACACACACATATCCCTTAGAGACGAAAGCTCGTATAATTGTGTGAGTAAGATATTCTTATTCGGTTTTGCTTCTCGAATAGTCGTCTGTATGAAAAGCCTGAATGAAATGATTGAGCGGATTGCTAAAAATGTAAGGTATCAGTTTTTGTGAACAGATGGCGGTTGTAGTCCCTGTTTTACTCTTAGCTAGCAAATCTAGCTTTATTTGCAATTACAACTAAAACACTTGTTTTTTTGCCGCAAAAAAGTACTTATCGATGGATTTCTAATTGCTTGGATACAAATTTTTCTCTTAATGTTTAATTAATAGTAAAACAATAAAAATAATAACAATATTTAATTAATGTTGCTTGTAGAACTAAGGATTTCTTTACCCGCATGATCGTGAGGCTGGATTTTTTGTGAGATTTTTTTCCTTTTTCAATAATTTTGATGAAAGCCAACATGAAAATATACAGTTATATAATTAATACCAAATTTTTCTAGGAGTTGTCATGGATGACTCCCTTTTTTTCTCTTTCTCTCACTTCCTTTGCAATTATTTTTCTTTTTCATGCATTTGTTCAGGGGTATGGTATTTTTATCTTCTCCACAGATACCTGCATGCATATCGCTACTTACTCCACATTCCCCACCCACCCTCACCGTAAAATATTGGTTTTTTCCTTTGGGAATTGGTAAGGTTTTTTTTTAAATTTATTATTGTCTTAAATAATAAACTTTTCTGATGCATTTTATTATTTAACATTGAATATATATTTACTGTGCTAGCCTTTAACCCAAAACCCTTCAGATGTCTAAAAGGACACGAATTCTCACGCCGAAGAGATTTGGCAATTGATGAATTGGTTAGATTCCTAACTTATTGATCTTTTGGATGATAAATATATGGGTGCAAATCATATGAACGACGCATACTGGAAGAAGAATTAAGTTAAGATCGGAGCAATAAAAATATGGACGTATTGGTTATATAATAACCGTTTTGGATCATCCTTTACCATCATTCCATTATCATAGATGAAGCAAATTCATGGTTTCAGTTCAAGATTATATAAAGTGAGAGATATTCTCCAAAAACTCATAATGGATTTCTTAAAATTTAAGTTAGAGATAGCTGAAGCGTTAGCAGAATGTACATCTACTCACAAAAGTATTTTTATTGATGATGATGATGGTTTTGCTGCAATTCCTCCCGCAATAAGATTGAAGTAATATAATCCACTTGTGCTGAAATGCCATGTCAGGATAATCGGCATGGCATGTAAAAATTTTTTCGATATCTTGACGACATTTCAAGCCTATCAAGTGCCGATTAGAAAATTACGAAAGCATTTCGAAAACATGTTGTGAAAAATGCGGTGTTTATTTATACTTATCAAAAGAAAAAATAATGCTTTAAACATTTTTCATAATAAATAAATGATGAGTCAACAAAGGAATTAATCATAGATCAATAATTTCCTTATTAGTAAACATTTTAGTTGAATTAAGTTTGATTCTTATATCAACTTAGAGCCAAAAATTGTACTCGAATTGTAAAAACTGGTAACATTTCACATGTGATAATTTCACAGAAAACGCCGAACCCGCAAGTGTTCCGTTTACGTTCCAGGGTGGGAACGGTATTTTTTTTATTATCCTTTCCAGCATCTTGGGGTCTATAAAGTATTAATAATCTCAGTAGGATTTAATATTTAAAGATAAAAATATTTTGGGTGTGTAAAGGATATATATATATATACATATCTATATATGAATGCTTATATATATATATATATATATATATATATATATATATATATATATATATATATATATATATATATATATATATATATATATATATATATATATACATCAGTCAAAGGAATGTTGAATAGATTAAATATCCTTCACATCAAAGAAAAAAGCTAATTTCTGAAACGGAATATCCAGAGCTTCAAACACATTTATAAAGAAAAAGTTAACTTTGACAAAAACACAGAAAACTATTACATAATCTAAAGCTGCCATTGATTTAGGGCAGAGACCTATGTAAAAACTTGCATTAAAGAACCAAAAACTGAAGAATATGAACCAAGATTGAAAATCATTCAGGCCGAAAATTTACACAAGTCAAGAAGCAGTGAACTATAAAAAACTAATACTATTTTGCGCAAATATTACATAAACGGACATAGTAGAAGAAAGCAAACAATTATAAAAACATCCAAAAAATTCCGAATCTTACCCAAAACATCAAAAACTATAGAAAAAAATGTATACTGTACACTGAAGGGACAATTAACAGGTAAAAAAACTGTGGTTTGAACTACATATGAGTAACGTGTATTGAACCACTAAGAAAAAAAATTAAAAATGTAATAAATGTAGAAATTTAAAGCGGATAATATGAAAATTATGAAAATCTGTTACTTACACACACACACACACATATATATATATGTATATATATATATATATATATATACATATATATATATATATATATATATATATATATATATATATATATATATATATATATATATATATATATATATATATATATATACTGAAATAAAAAGATATCAATGATATCATTAAAGTAATTTTAGAAAACCACATCAACTATAATATTAATATTAATTTTAACAAAATTAAAACTCTCATAGATTTTAGTCTTAAAAGAAAATTATATTAATTTTAATGGTTCATTATATAAACAAAATAAGGACTTGACACAAGGAGGCCCTGCTAGTAATAGTTTGGCATATTTATGTTTACATTTTTATGAATATAATTATGTTATTAATAATGACTATTACATTTTTAGATATATTGATGATTTAATTATTTTTGGTAAAAATGATAAGTTAAATTCCAATATTAATTTTTACCCGGCTTACTTAAACTTAGTTAAAATTAATAATAATCTAATTAAAACTAATTGCTTAGATGTAACATTGTATATTAAGGACTTGAAATTACATAGTAATATTTATGATAAAAGAGATGCCTTTAATTTTAACATTCTTAAAGTGCCTTTCCTGGAATTCAAATTTATCTATATCTATATATAGAAATATTATTTTTAACTATATTTATCGTAATAATGTATTCGTTAGCGATAAAACTAATATATATTTGAATTTTAATAACTGCATAAAACAATGTATTGAACATAGATATCCTACTAACTTTCTTTACAATTATATTTCTAATAGTCCTCAGTGATAATGCAATATGTATATATAACTATTATTGTCATAATGTTTTGATATTAGTATTTTTAATTAATTATACATTTATTCAAAAGATGTCGCCACATGTTTACTAAATAGTTAATATATTGTTTTTTTTAAATATTTCTTGTAATTTATTTTCTATAAATATTTATATCAATATATATTTATGGTTTTTTAAAAGTACTTATATATATATATATATATATATATATATATATATATATATATATATATATATATGGACTTTATATTATTCTATCATAATTTATTAACTTTATGCGGTACTGATATTCCTCTGTTGTATTTGGCGAGAAACATAACCATTTGATATACTCACGAAGTAAGTCTTATCATTTATCTTATTGCATCCACTTTAAACCTATACTTTAAATACTAGTAGGTTATAATTTTATCGTTATATTTTAATTGTATATTGATTTTTTTGTAATATTTATATTTCTCCTAATATTATTATTTCCTTTCCCCTTGGCACATTGTATAGACAAATTACAGGTAAAGGTTGGATTGCTCTAAAACTTGTTTAAACCTGCAATCTTGATTTCCTAAGACCAGTTTGTTATTGTACTACTAAAACTTGTTTAAACCTGCAATTGAATTGATTTATATTATTCTATCAAATTTATTAACATGCCATATTCCTCTCTGTTGTAGTTTGTTATTGTACTTACATTTATCTTATTGCATCTAAAACCTATTTCTAGTATTATAATTTTATATTGTATATTGATTTTTTTTGTATACTGAATATTATTATTTCTACTTTCCCCCTTGGTATAGACAAATTACAGGTATTGGATTGCTCTAAAACTTGTTTAAACCTGCAATCTTGATTCCTATAGGAGTATTGTACTATATAATATTTCCTATCTTGTATAGTTATACTGAGGGTTCTATAGCTAATTGAATATATATATATATATATATATATATATATATTTTTATATACCAATATGTGGTCACCCATGTAAATGAGTTTATTTGAGGTTTAATCTACATCACGCCTTCTATACTTAAATATCGTTTTGGAAACAGCATTGATATTAGTCGCATGCAAGATGTCTCGGAATTTAGAGCTGTCTGACTTCGAAAATAACGCAGTTGTCTGATGTCATAAAAATGGCCGATTCTTAAGGGACATATCTAGGGAGTTACACACTCCAAAATCAACGACAGCTTTTGTGATTTAAAAGTAGAAGGTAAGTGGTGATTGCCGAAATTCGCTTTGACTCGGCAAACCTCCGAAACCATCCGACGAGTGCTGTCGAAAAAATTCGGAAAATCCACCACAAACTGTTAGTCCACATAATACAGGGATTCCTACAACCACACGGGACTGCTGTTTAAATAAATACCATTAGCATGGAAGCATATTTCCTTGGTTTGAATTGCCCTGCTGCCGTCCGTAAGCCTTTGATTACAAAATCCGGCCATGCTGCTCAGTTGAGATGTTGCAAGGCACTTTGAAATATAACAGCAGATAAGTAGAAGCAGGTTCTCTGGAGTGATGAATCAAGGTTCAGTCTCTACCACTCAGGTTTCACAGACTGGGTTTAGCATACGCCTGGAGAACGCATTTTGCCTGAATGCATTGTACCTTCAGTACAGTTTGCGAGCATTGGAATTATGGTTGAGGATGTTTCTTGTAAAGTGGACTGAGAACCTTGATCTCAATTCCTATTAAGCTTAAGACCAGTCAGTAAGGTAAAAACGCTTGGAAAATCTCTCGATTATGTGTTTTTGATATTTCTAAAATCTCCAAATCAGGACCTTTCCAATGATATAACATACAAGCCATTATATGAGTTGGAAGTATTTTAAAATGATTTTTAAAAATATATATATAATCAGCTGATGAACCACGCCCATTTTGACAGATATATTTGTAAAAATTGTCTTTTTAAATCTGGGGAAAAGTTGCAAAACATCTTATCATTTTATTTCTTTCTACGAAATTAAATTTAGATAACTGTATAAAAACTGCTTTTAACTATGTGTAGATATGCTAAAAACTTTTAGAGCCAAATTTTGACCAGTAGTTTTAGTTTTTTGAACGTTATATTTAATATTCAGATATTTTACCTAAATTTAAGTGTATTCTTTCTTTTAAATTTAGTTTTAATTAGTTAATTTTACTGATTATTTAAACTCCCTAAGGCTTAGTAACGAATTAAATTTTTTTTGAAATATTGGAACTATTTGCGAAATAGTTCTAGTCAACTCTCTGCATATGAATTACTCATTAATCCCAGTTTTGAATGCATATTTCAAAATATTTACTTTGACAAAGTAAGATTTTTTTGATAAAAATTTCTGTTTTCTAAAATTTATAATTTTAAAATTGTGTAAATTTACAGTATGCATGTAATCTAGGTTTCTTAAATGCTAATGTGTTTACTGAATTTTTATGTAATGACATTGTGAATATGTGTATTGACATTTTTGAAATATTCTTAAAACTTTTAAATAGAAAACAGATATTACAAAAAATGACAATTTTCAATAAAATCATAATAACGAATGCTCGGTGAACAAAAAGTTTGTCTTCGAAAAAACTAAATAATATATTTAAAAAAAATTCACTTCAGTATAAATATAAATGCCAACTCCTCTTCCAGTATTCCAGACATCATTTAGATTCCGACTATGTGGCAAATTCACAGGTTGGATCATTATTATTCTTAAGATGACTGCGCCATTTGTCATGTTACAAGGTCCACCATGGATTGTTATGATGACAATGGTATGAACAGACTAGACTGGACAGCTCAGAGTCCTGACTTAAATACTATAGGACACCTCTGAGAAGAGTAGGATCACTGAATCAAGGGGTGCAGCAAACATAGAAAATCAATCAAAGAACTTGCATGTTTTCTTTGAGCCGAGTGGAAGAAAATAACACTGCCTATCATCCCAAAACTTGGACAAAGCATACTCAAAAGTGTTAAGACAGTATATGCTTAAGGTGGAGGTATCAACCAACTATTGAATAAGAATAAGTTTTGTTTATTTCTTTATCACAGGAGACAAGTTACTTATTGGTGGGTAGTGTATATAAAGAGTGTTTTTTTTCCAGGTATGGAAGTTTAAGTTGGCATTACTTTCCAAGATGGCGACCGATTTAACAGCTGTCAAGTGATTTATTCTCAAAATGGTTTGGCAATTCATCAAAACGATCATCAAGCAAGGCGTAGATTCGTCGAAAGGGCCCAAAACTAGATTGCCGTTGTTCCCGATTTTCATAAACGAATTTTGCTTTGCGATGAAGCGCACTTCTGGTTGAATGGCTACGTCAACAAACAAAACTGCCGCATTTGGAGTGAAGCTAATCCACAAGTGTATGTAGAAACACCGTTACATCCAGAAAAACTGACTGTTTGGTGCGCTTTATGGGCTGGTGGAATCATTGGTCCGTACTTCTTCTAAAACAATGAAGGCCACAACGTTACAGTCAATGGAGATTGGTATAGAGGCATGATTACTAACTTTTTCATTCCTGAATTGCACAATGATGATGTCCAGGAGTTGTGGGTCCAACAAGACGGCGCAACATGTCCCACAGCTGGTGCCACAATCGATTTATTGAAAGACACGTTTGGTGACCGCCTAATTTCACGTTTTGGACCTGTGAAGTGGCCTCCAAAATCTTGTGATTTAAAACCGCTAGACTATTTTTGTGGGGCTATGTAAAGTCATTGGTCTATGCGGATAAGCCACAGACGCTTGACCATTTGGAAGACAATATTCACCGTGTTATTGCCGATATATGGCCACAAATGTTGGAAAAAGTCATCGAAAATTGGACGTCCTGATTTTACTACATCCGAGCCAACCGTGGTAGTCATGTGCCAGAAATCATATTTAAAATGTAATGCCACAAGATTATCTTTCAAATAAAAAAAAAAAATTCATGTCAATCTAATAATACATCGCTGTTTTATTGCAATTTAAAATTCTATACCTCTAAAAAAACACCCTTTAAAAGGGCTTGCATCCTCATCATTTTCTAAACTGTATTTATCGATTTCTTTTCAAATTTTATCTTAAAATAAGATAAAAATTTAAGAGTGCGCGTTACACACCTGGTATAAAAATGAAAGATTTAAAAATAAAAGTATAAAAAAATTAGAGTAGAAAAAAATTAGACTTTTCTACATGCACTCATGGACAAAAAATTTGCGCATCAAGAAATAATTGCGGGATCATAACGAAACTTGGCATGGAGGTACTTGTCGAGGAGATATGCAATGATAAGAAATGCAGTGTTATTGTGCTTACGTATAGCCAGTAACGGGCGTTTAACGTCGTTCTCCTTGGAGTATAAAACAGGTAACCAAAGCTTGTTTGACTGTGCTGAATCGCTTGCAAAGTGAGAGCAGAGACATACATGCCATTACGCCGTTTTCGAAGACAATATGAGCCTCTGTGGCAGTTTGAGAGGGGGAGAATCCATGGTATGATAGAAGCTGGGGGTCAGGTATGCGAGTAGCTCGTCAATTAGATCTCTCTGAATCTGTTGTGAGGAGGTGTTGGGAGCAGTGGATCCGAGAGATGTCATTTACGTGATAACTAGACTCAGAATATCCTCGAAAGACCAGTCGTCGAGAAGACCACCACATGAAAAGAAATACACGCTTTAAGCCAACTGCTTCATAGGCCGCCATCCAGGCACATATAGCACCTTCACTAGGAGGCCATGTGCCTTCTCGAACCATATGAAGGCGCCTGGCTAAAGTACGTTTGGGATCATGGTGTCCATGACGTGTGGTGCCCTTGACGCACTCCCATGGACATCTCCGTTTGAAGTGCTGCCACGCACGAGGACACATGACGGCAGCGAAATGGAACCATGTCGTACTTGGCGACGAATCCAGATTCAATCTCAGCTGTGATGACAATCATATTCGTGTGTGGAGACCCCGTGGTGAACACCTCAATCCTGCCTTTGTTTTACCGTGACACACCGTTACCACAGCTGGTGTGATGGAATGGGGTGCCGTTGCCTACAATACATGCCCCCCCTAATATTCATACGAAGCACAATGACAGCACAGTGGTATGCCGATGACATCCTGCAACCACATGTATTGTCACTCATACAACGGCTCCCAGGAGCCATTTTTATAAGGCAATGCTCCGCGTCACACGGCAAGGGTGTCACAAAACTGTCTTCGCACTCTTACTACCCTTCCTTGGTATGTCTGATCCCCAGACCAAGCATATCTGGGATCATTTGGGACGGTGAGTAGGGAATCCCACGTGTTTGAAGGAACTAGATGCAAGGTTACAGCAAAAATGGAACAAAATGTCTCATGGCATCATACAGGACTTGTATGTCTTAATGCCCGATCGTATCGCATCGTGTATTCACGCACATGCAGTTATTTTGCCTTTTTCTTTGATTTTCTAATCTTTTACTTATATAAAAGTAGTCTTTAAGTATGCAACATTTCGTTTCCTTTTAACGATTCCTTCTTCGTGCGCTAATTTTTTTGTGCATGAAGGCATACGTAATACTATTTATTTAAGGGAAATGACGTAACTTATGAATTCCAATGGTTGCAGTTCTAGAAATATACTAAATTTCTTTTCTAAATCTTGGCATAATACCTCGAATAAATGGCATCAAAACATAAGATATTACAATAAGGTTCAGACTTGGGAGAGTGAGATAACAATTTCATAAATTGACTATATATATTAATTATTAAGGAAAAATATGTCTGAAGTAACTGAAATTACTTATATATCTTATGAAAACACGATGCTTGAGAAGAAAGAGCAAGTATTTTGTTATACTACATGTAGGCATCACTTTATTTCATTTTCTGAAAAATCACATTTAGTTACTTTCTCTTAAGGATAATTATAAATATTGACAAAAAGTAAATTCTCAAATTTCTCGTTAGTTTTACTGTTGAATTAAAAAAAAAATCTCAAGTAAATGCATATATATTAACAATAACCCAGTGCTTCTCAAACTTTCAATATTTGCAACCCAACATTCAATCATAATTTCCCACGTGCCCCCTCCGTACAATAACAATATATTCAATGCTTATTTTAATACTATTCCTTAACGCTGAAGGTGTAATACGACGTTAACCTCTTGTCACCGTTGTATATGAACGTCTCACTCAGCCAAAGCGTTAAATACCTCGGTCTATATATACGTCTTTCTAAACTACGATTACCTTGGTGCACTGCTAACCATAAAATTATTCTGAAAGCCAAAGGACCTTGACAGTGTTTGCAGAGGACTTACTTATTTCAGAGAAGGTTTTTATTTATATTTATTTCCTCTCACCCCCCCATACATACATACGCGAGTCTACGTGGAAAACGGTGGCATTGGTAAGTAAATCCCACAACATTTAATCGGTAGTTTCGGGATTAACTATAGACTGCACACATTTTTAAAGAAAGTGTTGATTTTTGCAAAACATTTTATACATGCAAGCCCATGGGGTCACTGGTAATAAATAAAATATTGCTTAGCTTAGTATTATTAAATTACAGTGCTGGCTACCGTAAATGCAACACCCTGAAGGAAGAATGCCAATAACATGAAATTTACAACATGCATTAGCGCAGGTGAGATATGAAAATGATTAGAATTTCAGCGCAGACACACATCACGCGCGCCTGTGGCGCAACCTAATAGCGCTATTTAAGGCTTGGAGATTTCGACGATTTCAAGTTCGTCAATTGTGTTTTTCTTTTGGTTTTTTCAAAAGATGACCAGTTATGTCTCGTAGAAAACTGCGATCAGATTTTGATCAAGCATCCAAGTTCAACAAAGGAAAGATAGTTCCCTACCGAGATTGTGGATTATTTTTCAGGTAAATGGGTAGTCGTGTTGGACGAAACAAAACAACTGAAATGCGGATATGAGACCGTTGGATGCAGGAGGGTACGACCGACCAAAGTGATAGATCGCATCCACCTCAGTGCACCACCTCACGTGAGGACAGGCAAATTGTGTGCATGGCAGTGACGGATTGCTCAGTCACATCACGAACCGTAGCACAGCACATTGAGTCTGTAACGCATCATTCAGAGTCTGCGCGTACCATTAGATGCCGTTTACAGCACAGTGGTCTGTCGGAAAGACGTCCATTGCTTGGTCTAGCCTTGACGTGGAACCACAGACGTCTCCATCGCCAATGGTATGATGAAAGAAGGATGTGGGCAGCAGAATGGAATGGAGGTGTCTTTACTGACGAGTCACGCATCTGTCTGCAACACCACGATGGTCGAATTCGAGTCTGGAGACACCGTGGAGAGAGGATGCTGATCAGCGTTATACACCGCCACACTGGTTCTACACCGGGTATTATGAAATGGGGCGGTATTGGATATCACTCTCGCACTCCTCTAGTACGTATTGACGATACTTTAAACAGCCAGCGCTACATCTGCGAGGTGTTGGAGCCAGTTGTCCTTCCTTACATTCAGGGCTTGGCCACAACTATATATCAACAGGATAATGCGCGACCCCACGTGACACGCATCGTCCAAAGGTTCTTTGTTAATCACTAGATTGAATTGCTTCCCTGGCCGGCTCGCTCTCCAGATCTTTCGCCGATAGAAAACATGTGATCCATGGTTGCTCAACGATTGACCCTGATTACACTCCCAGCTGCCACACCAGATCAACTTTGGCAACGTGTGGAAGCTGCTTGGTCTGCTGTACCCCAAGAACACATCCAAGGTCTTTTTGAATCAATGCCGAGGCGTATGGCAGCGGTGATCTCCAACAATGGTGGCTACTCTGGCTACTGATTCTGGCAGGAACCACACTTCATAGAAGTCCATAAATTTAATCATTTCATACTTGGGCAGCATGTTATCTACAAAATAGATTTTGTTGTGCTATCTCTTGTCTTTCTTGGTGTTGCATTTACGGTGGCCAGCAGAATAACTATAAACTACACTATGTAAATCAATAGAGTGCAAAATTCAACTAATTCAATTAAATGAGTAATATTTTTTATATGTTATATCCATATAATTCATATTATACTCATATTAAAACAGTAGTGATTACTTAAAACATCAATAAATCAAAAAAATCAGTATCCCTACACTTTCAATAAAATATTACAATTTATATTTTCTGCTTGTATCAAAATGAGAAAGTTTTTCCTTAGCAAATAACTCTTTCACTTTCCAAAAACCATTTATTTTACAAGTTCCTTCTTAACTATTTAAAACAAAAATAAATGACAAATTTTCGGTTACAAAAAATATCCAAATACTTAGTCGGGCATATTTTCAGTCCTTTTAAGGGTAAAAATTTTTCTGTGTTAATATTTTTCACTCTGAAAACTGTCTGGGGGTTTTGAAAATTTTATTCGCACATCAATCAAATACTATCGCAAAAACGTGAGGATTTACTTTTTGTTGCTGTCTGCATTGCCTTGAAGACTGATTCCGACAGCGCAAATCCAAGTTTAAGTTTAAAAAAAGGAAACGGAAAACCATTTCAAAATATCCAATTCACTATTTATCCCCCTTTATGTATATCAAATAAATAGAAGTTTTCTGAAAGAAATATTTTAACGGAAACCTATATTTTTTTTAAAGTTATTTATGCATTAAACAATTATTATTATTATTATTAAATTTTAACTGATAATTAAAATGAAAATGTTCATCAAGTTATTCGACGAAAATTGATAAATCATAATTCAAGTTAAAAATCATAGTTGAAGAATTTATTTTTGATGTGCAAATTATTTAACATGTGTGCTTTTGAAAAGTTTCTTTGAAATCAATTCATTTGAAAATGTCCATTGAAATAAATTCATTTTAAAATTTTAATTTTTGAATTGAAAATTAAATCTATTAATAAATAAATAGTAACCAATATCATATTTATATTAATGTATGCCTAACTTTTACATATTCACATTGATAAACATGTTTATCAATATACTTGGATCTATCTAAGGGGTGTTGGAAAGCTAAAATCTTATTTTTCTGACAATTTGAGATTTTTACATTTTCAAACTGTATAGATTTTAACCTTTTTAAAAACACCTTACTTTAACCTCTAGGGTATTTAGAAGCCCTTAAAGCGTATTTTTAAATAATCATTGAATTTGGGCCACGCCCATTTTAATGGCAAAAATTGTAAACAAATTACTTTGTTTTTGATTAAAAGTATAACGACTAATATAAACCAAAACATGTATCTTTTATTTTAAATTAAGCCTTTTATTTTTTTATTTCCTAGTCGATTAGAAGTCCCACTGTATACATAAAAATCAATTTATCTCAAAATGTAAGTTTTAATGTGCTATGTACCTTTTCTGAGAAACTACTGTTCACAGGTATGTAAATTTTTTATGAATTATTTATAATGATGTCTAATATATACTAAAATGAGCTTTTGTAAAAAACTGAAAAATTTAATTTTTTACAAATTTTTAAGTAAAAAATGGGTCAAATTTCGCAATGTTTGATAAAATATTTCATAATTTATTAAAAATTCAAAAAATTAGCTAAAAGCTCATTTTAGTATAATGAGAGGTGTACTTTAATAGTATGACAAATTTCAAGCATGTACATAAAACAGATTTTGAGAAAAGGTACATCGAAAACAGCCAATTTAACATTGTCAGTATAGAGAAAGAGAGAGGTTTCCAACTCCCCTTAAAAATTATCAGAGATCATTTTGTTTCATCAACTGAGCATTTGTGTTGATTCTAAATAATAATATAAGTAAACACTATACAAAATCTATAACAGTAAAGCAAATTGAATTCATATAAAAACAAAGACTGAAAAAGTGTGTTGTTTTGTAAATTTAAGCCTATCGAAATTATTAATACTGTGACATCTTCGAGGGGAGTGAATTCCCATCTTCCGATTCACAATAGGTTTTATGGTTTCACCAGCTGGTCAAGGACAAGAACGACACCCATCGATTGTCCCTGGATTTTTATGATCAACCAGCTGGGGAGTGACCAGTGCACGTTGCCATGGGGCCATTGTTTATTGTCTGATTCAGGGAGTGAAGTCAGACAGACGGGTCGCCATAATAGTAAAGTAGAGCCGGCGCCCCATTGAAAATAGGCGAAGCCTATCTCAAAATAATCATGTCATCTTTTCTAGGGTTTTGCGAATGGAATACTAGAAACAGGTGGCGTGATGGACAAGTGTGTCCAGATGTGAACAAGGAACTATGGCGCCTTGGGCCAGACGGCTCGGGTGTGTTTTGGCGTTGGACAAGTGTGTCCAGATGTGGACGAGGAACTATGGCGCCTTGGGCCAGACGGCTCGGGTATGGTTTGGCGTGTTATGCGCCAATAAGAAGAAGGAGGAGTTCAAGAGAGACTTTGGTGACCTTTGAATAAGAAGGAGCGAGGGGCGTGTTGTGAACACACCCCTGGTGTTTAAAAAGGGTTCTTTTTCAGGAGACGGGAGACCCGGAGAAAAAAAAAAAGGAAAAGAAGAGGTGACCCGAAAGGAGAGGTCGAGGAACAAGGGACAAGAGAGTCCGGGAGAGAGAACGGACGGAGAGAGAGAGGAGAATCCCAGAGTTTTGATCCGTGATGCTGTCCACGAATCCAAAACGCGAATGAGTAAAAACGCCTTGCGGAGTGGACGGAGACAAGCTGTGGAGTGAGCGACCCCAAAACGGGGTCAACCATACTGGCTAGGCACGGAAATTATCAACTTCTTAATCTAACTAAAATCAATTTTCCTATTGGAGAAAAAAATTAAAACTATTTTTTACTCCCACAACCTTGCTGTGATGTATTTTTTCAAGCTACCATCTGACGACGTTACAATACACTGACGCTATTTGTATTAATGACATTCGAATTTCAACAGAAAAAAATGCTTATTTTGAGTGTAGATTTATCTCTATCGCTACATGCGTGTTCAATAGATTCCTCCAGATCAGCAATGAATGAGTTGTTGTTTGTTGTTTTCTAATGCCACTTTTCTGACATAGTCAGATCGAAGCCCACGAAATTCATCGTGCCATGGGCAAGAGGTACGCCTGTCGTTGGCCTTGAGCACAATACAGGTGACAGTACAATTAACCTCGACGAAATTCCCCGAAGGGACGATAGATGGCGACACGACCTCTATCTCCACCTCCACAATTTCTGCATGAAAACTGAAGGGGAGGGAAATATTCTCGAGTCCCCCTTCGCTCGTGATTAAGCCCACAAGACTACGGACCCACTTATTTAACGAACATGTTCTCCGTGTGCACTCGGAGGGTGTTTGGTGGCATCGGGCATCGAACCCAGGCCTTCCGGTCTGGAGTCCGATGCTGTAACCACTAGGCTACCCACGGCCCTAACAATGAATGAGTACACATTATTAACATAAATTTGAGGAACCAAGAATCATCTAACATTTTTTCTTGAGATTGAGATCTGGATGACAGATTGTCCAGCCCTGTAAATCAACTTAGTAGTTTAGTACTACTTCGGGTATGAATAATAGTCTTGCTGAAACATACAGTGATTCTTAAATAAGACAAAGGTTTCTGTTTCACCATATCTTGTTATACTGAGCCATTCATTTTAAAAGAGACAGTTTCGAGAGGGAGAATTCCAGAGGCAGTTGGAGCTCTCCAAGTAACGTAACTTTCCGGTACAAAAAAGTGTATCTTTGAACACTATCCTTTAACCATTTTTTTAGATAGAACCTGCATGAATTTGAAATCTCTGCAGAAAAACCTTATTAAACTCGTATGCATATATATTCACAACTCAACACAATTTGAAACAAAAACAATTACTTAAGAAATACTTGGTACACATTAAAATAATATACCGAATGATTAAAAAAAATTCTTTACTCCAGTTGCCTCACGTGTCTTCTCGATTAAATTTGAATCTTATATTTTTGTGCATTGGTTTCAAAAATGGTTCAACTTGTAACTTTATTCATACAACATAAGAGGTTGACTTTTAAAGACGTCTGTCAGTTTCTAAAGATACTTTTAGATAACACACACATTGCTTCCTTAATTGCTGTTAGAATTTGAATACAATTTAAAGCTGCGTGAATAATTCGACATTTAACTTTTGAAGGAAATACAGGTGGATGGCCCTGGTTTTAATTCTATAGTAAGGTATGATCCAATGAAAATTTCTAACTACATTTTGTGAGCCAATTTTAAGCTAGATTTATCTAATTTCTTTTCTACTCTGTTATTATAAGCTTCAGTTGCACCATTTCTGTGTTATGCTAATCGCAAATCACACGGCATAGTAATTTGAAATCCCCAAAATACATTACAATTATATATATAAAAAGGAGAAAAGCGACTCACTCACTGACTCACTGACTCATTGACTCACTGACTAATCACGATATGTCCGAAACTATTAAACTTACAGACTTGAAATTTGGTAGGTAGGTTCCCTTAATTGAGTAGACGTCAGCTAAGAACGGTTTTTACAAAGTTCGAACCCCAAGGGGTGTTACGGGGGTTTAAGTGGCGTTATAGATGATTATTTCTATTACTAAACTATTACATGTACAGTCGTGAAATTGGTACACAGATTTCTTTCATAAAGTAGAGATTCCCTACATAAGGAATTTTACAAAAATAGACCTCCAAGGGGCACTTAAGGGGCGTTATACATAATTATTTCCATTTTTAAACTATTATACGTACAGTCTTCAAATTTGGTAAGCGGGTTCTTTTCATAAATTACAGATCCGCTGCAAAATGGGTTTTGTCAAAATCGACTCCCAAGTGGCGTTGTGGAGAATTAAGTGGTGTTATAGGCAATTAGCTCTTTTTTTAAACTATTAGACGTAAAATCTCAAAATTTAGTAAGCTGATTTCATTCATTAAGTAGAGATCCGCTTTAAGATGGGTTTTGTGAAAAGCTTTTCCTAAGTGGCGTTGCGTGGGCTTAAGGGGCGTTATAGATAATTATTACCATTTTTAAACTATTAGACGTACAGTCTTAAAATTTGGTATAAGCGAATTCCTTTTATGGTGTAGAGATCCGCTACAAAATAGTTTTGGGGAAAATTGATCCCCAAGGGTCACTGAGGGGGATTAAGTGGTAAGCCGGATAAAAATTAATAATGGGATTTAAATTATCATTTTTACCAAAAATAATTAAATCATCAATGCATCTAAAATTGCATTTTTCATTTAACTTTCTGCATGTTATGTATGCACGGAAATGAAAAAGGGGGAAAATGCACGGAAAATATCAAACTAATTTTTTTTGTTGTTGCTTTATATTTCTTACAAATTTTTTCAACCATAATAATCAAAAGTAAAGCTTACAATAATAAACATGTATTATTTAATACTAGTTAAAACCATTCAATGCTATGATGAGATATTCAATAAAAAATTTTGTAAATGAGCAAAAAAAAAAAAAAAATGTATACACGACTGCTCACTTTGACACGCGAGTAATTTCCAGGGGATAATTATATAAAATATGAAAAAAAAGTTATCTAACGATTTTTAAGCATTAAGATGTATTTTAAAAATATTCTATTGAACGGTGGATTACTATTACTTTTTTGAAAATTTTTTATCCCCTTCTGGACCGTCAGAATAATCTGAAAATATTTTCTAATTTAAAATATTTTCCTTTATTAATTTATATTGGAGCAGAATGTCTTCTTTATGCATATGTGTCTTCATTGCAATGTAATCCAATTTCAAGTGTGAATCATTACTGTTTATTTTTTCATAACAGTTTGTGACTTTTTATACAAAACAGGAACATCCTATTAGCCTTTAATCACATTTTGTCATTAGAAAAGTCTGTTTCCTCTTCCCTTTTACCTTATCAGGAACCTAATATCAAAACACATGATAAATTGCTTCGCAGTTACTGCATTAATCTTGTTTAAATATTTCTAGTTAGTGTTGAAACCACCCTTAAAGTTGATGGCATTAATAATGATATTGAATTAGCGTAGTTTGTGGGGATAACCCATTCATATTTCAAGATTACATGTTATACAGGTACTCTACATTTAAGAATAAGATTAGTAATTGTTTGAATTTTAAGATGTCTCTAAAAAGAACACACGGGTCACCTGGTAGCTTAAAGGTCACGAGTTCGAATCCTGGGGCCACTGAAGATCTAATGAGTAGAAAATGCCAATGCATGTTAAATCTGTAGATACTTAATATCCCCCCTAAGTGTGGTAGTTAGGAGATGGTGTGTTTGTTCAGGTGTAGTCTCTATCACTTGACCGAGGTTCTAACTTACTAAGTCCTTCGCCATTAGACCTCGTGTTGCTTTATAATAGGAAGTTAATGTAATACTCACTCATAAAAGGCTTTGAGACATCAGTGCATAGAATGGCTATGTTTATTTGATATATAGAAAAAAAGAAGAAAACGATAAATATTAGTCTCTTTTAAAGCATTAAAAATACTTTAAATATTACCGCTGTTCAATATATTGCAATGTACGTCACGTAAACTGCATTTTACATACAATGGAATATTCTTTATGCTTAAATCAATTAGAATTCATAACACAACAATAGGGATTCAGCAATATGCTTATTGACCACCTTAAATCATCATTAATTTAAACTATTTAATGAGAAAACATTTAATTATTCATGAAATAATTATAATTTGGAAAACTATATCTGGGATACATGTGTTCGTATGAAGCGCACAGTCCTTTAAAAGGAATTTGATAAATACCTTTTCATGAAAAATATCATAATTAAACTCCGAAAAGGTTTTCCTCATTAATCATATTACTCTAATTATATTGCTTTCGGCTTGCTTTTTGTAATAATTCTTTACGCTTCTGTAACCTAATGTAATTCATCAGTACTTTTCTTTCTTCTATTTGGAAAGCAAGAAAGAAACATACCGAAAGCAGAAATTAAAGGGTGATATTTTACTTCTATTGATATATATCACCATGACTTTTATACATTTTATTAGACTTTAATCTTCCTACTATATAGCTTTGAGTTCCATTAAGAGTTACTACACCACGAATGCTGAAAGCACCCTTTATGGTCTTCATAATTTACCAACAAAACATTTTCAGATAATTTTTACGCCTCGGAAGTAAAATGGCAACGAGCCGAAGGCTGCTACGTTTTTGAAGAAGAATATGTCTGCTGGATATACTAGCTTCATTTACGGAGAATAAACTTCTTACTGCTTTTGAGTTTGAATACGGTGCTAAGAGCAGGAAGAAATTTTGAAAAAAAATTCGATTCCGAGGAAATAGATTTCGGGAGTAAAGTTCGGTGCGCAAACGTAGCGTATCTAATAGATGCTATTCAAAATCCCTCAAAAATAGATACGCAAAAGAAATAGAATCACATAAGCTTTCAAATTTCGTGATTGGTACAGAAAGTAGTCTAAAGAAAAAAAATATTTTATTTGAGAATTTGATCATGAAGAGGGAGTATATAGGCTCTAAAAAGAAAGATATGCCTCGAGGAATGATGAAATATTATCTAAAATAGTTATCATGAAAAGGTTAGTCTATAAATAGAATTTCTGTTGATGTATGTTGTGACTTGTTTCAAAATTTTTTACTCGAACTACAAAAACAAAACACAAAAGGTGTTTTATTCCTAAATTAATTTCAGGTTTTGTAATACAGTCACACCCAGAATTAACGAACATCTAATTGACGAATTTTGCAATTTAACAAATATTTCCTTTTCCCCGATTAAAATAAGACAAACAAATATCTATTTAAAAATATTAAGACCAGAATTTATGAATTATTTCAGCAACTGAAAATAATTTTTTTGCTATAGTTTGGATTTTTTTTCTAAAGACATTCTTTTTTTATAGGAACAGAAAAATAATTTCCTTGCAAATCACGAATTTCAACAGCGTAGGGAGCCTACCTTTATTAGACTTTACACGTATAGATAAGTAATTAGTGTGACCTATCACGTGAATGTTGAGTTGGACAGGATATTGATTTGTGAAACTTTTATCACAACTCCTACATTTTCGAATGTCTTACATTGCTTAGAAACTGTGAAAACATACCTCATTGCACAGGATGTAAGTTATGCAGTATATCCTTCTGTACAAAAAGTCGAAAAAGACCTCTTCCGAGTCAAAAGCAGTATTTTACAATTTTCAATGAACTGGTGCATAAAAATTTTTAAAAGTCTTTTTAGTTAATGTGTAATTTTGATAGTTAAAAAATTACGCATGAGCTAATAAAAAATATGCAATTTTGAACTATGTATACATATTTCATGTGTGTGTGTAGTTGCTTATTATATAATTTCCACAAAAGTCAAGTACAAAAAATTTGTATTTTTTGGACCCAATATTACGAATAACCTCGAAATAACGAATAAAATATATTCGGTGCCGATAAATTCGTTAAATCGGGATCCTACTGCATATATATACTTTCTACTTTTTTTTTAGTTTTGATGATTATTGTTTAATTATCTCTCTTTAGCAGAAAATTTTGACTATATATATATATATTCTACAACAAAAAAAAAATGACGGACCAAGAAGGAGTTGCCCGATTGTAATGGAATTTTTTATGCGAAAACGTTTGTACTGAGCATGCAAATGATAAAAAAATTGATGTCAACCGAATGAATAGTAGGAGCTACAGCGCATCAGAACTGCGCACTCAGCAGGTGTATATAAGAAGCGATTTTCAATAAGAAAATCAAAATTTCTCTTGAATTGCGATTTAAGATACCTTCCAACGACTGAAAAAATGATTGGTGCATGATTCGAGCTCATTACTAGCAACTGTTCCAGTTTGAAAGAGTTCATGTCATAGGTTTGAAATAAGCAGCTTAGGCAAGTCGGAGAATCGTTCGTCATATGGGTATGTGCGAGGCAGTTATTGGAAGATTCTGACAATAATGGATGACCAGTGTTAGATTTAATCGTCATGATGCTAGTCGTCAACCTAGGGCCACAGCAGATCAGGTGGGACAGATTTTGATTATTAGACCAACTGTCACAGCGCCTGATGCACCGTTATCAACCATTAGATATGCGACCCACTCAAAAGTGTCCACCAGGACCATTCACAAACCTCTGCTAGCTTTACGCTCGTACCAACCACTACGGCACCTCTCACTTACGCCTGCACACTGTCGAGCCAGATTACGGTAGTGCTTAGCTCGATCAGGTTGAAACCATGCTAACTGGGGACGTATAGTGTTTAGCGACGAATCTCCCTTCCAACTATGTTCTAACGATCATCGAAGACGTGTTTTGAGACGCCCAGGGCAGCGTACCGATCATGCTTTCACTATTGTACGCCACATGGCCCTCAATCAAGAATTATGGTTTAGGGGGCTATTTCTTTTGACAGCCGGACCCCTTTGGTCATCATTAGAGTCACACTTACAGCCCAATGGTGCGTCGACGACATTCTAAGAACTGTTTTTCTACCGATCCTTTTACGGTACCTTGGTCTTATTTTTCAGATGACAAGGCCAGACCACATGCGGCACGTGTTGCTATGAACTGTCTTAGAGCTTGTCAAACATTTCCTTGGCCAGACAGATCTCCATATCTCTCTTCAATAGAGCATACGTGGGATATAACGGAAAGATGACTGTATCTACCAGATAATATTGATGACCTTGCCCAATGATTGGAACAAATTTGGCAAGAAATGCCGCAGGACACTGTCAAGGTCCTTATTATTCTATGCCACGTCGTGTATCAGCTTGCAGGCAGGCTAAAGATGCGTTAATACCTTTTTGTGCTCGTTACTTTTTAACTATGTAACTCTGAAATAAATCTATCAAATTTATCTGAAATTTTAATCACCACTTTCTATTCCATACATAATCTTTCTCCCCACCAATTTTTGTCTTTATCGGAGAGCTAGTTCTTGTTGCATCGTTTTTTTTTTTTTTTATAGAGTGAATATATATATATACATATACATACATACATACACACACACACACACACACACACATATATATATATATATATATATATATATATATATATATATATATATATATATATATATATATATATAATTTTAAAATGACAATTTACATTGTGTGTATGATACATGTACTATCTTTATGACATAAAATGTGTTTTAAATCCAAACAGGAAAACCCAAAGATTATTTTATTATTTTTGCTCATTTCTTTCGAATGTACGCAATCTTGTATTCTTTTTCTAGATTAAAAAAACACGCGTACTTTTGGGAACAAATATATCAAGAAATGTATAAGAATATGTTAAGAGTACTTTTTAATAATTTCTTCTAGGGAGACTAAAATTTCTTAAAAAATGAAGATAAACGTGTCAGAAGTATATTAGAAAACTAAACAAAGGAATGCTACAGCATTGTAACGAATGATATCCGAGGACAGATTTTTATTTATATAAACGTTTTGTTTAACCTATTTTGCCGGGCTAGTCAACCTTCTCCATTCTGCTTATAAGCTGCTATTAAGAACAAATAATAGAAATTCTAAATATATTATAAGAAGAGCAACTTACCAAAAAGGTGCATTTGAAGTTGATTTGATCACGATGAAATATACATGTGTGTGTATCTGATTAACATGGGTACGTTTGAGTGCGTAGTATAACTAAATGAAATATTTTATAGTGTTTTATAATCTAAACACTATTTTAAAATTTCATTCTTGTTTATAGATATCAGTAATTAACACCCATGTAAATGAATCGTACACTTTGAGTTTCAAGATTTTTATGAAAAAAAAAACAAGCATCCTTAAATAGCCCAATAATTCTTTTTCAAATGCATAATTGCAGGTTTGAAATTTATTTTGTTGAAGAAAGTTCTCAGACTTCTTGGAGAAAATATTTTTAATTCAGGTTTAATTAATTTGAAAGGAAATTGAAATTG
The DNA here is from genome assembly GCA_019973935.1 of Trichonephila clavipes. Lineage (NCBI taxonomy): Eukaryota > Metazoa > Arthropoda > Arachnida > Araneae > Nephilidae > Trichonephila > Trichonephila clavipes. Next base: position 988,533 of record BMAU01001505.1, on the reverse strand, counting down.
TTGCAAAATTTCCAAATTTATAACTTTGATGAGATAGAGGATGTAAATGCATTACAAGTCTCATGGAATGAAAATTATATCTAGTAATATAATGTGTTCTTGGTAAAGAAGTAAAAGAAATAAGATTCAGTAAGTGAGTGAGTGATTGGTAGATTTTATGGTGCAAGATCCAATTTTGGCTAAGCTGCGCCAAATACATTTAAAAATAATTAAAGTATAAAATCACTAAACAGTTTTATAAAAAAAACAAATTCAATAACAATATGTAAAATATCAAATTAAGTATAAAAAGTAAGTTTGAATATAAAAACAAATAGATTTTGGTGTGAATTTCCCCACCAAGTCCTATAATTGAGATTGGAAAAGGTTACTTGCGATCCCTTGTCGGTGTTAAAACGCGATAGTTCATTTCTTCCACTTCAAACATGTCTTCTTCATCTGACGTGTCATGTACAGGTGTGCTTTTTTTTGGTTTATTTGGTACCATCTTTATTTCTTTTGAATTAGATATGGTTTTAGGAGGACGCTTTTTATTAAGAGGTTTTATGAATCGTTTTTGAGCTGAAAAATTTTGCTCTGCAATGGCTGCCACTTGAGAACGTACATTGGTTTGTGAAATGTGATGACGAGGGGTATATGTTTCTCTATATTAAGCTGGAAAATTATTTCTTGATTTTTTAAATATTACCTGAAACTGTAAGAATGAGTGAACATTTGTATTCAATGTAGGAATAAGTGACTGGGATTCTGATATTGTAGGTGCTATTGTAGAAATAGAAGGCAATAAATGTGCTTGAGTGGAAGAAGATGATGTGGAAACTGCAGTAGTATATGCATATATATTTTCTTTCGAGAAGGATGAAGCTAGTTGAAGTAATTTTTAAAGATGGACACACTATATTCGTAATATTTCATCCGTTTGTATTGAATTGTTGATAATAGAGGACTTGGTAGCCTGAGCGTAAGTTTCAGACCACTGTTGGACTATTAATTTTCGGGCTTCTAAGTAAGATAAATGTTTATGAGTCGTAATTCCCGGTATTTGTTTTTCAGTTTTCCAATTCGGACATAATTTTGAATCAGATGGATGGCTTTGAGAACAATTAATACATTTTGGCTCCAGACAGCAATTCTTGGGAGAATGTTCAGCAGAAGCGACAGGCACTTTGTGAGTGTCCGAACCTCTGACACTTAAAATAGCGCAGATGATTTGGCACGTATGGACGGATTTTACAGTTTAAATAACTTGTTTTTTATTAGTTGGAAGTTTCGGGCTATTGAAATGTAGAATTAAGTGTTTAGTAAGAATTATTGTTGTTTCTTTTTTATTGTAATTCTTCTGAGCTGAATTACACCCTGATCTGAAGATACATCAAGGATTTCTGCATCAGGGACAGTCAAAAGGCGAGGGCTGGAAATTGCTCCACAGTAAGAATTTAGTGATTTGTGAGGACTTATTATCATAGGTAAATCAAGAAATGTTTTTGAAAGCAGAAAAGACTTCGTTTGCGGAGCATATATAGTTTCTATAAGTAGGTCACCAGATCACAGATTTTGGTTCTCCACCGATTCCAATTAAAGCTTTTTGTAAAGCAAATGGCGATTTCGCTAACATATTATTAGTCGGTAAAGGTATTACTAAATGTCTGGCATCACAGCAATTTCGTCTATAGCAAGATGGGGTAAAACAATATCTTTACCCGGGCACAGTTGACTTGGATCCATATGCGTGAAACAAAACTTCGTCCCGGCTTGCCTCCACCCACCACGGAGTCCGACATGGAAGGCAGTGTGTCGGTCATCTGGTAAAAACCAGGCACGGCACTTACTTGGAGTACAGCCAGAATATGATGCTACAGCATCAGGGCGAGGATCTAACGGGTAAACCCGCCACCCCTTATCTGCAGCACTAACGCTACAGCAATGTCTTCAAAGAGCCTTATCACCAGCCGATTGGCAGGAGTAGGCTCACTCCTACCTCTCGTCTAAAGCGAAGCGTGGGCCAAAGGGGATGCAAATGGTATCCTCAGAACACCATTTTCATCCTTACAGGAAGCCGTACACGGCAAACATGCGGGTTGGCAAATCACCGGTGTTAGTCGAAAACAAATAAAGCAAAATAATCGAAATATTTAATGAAATCTACGAAAAAGAAACTAAATTTACGCAGTACAAAATGTAAACAAAAAAATATTGTAATAATAAATTATAAATTTCTCATAAGAAAAAAATTAATCAATGATTTGAACTATGCTCATTTCATAATATTTGTCTGAAGTTTTGGACGAGAGAATCTGTGATCGAGACGGGAAAAGAAAGAAAGGATGGATTAAATGACAAGAATGAGGGTTGAAAATAGAGAAAAATCACTGGGGTACCCCGGGTTTGTGAAGCCCGTGTTTACCAAAGACAGTAAACCCCTTGGGAAAAGGAAAATATCTTTAGGATACCTTGGGATTGTGACACCCGTACTCACCAAAATAGGATGAGCCCCCTGAGGCGTAAATATGATTCAGAGAAAACGTAAGTAAAAATGATATAGTTACAACGTTAAATACATAACATATAGTTTTTGCAAAAATAGAAAAAATATTGAAATCATAATTATTTGAAACGTTACCTCATCGAATAATTATATCGAAGATTTCTTATTTAAAACCGCTTCCAAAATGGAAGACATACTCTTATGAGAAGTATAACTGTCTGTAAAATTGATTTAAACTTATTAAAAGTAGCTGTAATTAAAAAAAATAAGAAAACCTGAATAAAGCTTTTATCTGATGCAATGAAGAGTTCAAAAAGATTTACTTGGATTGTTGTAAAATAAAAAAAAAAAAAAAAAATGTTTTGAAAGAAACACACACAATATTTATATTATCTCCAATTTCTTGATTAAAACCGTTTAAAATCTATAAGGAATACTGAAGAATCAACAGTTCCAATGTCCCCTGTAATTCTAGATTTTTGTCCTGTTGAAATATATTAATGTTCAAGTATCGCGTTTAAAATGAGACTAAGCAATAGCAATTTTTAATTGAAATGATGTGTACCAAATTTATTCGAATCTAAGCTGCAAGTTATTTTTCATTGTTAATGCTACTGAAAATTAGGTGTAAATTAGAATCGAAATCGGAAACACACGTTGGATTAGAAACTTGAGCATCATACTGCCGATTAAGACAATTACGCGTTCATATATGTATCTAAAAGTATTTAATACTGGTTATAAACAAATTACACTGAAGTGCCACTGAACTATATAGGCATACCTATCTAGTAAAGAATTGGGCCTCCTCTGGCCATGGTAACGATTGCTACACGATGAGACTTAGATTCAATAAGTTTATGGCAACGTTCCACCGGAACGACTTGGCAAATATTGGCTAAAGATGTTCATTATTTAGTAAGGTTCGTGGGTGCTGTGCCTTTCACGCCTTGTTCCAAAACATCCCCAAATACGCTGAACAGGATTTAAGTCTGGGATTCTAGGTGGTCAATTTATGACAGAAAAGTCACAGAAATACTTATCTAACCAACTAGTAGTGAAATGCCAGAGGTACAGTTGCCTTGCTGGAAAACTCCCTTACTGTGTGGATAACAGAATATCATAAACGGATGGAGGTGATTACCCGGTGACTCTAAATACCAAATTTCATTGATGATTGTTGGTACACGCACAAAAGATCCCATATAGTGCCACGGAAAAGCACCCCAGACCATGATTGAGCCAACATGTGCTTGTGCAGTTCCATCCTGGCATGCAGGATCCATGAGTTCATAAGCCTGACGCCATATCCTCAGCTTCCCGTCGGTGTTAAGTAGTCGGAATCGAGACTCATCACTCTATGCTACTAATTTCCAGTCCTCTATGTTCCAGTCTCTGTGCTCTCTTACCCAGAAAAGACGTGAAGACCGATGACGAGCATTGAGCTATTGTACTCTCGTACTTCGATGGCTCCCGAGAGTCATACGTTGAAGCGAGAGTTGCACAGTCCATTTACTGACTGCACGACTGGCACCGTCGTTCAATTGGGTGGTAATTTGAGCTAATTTCTGCTGGCTACGTACAATACGCCTGAGCCGTCTCTCACCACGCAGTCAAGGCCATTTGTCCTTTGCCTGTTTGCTAGTTTTTGGCCCAGCATTCATGTATTTTTGGTACACTCTTGAAACAGTCGGCTTTGTAAATTCCAGCTGTCTGACGATTTCGGAAATTGAATGGCCCATGCATCGCACACCTACGATTTGTCCGTTGCGGAGGGTGTCTGATTCAGGCAGTTTACCCACAGTGGCAATTCCAACTAATTCAGAGCAACCACAGTACATGGTATATACGAGTTACCACAGTACCCTCACTTGCGCATAAATTATGCGCAGTGCTACACAATTTTCCTAGCTCTTGTTATCCCTAATTCAGTGGCACATCAGTGTAATTTGCTCCCTACTAATTAATTATTATTTAAATTTATTTTCCATTTCAGAAATATGAGATATTAATAAACTATTTTGCAATGTTTTTTTTTAAATTCTTTTCAAAAGAACGTGTTCATAATTTGGAATGCGTCTTAGAATCGATTACGGCTTAGATACGAATAAATACGGTAATTTACAGCATGTTTACCTTTTAATAGGATTACATCTGTAGTATTATGTGAAAAATAATTTATTGAAATAAGCTATCTTTATAGAGTAAATTAGATTTATTCACTCTCATGGAATAAAAATAAAAAGAAATATGATGAATGAAAAATGAATCTAATATTAACGCGTATCATTTCAAAAATAATTTGATAAGAAATCTATTTCTTTCTGTAACGAAAATGATCATATACTTCAACTACGCAATTATTTTGCGTGCACTTTTGTCCTATGCCTAATAAATGGAGCATAAATAAATTCTTAGTACTCCAGCATTAAAGGAAATATGGCCTTGAAATGCTCTTATCCAAAACGAATGGGCAATTCAATTATGGGCAGCTGCAATGTTCTTCAAATATCAACATTCTCTTTCATCCAAAGGAATAAGGCATAATCATCAATTTAAAATGATCCTTTTAAACAGAAAGAAATCTGTAAAAAAATAGCTTTGCAAAATTGAATTATGATTTTTTGTTCGTAGTTGTTAGGGAATTGCTTAGATTCCTTTGAATAATTCCGTTTAAAAATTTAAAATACCTAAAATTATTATTTGTCTTTAAATTAGCCGTCTCTTCTTGAGAATGTTTATTAATATGATAAACCTACAACAAAATGTGAAAATTAAATCAGTTTTGAATGAAAAACTTTATCTAAATAATTTTTAAAGACAAATAAAATAGCTCTCATGCACCGCAAGTATCACACAGAAGTAAATAAAATGAACAAAATAAAACAAATAAATTAAAGGATAGTTAACAAAATAAAAGTTACGAAACAAATGAAGTTGAAAAATTATAAATAATTAAGTTACAATGTTAGTAAAGTACATTGCACATAAAAAAAAATAAACAAATTGGTAAATAAACCAAGACAGTGTAGTAAGTTAAACAACAAAGCCGTGAAAACAGAACAATGAAAACACATTACAAAACCAAATCAATGAAGTTACAAATTAATGCGAATGTAACTTTATTTCAAACGAGCTGAACACATTAGGAGGCCAATTGATTTCAAGAGCATACAGTTTACACTTCAATCATTTTGTTTCTGTCATTTTGAACAAAGTCGGATAAAATGCTGAACACTTTGCTCACCACGAACATTACAATTCGAAAGATTGGAAAGGCACTGATAGAGTTGGAATCTTTTTTTACGTGATAACCTTTTATAAAAAGACATTGATTATTAAGAAATATATCTTATGATTAGAATTCAAAGGACACCGCTTAGTATTGATCAAAATCAACATCTGGAGAGGGAAAAAAGCTATTATAACTTAATTTCGAACATTCTTTAAAACTGAGATGAAAGCATTACACATACACCATTAAGTTAAAAGTTCATTCAAAGCATAATCCCTAGATACTTCAACTACTTAAAGCCATCCATATAAGATTAATCACCGGAAAATTACTTCTAGTAATGATGAAAATTTGAAGCTGTTAAAGTAATGTCAACTAACAATATTTCTTCACTACAATTAATAAAAAAAAATTAAACTTCAGTTTTAAAGCTTTATGAACATTGCAAGTGTGCTCAAGAAACAAATAATTAAGAAATAACCTCTTTTCTTAAGTGATGTTCTTTAATGAACTAAGATAAGATTTATCATTTTATACTTTGATCTCAATAAAAATTTTACCAAAAACTAATTCTTCAAGAAATACTTTACTTTAGCTCGTCAAACTTTCCACACAATTACAGGGCTGATCATTTAAAGTTGCATATGTGTTTAATCGTAAAATAAATATATTCTCAAGAAAATGAACAGCAGTATGCAAAATACTTCCATTTTCATCTCCGTATGAAAAAAAAATGAGTCTTGCTTATACACTGAAAGAGATTTAGAAAGTTTTTATTTGTTACTGAATTTCAAACATACATTTTCTTGACATTTTATGCTATTTTTTGTTTAAAGTTTGTGCTGGTTATTCTAGAATTTCAATTTCTTTTAAATAAATATTGCATTTAATTACAGGATTTTTACATACCTACAAATATACTCAAATATGAAATAAAACAATGTTTTTTCTAAAGCAAATATAAAAGGCAATATGTGTGTGTACCAATATTTTTTTCAATTCATATTAGTTCAAACTCTCCATATATATATATATATATATATATATATATATATATATATATATATATATATATATATATATCACATATGTATATCATTTTTAAATATAAGTTTTTATCTATCGTACCTTTCTTCTATAGAATTATTTCTTATTATACCTTTCTATGAGATAAACATTATTGTCTTCTTTTATTAATTTCATTTTATTTTACTCTGGTTTATCATCCACATGTGTTAGGAATAGGATAAACTTTTAAACATGGTTATGTTTTTCTTTTCTTTTTTTTCGATGCATGTCTGCATATATTTTGAGTTTCATTATTACATGTATGTTTCTAGATCCTAATTAATTATTTCTATATATTTTTTTCTTATTCCTCTCTTTCAGAAAAACGTCATTGTTCTCTTTTAATAATTTATTTTTATTTTTCATTCTGGTTTATCATCCACGAGTGTTGGCAATAGGCTTAACTTTTCAACATGTCTGTTTTATTCTATTATGTCGTACATTTCTGCTGTACGGGGAAGGTGGATCCATAAAGCATTGCTTAACCTAAATAACTCGTTTAATTCAGCGGCAGCTCTATAAATAATAATAGGTCTCCATTTTAGTCCAAACACTCTTTTTGTATCGACATTTGTTTCGTCTCTTGAACTCCAATTTATTTCTTCTTTAGCATTGTAGGTTTTATTACTGTTTCACTTGGTATCTTACTTTATTTTATTATAATAAATAAATAAATACACACACACACACACATATATATATATATATATATATATATCTTGTTCCAATTTTCAATCCTTCATAAATTACTTTTTAATCATCTACTCAAGTTCAAATACAATTTTTTAAACCTGTAGGTTATGGCACTTGCGGTTAATACAGCTTTTCACACAAATATTAATTCATTAATTAAATTGAAGCCACGAATAAATATCAACAAACACAAATAAAAGTCCTACAGCACATATAAAATTGAAAATCGTTCGTTGTGTACCTGTAGTGCAATGGATAGTGCGTTAGACTTCTAATCCAAATTTCGTGGATATGAATCCCACCTGGGATGGCCTAATTTCCGAGAAAGTGATTTATTTACTATAATATTTTTTTAAAATAATTAAATCTAATTAATGAAGAAATAGTAAGAAACAAAAAAGTACTCCAGCACTATATATAGAAAGGAAAATAGAAAATTATAAGGGAAATTGCTTTTTATTTTGTCACTTAATATTGTGATTCTGTCATATGTAGATGAATATTTATTTTAATTGTATTTAATAAAACGTAAAAATAAAATAAAATTTCACTTTGTATACCTAATTAGAAATTAGTTTTCTTAAAATTATTTTACATGTTTTATTACCTAATGTCAAAAATATTTCGTGATTAGATAAAATAATATGGGAGATTTTATTTTGAAATTGGGAATGGGATAGTATAGTGGAGATGCATTTTATTAGAATGTGTGTAAATAAATGTCGCAAAATCAAAAACAATATCCTATTGATTTATATTACAACACATACTTGTTCTACCCCTTGAACTAAACAAAAGGTTTCTAAAGAATTTTGGTCTGTACGAAACAAAGTTTATATCATATCAACTTTGGAACAAAAGTAAAAAGAAAGTTTTTTTTTGATTAATGTTGTTAATGCTTAGTTAATGCAGTTTATCTGAAAATATATTTTTCTTAAGAGCAACTGAGTAGCATTGAAGATGTATGAAACCCAAGTTGTTTAGGAGATAGATTGTACTCTTTCAACAGCTGTGTTATGCAATGTATCCACAACTACGCTTGGGAGGGAATGAGTGATTAGTCAGACAAAAAGGAAAAGCTTGAGAGTATAACTATAAGTTTGAAAGAGAAATAGCATTATTTTTATGTACAATATTTATACAATATTTACTGGAAGTATGCGAGAGGATTTTTAACATAGGTAGTGAAATATCAGTAAGATAAGCAAATAATCCTTAACTAAGTGTAGTTAAAGTTTCCCAAAAGTTACATGAAAAACCATTACTGATTTATATCACAAAAAGGAGGGTATGTTTCAATTCACAATAACTAACTCTTTTTAATCAATGTTTGTGTTACGTTGTTGGGGGCTCGAGGATTTTATGGAAATCAGTCACAAGATAGAAGACAGATCTTTAAGAGTGATGTAAGTTTACTATTGGAAATACAATCCTTTACATACAGGATTCAACACCAATATTCGTTGAATAAATCTCAGAATGTCTTCACATCTTCTACCCATTCAAACCCAATTTCTCAGTGTTTAAAATACACGTAAGTAAAAGATTATTCACAAGCACAGCTTAGCTAATCGGTAATCACGGTCAAAGCAAGTTTATTAATTGCTAGTTGAACAAGACTGACTCTCGTTTCGGCAAGCATCTCTATTACAGGATTTATAGAATATTTTTAGCACATTTTTCGAGAAAAATTCACTTGCGTCATAGAACGTGAAATTAGTGGATTTCTCCACAAGTTTCTAGAAGAATCCAAATGGTCGCCAACTCTCCAACATTGCCACCAAATCGGTCACCAAAAATGATGTTAACTTGATTCTATCACTAAGATTTCCCCTAGTTATCATTGAATCACCACTATAACGTAAGGGATGTCGCTGCTTGTGAATATTGCAATTTTAACGTACATTAAATATAATTTACATTAAGGTAAAAGCATTACATATCCAAATACAATATATTTACACTATTTTACACAAAATTCGTAACACTTGTAACAATGGACTATCCTTGGAGTCCGTCCTCTGTAACTCGTTTAAGTCCAGTTTAGGGCAATGGTAGCCCAGTGGTCAAGGAAATGGACTCGTGGCCTGACATGAGCTCTAAACTAGAACCACTGAAGACCCACCACCATGTAGAGAAGGATGAACATGAAATCTGACGAAGCTTAAGCGACCTGCCTTTGGTGTGATCTGAAAGTTAGGTGTAAGGTCAGCTGAGGTGTTGTAATCGTCTCTTCACCATGGTTCACAACTACAAAGTCCATCTCCCAAAGCTCTCGAGCAGCTTTGTTGGGCGAAGTAAATATTCACTCACTTACTCCGTCCAGCTAAAATGACACTTTAAATTAGAACAACAATGCATCATAAATGAACGTCACTACTGAATAACGTATACATAATCAGTTAAATAGATGATTACATATAATAGTGGATAGTTATAGATCAGGGATTGGAAGCCTTTTAGTTGTGACATGCCAAACCAATATACCATAAGATTCAGCGTAACACATATTTGGAAATTTTTTAAGCAATTTATTTTCCGTGGTAATACATGCAGAGCTAGAGAACATAATACAAATTTACAATTTTATTACATAATAATTATGTATCACTTAAATATATATCTTAACATAAAAGTAAACTGCACATATAAAGTATAACTATTCCTTCAACAAAACTTTTTGAAAAAATTAAAATGGTACATATTGTTACGTAGATCCGAATTCGAGGATTTTACTCAACACAATCATAAAGAAAATAAACAGTTCTTTAAGAGCGATGCGAATGTATTATCAAAAATTCAATCCTTTAAATACAGGATTCAGCAGCGATATCCACAGAGTAAATCTCCGAAGGTATTCACACCTTCAACAGTAATCAAACACAATCTTCAGTGCTTAAAAATACATGCAAGTAAAAGATTATTCACAGACACAGCCGAGCTAATCGCTAGTCAAAACAAAGTTCACTCATCGCAGGTTGAAATCAGACTGACTGACGTTCCGGCGAGCATTTCTATTTATAAGCGTGGTAGAAACTTCCAGAAATATAACCGCTCGCGTCATTGAGCGTGACGTTAATGGAGGGTTTCACTATTTTTTAGAAGAATTCAGAGGGTTCTGAACTCACCAACATGGCCGCCAATAACGCCAAAACGGTTACCAAAGTCGCGATCATTTTGGCGCCATTATAACGAATGACCATTATAACGTAAGGGGTGGCATTGCTTGTGAACAGTACAATTTTAACATGAAATAAATATAACATAGAGTAATATAAATGCATTAAACACTCAAATACAAATTATTTACACTATTTACACAAAGTTCGTAGCAATATATTATGTTACAGTAAGAAATAGACAACATAAAATATCATTTAATTATATTTAAATAAAAAGGCAAGGAAAAATTTTAATTCGAACTTAGTGCACGCTCCGCTCTGCTTTTTCTGCCGCAAAATCAGGGGTATAATTTGTGACTTTAAATATGACACGATTCTGAGCATTCAATAGTTAAAAAATGTCCTTGAAATTTGAAATATCTTTCATATGAGGAAATATTTTTTTTTTATTTAGATATGTAGAACTAAAAGTGGAAATCAGATTACATGCAACATCCCGACACACGAGATAAACCGACTTGCTTCACAAGCATTATTAAAAAGCATTTTCACATTGTTTTGTTGTTCCTATCTATAAAACAGCTTATGTCTACTCTTTTCAAGATTTTCGCAATCTGACTGCAATATCATTCTTTAAGGGGACACATACCGCAAAATCTGGCGTATAACGTGCACCTATACTTTCAAGCTGCAATTTTTAATTTTTAGATATATTCGCCGTATAACGCACACCCATTTTCTTACGAAGAAACCTGAAATATATGAGCACAATGCTCTCATGTTTTGAAGTCATTTATTCGAGATATTCCAATATTTACAAAAAAATAGTACACTTCTAGAACTACAACCCTTGTAAGTTCATAAAAAATGTCAATTTAAAAAAAATAAATAGTATTCCGATCTACGTGGAAGTCTAATTCTTTTCTATGCTAATCCTTTTTTTTTTTTTTTTTTAAAGCTCTGATTTTTGTTCCCGGTGTATAACGCACATCCGTAAACTTCGATCTTATTTTATGCGTTAAAAGTGCACGTTATACGCCGGATTTTACGGTACTTTTTAATGAGGAATTTTGTGATTTATCTTTTACGGTTTTTACTTCTGCTTAGGATTTGATCCATTGTAAGGATATCGCTCAAATCTGATTGTGCTCATTACAAGAGCAAAATATAGCTTGAAAATGTAGATGTTGTTTTTATTTTTTAATCTATACTTAATTCATGATTTTGCTCATCTGTTTTACTACATATTAAAGTGACTTTTAAAAGCATTGCCCCTATTCAGAATTTTCTGACATTTTATACAAGAAACTTTGCTGAGAAAAATTGAATCAGAACACTAGAATTAAAGAATTAATGTGATTAAAAAGGCTATTGTTAAAAATCTTATTCTCCAAGTATGTTTTATTTTTGGTATCCATGTTACTATTCAGGAAGAAAATGTGTGTGCTGTAGATATTCTTTTATAAACTAATACATTTTTGTGCTTAAGACAAATATGTATTACTAATGAATAAAAACAATACAGAAAACAATATATCTCCTGTGTACTTCCAAAAATCAATACTCTATGTACATTTCCTTTTGCTAAGATAAAGAAACACAACTGTCAAAACTTTGGTAAGAACATAATACTCACATACATGAAAATAAAAACAAATACGTCTGAAAGATAAACGATCAGCTCATATTAGACAATGCGCGAAAGGATATCTATTTATCAACCTAGCAACAAGGAAAAAAAATATTCAGTTTATACAAGTGGTTTGTACTTATATATAAAGTATTTCTTTTTAGTTTGGTTTTTTAATCTTTTTGGCATAAAATGCCCTTTATTTTAATAATGATATCTTTTAAAAATGCAATATATATATTTATATATATATATATATATATATATAATGACTGATTTTTATCTGCTTCTCTGGGTATTTCGTGATGTTATATGACTATACATTGTTCATGTCAAAGTCCTAGCAATTAGCTTTCAATTGAATTTGAAAGCATTCTTATGACCCACATTTTTTTATTTAAAATGGACATGACTTAAACTTCTAAAACGGAAGTATATTTATCTTTTTTCCCTGTAACCTCCTCGTCCTTGGAAGTCAATTTCTGTAAAATACTTTCTCTTAGCGGATTTCTATTTATTTATTTCATTTAAAAAATATGCTTTCCAAATTTGAAGTTTTTAGGTCTTTTTGTTCTACAGCAGGAACATTTATATATATATAACTCCCACATAACTCTCTTAGGAGTCATTTTCTGCCAATCATTTGTAGAAGATCTCTACTCAGAAATAAAAACATGCTTGCTATATTTCAAGTTACTATCTATATTAGTTTAAAAGAGCTATTTTTTATCTGTTACACCCCGCAACCCCCTTTGTGATTTATTTCTGCAAAATCTGTTCTTAGTAGATTGTTTTTCTTATCAAAAGAAACATGCTCGTTAAATCTAAAGTCTGAGTGTATAACAGAAAAGGGTCAGTTTGTAAAATGCTGGCTTTATATGCACTATATATTTCACACGTAGGCAGTGAATGGCACGCGTGCCAGATTTGGAACGAGATATGATTCTCGTTGGGACTCTACACCACCCTACAAAATTAGCAGATAAAATTAAATCGTCTTGTTTTTCCTCTCTATGGTTCACGTGTTCTCTCCTTTCTTTAAATTCGTGGCGCTTGCACATGAGAATCGAGTATAATTTCAGTCAAAAGAAGAATTTATTTTCATGCATAACACGCGTAAACTCACGAAATGATAGAAATATTAATTTGCATAATTAAACCAAAAATAAAATACACTATAATTAGTCAAATAAACTTACTAAAGAATTATTTACTCCTTTACTTCGGATATGTGTAATTAGAAGATCATGGTGCGATAATACAACCACAGATATTTTATAATTTTTAGGTTTTACCTTGAAAAGCACTTTGACATATTTTGCATTTAAAAGTCATCTTCAAAATGCTAAATCATTTTTAACTAAATAGGTTTTGTATGCATTAAATAAAACAAACCAAGAATTAAAGAACCAAATTTAATTACCCGGATTGAATACAAAATAAGTTGTATTTCTTGAGGAATTGGGAATTTTTTTCGTAAAAATAAGACTTGTCATATTTTAAAATTTTTTGACGATAATTAATCGAAGTTGTTTTTTTTTAGTTATTTAAGCAAGCACATTTCTTTGTTAACTATTTACAAGAGTATTGCACATCGCTCTTTCATCGTAAATTCCTGATAGCAGAGAAAATCAATGCAGTTGCCCACCAAAAACTTTCATCAGTTCAAAAGTGAATGAAGCAAGAGCAATCCATCATCCTTCTATTGAAGTAAGTTAACTTTGGTGAGTAAATATTACTATAAAATGAGGCTGTTTGGTTATGAAACAAAAGAACAGGCAATCGCTTAATGTCCGAGAATACGATAAAATAGCGTTCACTAACATCAGAGTTCGAAGCCAGAATATAATGCAAAAATAAGAAATCTAGTCACGTAATTAACGAACTGCTGAGTGGACTCAAATAAAATCTTTGTCATTCACGATTTTACTTGCATATTTATTGAAAAAAAAAATGTTGAAATATATTTTTCTGTTTGGTAAATCAGAGCTTGTAAATATCTGAAAACATTGATTTCCACTGTTTGTAATCGTTTCCATGACAATTATTTTAAATTTCCACGCAACTTTTAAGCGTAAATGTTATTTTTACGCTTAAGATAAATTTATAGTGTGCATTTACGTAATGAGGCCCATAATTAGTTTACTGACTGTAACAAAGCCCAGATTGAGTTATTTAGAAAGATATTACAGTAAACATACGGTAGTTATCACTTAATCTATATTACATTACCCTAGGGATATATTATTAGAGCACGATTAATTGTAGCATGTAAATGACCTTACTATATACAGGTTAAACGAGAGCACATCGTTTATTTAATACATAACGTCAATATGACCATAAACAGTATTTTGAAGTTAATTTGAATAACCTTATTGTTAATTTAATATTTTATGGGATTTGAAATATATTACGGAAATTAATCAGAAATAGATAATGTACATAGATTGGTGATCAGTATTTACAAAAGAAATATTTGTGAATTAATGTATTAGTTTTATATATTTATTAGATCAATATATTCCATTATTCCTTTAACAAAATCAAAATTCTTACAAATTTAAGATATTTCCTTTTAAAATTTTTTATGCATATGACTTTTTCATTGTGTACCTAATTCAACGGACCAAAGAAATATCGAGAAGACTTATTAATTATTTAGCAAATAAATATACTACTGTTATCTCTAAGATCCAGAAAAACACAAACAGAAATATAAAATATATAGGTAAATCCAAAGCAAATTGGTCAAAAGCAAGAAGAAAGCTCCTTTTTTATTTCAAAAGTAATTGTCTTATTGGTTCAAGTGCGGTGATCAATCTTATTTTTTGTTATTTCATTTAAAATGCATTTCACTATTTTGCCTTTACCTATATTCTATTTCTTCCAATGAACTCACATTCATTCGAGAAGTGATTCATGAAAATTTTCTAAGAATTAAAATGAACTGCATTTTTTGTCTTAGTAAATCATTGTAATTGTCAACTGATTTAATTTCAATTGCAAAGAATTTGACTTAGTGTCATGTACTACTTCACAAATTATATTTGTACTTCACTTTTACAATTTTATAATTTTCTGTTTAATTTTCTTAGGTATTCCCTCTCAATATGAGAAGTTATGGATTTTTTATAAGATAAAATAATTGCTTTTTGCTTAGTATATACTTTCTCTCCTCAGCTTAGCTTTCCAACATAAACACCAAAACTGCATAACACGCAAATTATGCCAACAGTTCTGCAATGATTATGATAACCTTCAACAAATAATTGTTCATATATGTTATTGTTTGAATTTATTCATGTAAATTAGTTTTTAAATTAGAAATTTACAGCTATCCGTGTACGAAGGGAGTGTGATAATAAATGTCCATTTTATAAAAAAAAAAAAATTATATTTCTAAATTTCGTGTCATATTCATGATTAGACACGTTAATTCATGTTGTATGAAGTTATCAAATTTAGAGGAGCAGATCTCCAGAAATTGGGTGAAAACATGAAATAAAAACCCTGGGGGGGACTATACGAGGGAGCAAAATTTTTGCCCTACTGAGCCTGACCCACAGGTGAAATCAAACCAAACTGTTATTGATACAGCGTAATTGGGAGATCCTCCCCCGTAAGGTCCAGATTTATCACCCTCGGAAATTTATTTATCCATAATTTTGAATATTTTTGGCGGCAAAATACTTTGCTTATCAGGAGTAATTACAAGATACCATTTTGGATAACTTCAAAAAGTCCGACAAATAACAGCACCGTAAAGAAATATTCAAAATGGCATCATGCTTAGATAAATGCTTCAAAGATAATGTAAAGATAAAATCAAAAATATGTTGTTTTTGTAGAATACGTGGAGTATTTTCCTTAAATGTAATAGTTATAGTAATTTTAGATTGTATTCTTATTGCCGAACACTTATTTATAGATAATCATATTTCAATGATAATTAATTCTATTTTAATTGTTCTACACCGCTTTAATCATCTAAAACCATTAAATTAGTTTAATCATATTTATCTTAGTAATAACATTATATCACGTGCACCTTTTTAAGCTTGTTATGCGAAATTAGATAAACACTTCATAATGGCCTCAGAAGAAATTTAAAAAAATATAGGGTTATTTATTTATACATTAAAGAAGTTATATTTCAGAAAACTGACATCTCTTAAATTGTTAAGTAAAGGCAATCAATAAATACTGAGATCACATCATATATATTGTACGAGATGTTACTACAAAAGGTATATATATATATATATATATATATATATATATATATATATATATATATATATATATATATATTGCGGAAAACCGTCATTTATACATCTTAAAAATGTGACATGGATGCAAATAATAAATTCACGCAGTATCAAATATTCAAACGAATACTACTCCCACATAAATAACAAGGTAAATAATATAGATTTTTGAAACTTATATAAGAGGAATATTTATATGTTTAAATATTGTACCTTTTAAATTTTGTGCTTAACCATTTTATTCACTTAAACACTGAGAATATAATTTCGATTTATAGATGTATATGAATGATAACTTTAACGACGCTTTTGAGTTCTGGATATTTTTATTTTTAGAGTGTTATAATTTAAATTTATGCAAAAATTAAACAACACATGATTACTTTTTTTCATATATAATAAAATGTCTAAGAAACATACTTTCGTTTTCTTTTTATCAATTTACAGGCTTAATTTGTAATTGTTTAAATAATATAAATACTGAATTATGAAACTATTGTGTGTGTGAATTTGAATTACCTATTCAAGTTATTTTTAAAATTTCATGAATCTAGCACAAAATGGCTCATATTTGAAATACATTATATTTTCTGCTCAATTAATTTCAATGAAATTAAATAAACTACCTTACAGTCTTCAAAAAATTGAATGACGCATGGGAAGTATGTAAAAGTATAAATTTTGTAAAAAAAAATACATTTTGTAAGTTTTATAACATTTTAACATTTGCTTAAAAATATTTTTAAGCTTCTTTATTAATTTCATAATCACATCGGATAAAAACATGGTATTTAAAAAGTAACATCTTATTTGCCCCTTTGTATGAAGAAGAAATGACATGTAGTTTGTTATTATATATAATTTGTACTATATTCTTTTTTTTTTCAAATTTCAGACGTATGATCGGATCTTTTTATTTACATAATAACTAAAAAATTTCGTACAAAAATTAATCAAAAGAAATTTGATGCTTAATGTTATCAAACTCAGATTAGAATGCTTACCTTCCATTTAGGCAAACATCATTTACTAATACATTGCAACTGGTTGAGGGAATGGTTACTATACATACTCTTAAAATGTTTAAAGAACCGTGAGATTCAAAAGCGCATAAATGGATAATGTTCATGATATTTAGTGTCACTTAGGTTATAATATATACATAAAATTGTTTTGAGGACATTTTGACGAAAAAAATTATTTAAATACAATATTTTGGCCAAACATTAACTTAGAATAGTCTTTTTTCCAAATGTTCTCTTTTTGTGAAAAATGCTTCTATTAGAATAATATTTTGCCTGTATATAGCTCAGACCTTTGTTCAGAGGCTCAACTAGAATTTTTGAAATACATAACATAGAAGTGAGTTTATTCTTATTTTACCACAACAGAGGGGAGCAATTTTAAGAAAAAAACGCCTTCAGTTGGTGGTAACTCTGAAAATATAATGTGAATTTTTCAAAAATTCTAGTTAAGCCTCTGTAGAGAGGTCTGAGCTATTTACAGGCAAACTATTATTATAATAGAACCATTTTTCACAAAAGGAGAACATTTGGGAAAAAATATTATTCTAAGTTAATTTTTTGCCAAAATATTATATTTAAATAATTTTTTTTTTGTCAAAATGGCCTTAAAATATTTTATGCATGCATTCTAATCTAAGTGACACTAAATATCATGAAAATTATCCATTTATGCACTTTGCAAAATCATGGTTCCGAATGTGGTCGGATACCTTAAATGCTAATGGTTATTGGTATGCGAATCCGAATTTGAGCTCATATTTTCACGTTTTTTTTAATATTACCTAATAACTGTTTCTGTTTTTTTATGATTCAATTCGGATTTATTGTAAAACATAAAATAGTAATACACATTAGTATTCCTAATATTTCTCCTTAGCTCATAATTTTTTTTTAAAAAAAAAATATCCTTGCCAGACTGCTGTGGTTCAGAATTCATTTAATAAAAACTATTCTGAGCACTGCGCCATATAACAATGTAATGTATTTGGCGGAAATTCTAACATTGCACGAAAATCTCTTCATTAATGGCATGTGTTACTGAAAAAATTTTGTCGATGTCACGACATGAAAATCACCGTTTTTCGACGCTGCTTCTATTCATGACTTTTTTTTTCTCTTCTGCCGTTTGTAAGCAAATTCCATTCCTCGGAAAAAAGGGATCATACTGTCTGCACGGATTTCATTTACTTGTTGTTGTTATTTTTATTTTTATAAAACATAAATGTCAGAGCTACTTGCTTTTTTTGTTTTTGTTTTGAAAAACAAATTTTTAGCATTAAAAACTTAAGCCATTATATGGAGAATGAGAATTTAGATGAATATCATTATGACACAGGTTCCACTATTTGAAGAATTTTTTTGTCCAGATTCTCTTTTCTTTCTTTTGTCATTTAATATAAAGGATAATGTTGCTGTTAAAGAGTTTTTATTTAACATTTTAATAAAAGAAACTCCGATGTGAAATCATGAGTGTTTCTTATGACACATTGGAGGAAAGTTAGTTTTTTTTGTCCAGATTCTCTTTTCTTTATTTTGTCATTTAATATAAAGGATAATGTTGCTGTTAAAGAGTTTTTATTTAACATTTTAATAAGAGAAACTTCAATGTGAAATCTTGAGTGTTTCTTATTACACATTGGAGGAAAGTTAGTTTTTTAATAAAAAAAGTTAGAGAATTAAATTGATGTTTTAACTTTTAATAATCCTGAGAACAATCTATACCTCTGACATCAAATTTCAGAGTATATTTGCACTCTATAACATAAAGAGAGCGAGATGAAATTACAAGTTTTACAAATGGAACGAAAATAAATAGATGCGATTTGCATTACTGAACGCCAACAGTATCATAGAATAAATGATACGTTTATTTACCTGTAATCCTAATGCTTACTGTTATATAGCTGGACTTGTAAAGTTAGTAGTTTTAATTCAACGGGAGGGCTTGGAATACACGTTGTGATACTGCTACGATGGCATACGACTGTTCCTTATGGGGTCTCAGGTTGTGTTAGTTTTCCCTAGAGGGCTGAAAATATAAACAAGATTCAAATATATATAACTCTTTGAAATTAAAAATACATAATTTGAATCTTTTACACATTATTTATAAAAATGGGGCTTCAGAAACGTATAAAATGTTTGAAATATAATCATAATTTAAAAATTATAAGCATATTAATATATATATATACATATATATATATATATATATATATATATATATATATATATATATATATATAAGAAATATTTCTATAATAAATATATTAATTAAGATTTGCATTACGCATGCTATTTTCTAAAATAGTAGCTTTAATTAATAGCTATAAGTTGATTTTTAAAGTTAAATGAATCCTTATTACACTGTAGTATTTTTATATAAGTAGAACAATATATATATATAAATTATGTTTTAAAAAATTATTTTTAAAATTTCAATATTTTTTTTAATATTTTGAAATACACACACACACACACACACACAAAAAAAGATATATATTATTTTAAATTGATGTAGAGTTTAAAGAGTATGAGAGAGATACATTTTATGGTTCTATACAGTTTTATACATCAGAGGCTACTATTTTAGAAAAAAGCGGGCACAAGGCAAAAATTACTTAATATTTATTACAAAATTATTTCTTATTTTCATATGCTTCTAATTTTTAAAATTATGGTTATATTTCAAACATTTTGTGCTTTTTTGAAGCCATAATTATTTGTAAATAGTGCGTAAAATATTCGAATTATTTAATTTAAATTTAAAAGAATTATACCTGTTTGAAAATTGTTTATATTTTCACCCCTCGAGACAAAATTAACACCCCTGAGATTCCTTATATGCCTCAATTAGCGATATATCTGGCGATACACTACCCAGGAAAGTGTTGAGGAGTCAAGAAGACAAGCAGTATAAGTGCATGTCATTGTTCAAAGGTAAGGGAAGCAGTCTACTTG
Source organism: Trichonephila clavipes (assembly GCA_019973935.1). Classification (NCBI taxonomy): domain Eukaryota; kingdom Metazoa; phylum Arthropoda; class Arachnida; order Araneae; family Nephilidae; genus Trichonephila; species Trichonephila clavipes. The sequence goes on along the minus strand of BMAU01001505.1, from coordinate 968,043 downwards.
TCCTCTCTTTATTGATGAAAGAAACTTGGCACATATTTATCTCATTCCCACACGCTTCATCATATGGTGCTTTTTGCTACAAGGGCCTCGATTCCTGTCTTTTTAATATTTAATCTTTGCCGTTTGAGCCTCGACTGATTTAACGTGCAACGGCTATCTTTACTCGGTGGTTGTTGGAACTTCTACTTCCACTTCTTCCGAAAACCGCTAAATGAGCTGTTAGCTGGGACCGGGACTGTATGTCTACCCTTTGTAACAGAGAATGTAAAATCGAACGCTTGGATTAACCACTCACGATATTTCCTGCTGTAATTTTATTTGTATAAACTCTATAAGCCTTTCTCTATTTAATCTTAAAATGTAATTAAATGGTTATTAAATGTTGTTTACTATGAATAGACTCATCAATGATTGCAAGTATGTGTAATTCAGTTGCATTCAGGAAATACGATTGTTCGGACCAGATGGATTTGAGGCTAGCTGCAAATAAAAGGTAAGCTTTTACCTTAATTCTCTTAGAAATAGGCTTTGTAGCTAGTATAAAATATTTGCAATTAATAGTGGTTATTCAGTGGTACTTAGCTTGAACTCATTATATGCCAGCGACGAGTTCGTTAATTTATATTGAAATGCCTTCCTTAATTTTCTGAATTACATGTTGTTCCCATTTTAAATAATTCCTAATTAATATTTAATTTTGTATACATATATGTTACACAAATTTATTAAATCTTAACACTGATGATATTTTTTTATTTCAATTGCCAACACTGGATGCCTTAGAAATATGTTCTTGGATTTGCGGTAACAATGTTGTTTCAGATTTTATAACCTTCCTTTTTTTTAAAAAAAAAATGTATACTTTGTAAACTTTGCCTCTTTTTGAAATGTAAATATAGAGACTAATGGTGTACCCATTTAATTTATTTAGTATTCTCGACCTCATATGCTACCATCCTCCTGTAGGCACGAACAGTCAACTTTTTTTGATTTAGAATATAACATTAATCCTCATATATTTTGGTTACAATGCACTTAAGTCTTTAAGTAAATATCTCGTATAAAAAAAGATGATAAAAATAACGATGTAATTTCTAGCCTCTCGGGTCTTTCCCAGCGGCTATGTGCATAAAAGAATATTCTTTAAGGTGAAATTAAACTTAGAATTTCTTTAGAACAATTCTTTAAATATTCGAGAGATAAGCAAATACAGGGTTCCTTATTAAGCTTGGTGGCCTTCCTTACTCCCATCTTAAACTTATGTACTGTAACACCATGAACTTGAGCGATAAGTGGGACTGAGTGATAACCGCTTGAGACAAATTCACATACGTCGAGGTATAATTTCGCATATAAATACATCAACATTATTTTTAGCTGGGGTCAGAGACGTAAGAAAAGAGTAATTTACAACTAAAAATGTTTTATACAATCTTAGATATTATACACATACAAAATCATAAACCGAAGTTGTAGTAGAATGTTTTAGAAAATATCTGTTCAAAGTTTTTTTTCCTTCCTATAAAATTCCTGGTAGCACACACACACACACACATATATATATATATTATTCATTGCTTTTTGTTGATGAAATACGCTCATCGTTGGAGCCTATTTTTCAAAATTTTTAAACTTTTTCCAATTAAGATGAGGCCTTCTGTCAAATTCCCAAACCTCATTCGATCTTCTGATTCAACTGAGACTAAAACCTCAAGTTCTTCAATGTCTTCCTCTTGCCCATGCACTTCTTTAACTTCTTCAATTAGACTACCAATTTAATCATGATCGGACACTAATTCCGCCTGTTTCAGTGATTAAAAAAAGACGAATCAGTGACATTTGAAAATTGCGTAACTCCAAATTCGTGTTAAGTCGGGGTAGAATAATTCGAGGTATTACTGTATATATAGCTTACTTATGAATACTAAATTTAAAAACTACTCTAAAGGAGTAATTTGCGTTTTGGGTTCTATGCCACGAATTTCTCTCCCCCCCCCCTTTCGAATATTTTCGAGAAGGAACAACTAGACCATGCGTTGTAAAATATCAATGAATTAGAGTGAAATGAAGTTTTAATCTTGAAGAGACCAGAGTACCAAACGTTGCAATTAAAACGTCTCAGAAACACCCGCTAAGTTGCCATCTACTTCATCAAGATTTATTCACACCCAAATGGAAAAGTCTGTGCCTGGTACTATTGACTTCAACCATTCTTATCTGAGTTATTGATGATAATTTAAGTAGTGTCTAGATATACATCGAATCGTGAGTATGGACGCATTAGATGATAAGAGCTGATGTTCTAAACGAGCTGAAGTTTGACATTCACCCTATCCTCGTGATTTGTTGTCAATCATAAGGGATGATTACCTTTAAGACGCTCTGTACGGCCACCGTTTAGCTATAACTGTCAATATCATCGAATTGTTGCATCACTCCAAATCAAACATCAAACTATTCTAAAATTTGACCTTATGCTTTCTTTAATTCAGTTGCACACGTTCTCACTTAACTGGAGATATCTGCTCATGCTGCTCACAAAGCCAGCTGCGAGGCATTGGTGAAGTCCATATTGGGTCGGCAGAAATATATTCGCGAGAAGTTATGTCTAAGCATTGGAATGATCTGTTTTTTATGCTCCATGCAAATACTCCACTGTAATTCACTAGAATGCCAGCTTATTAGTCATTTTTTTCGAAAAGTCATTTGTTTGAGCATTATATCGTAAAATATGTGTCAACGGAACTTTTTTACATTTGGATGAATATTTTGTGCACATATTTTAAACTGCAAAGATCATTCACTTATTATTTTTTTTGTTACTGGCGACATACATATGGCAATTATTCACGTAGGCCGCAACTTGAGGATTAACGGTGGGGGGGTGTCGAAAGGCTACAAGATCATGGACTTATAAAAAATTGAAAATTGATCAAAACATTAAAGTTCATAATTTTGGATTTCACATTTTAAAGCTATATTAAATTCTATCAAACTCTCAAAAAATAGGTTTTGTGCATTTTTCACCCTGTTATACGGTAATTTCTATTTCATTTCATCAATTTTTCCACTCCTATTAAACCGCGGTAGCCTAGTGGTCAACGTATTGGATCGTGACTGCCATGTCACGAGTTCGAGCCCAATAGCACTAAAGACACACCATGCAGTCGAGCGATGCACGTTAAATCTGTCAAGAGTTCAAATGCCCTTCCGTTGGTGTGGTGTGGTAGTTAGGAGAGGGGGTGCCAGTTCGGTTATAGTCTTCGTATCGTATCGTTACTGGATCCTGGTTCAAAATTATGGAGTCCGTAAAAAGCCCTCGTGTAGCTAAACAGTGCGCGACATTAATATTCACTCGCCAATCCCTAGTCAAACATTTTTTTGCTGTTTCACAGAATTTTTTTTAAGAAAGCCAATTTTTCTCCTCTTGAAAGAGATCCCCAAGAAAAAAGAGCCAATGAAAGATTTGTAGTTAGAGGTATAGCAAAATTATATGTTTTCAATACAACATTGTCACGACAAATAAAACAAGTTATTCATCCATATTTGTTTTCGTCTGCGAAATAGACAGGAAAACTAAATCGTCTTGAAACAACATATATTCTTCAGATATTTTTCACTTGAAAGACATGCAGGTTAGTTATAAATCAGTTTCACTCATAAAATGGTCACTACTCCACAATTATTTGTTATCACTAACCGATACAATTACAAAAAGAAAAAAAAAGCTGCATCGACAGTAAAATTAAAATATGTGATTGTCTGATTGATATAATTTCTCACTGAATTTTTAATGCGTTGTTCTTAAATAATTAAAGGGGAAATGATAGGACCACTCAGAAAAGTCCGGTGGGCCACATGTGGCTCGCAGGCCACAAGTTGAGTATCGCTGCTGTAAAACATAATTTTTCAAGGTAGAAATACGGACAGTTCCCTTATAATTTTCTTATTTTTTATTCCAAATTTTAAAATTTATATCTCCTTTAAAAACAGTGGTTGTTTTCGTTATGCATTTTACATGTATCAATCTTATAGCTGAATACATGCAAATATCTATATTATTAATGAGTATTCAAAAAAACCTTTTATAATTTTTCCTGTGATATATTTGCAAAAATATATACTCCTTAAATTTGAGTTATAGATCGGTGAATTTTAAATCGTTTTATGACTTGTTAAGCAATCTTTAAATATTTTAAGATGGCCTTTTAATGAATTTTTTTTTTTTGACTTTTGATAGCATTTTCAAGGAGTTTAGCAAATTAAATCTGCTTCTTGGAGTGAAACTTTAATGCATTTGTTTGATAAGAGACCATTTAGCTAATGCTTGGAAACTTCTTTGAAAATCTTGTGTGTGTGAATTTAATTTATTATTTATATTTTTAAGTTCTCTAGATATTCAGTTGAGATAATGTTATAATCCATAATAATTTGGTGTTTACATTATAGACATTTATACTAGATTTTATATACATACTAATTAATGAGAAACACTTCGCATAGATGTATTGTGCATATATGTGTATCGTTCGGAGATCAGGTAAGGTAAGCCTTAAAGTAAGTCATGTTTAAGTAAAAAAAAAAATCTGAACTCCGAAAGTAGCAAAACATTTTTTTACTCTTAAATTAATACTTCCACTAACAATTCAGTAATCACTGAGTACTACTAATTAAAACTTATGCTATTCTTTCATCCCATAACTTTATAAGTAATGTTTCTAATAGTCAGCTGATTATGAATGAGTTATTCAGACAAATTTTGAAACATATTGATAATTCCTTATTTTTCGTTAACAAAAATCAGGCTGATTGAATCAATTACAGAGCAAAATGGTATGCAAAGAACAAGTTAAATATATTTAAAAAAATCAAGAAAAAGAATTTGCAAAGCGTATTTGAAATGTCATGCTACTTATTTGAGCAAATTGAACTTAAAAATTAGTGACCCTTTGATTTTCATACAAATGATTTTTACAGGAAGCATTTTTGTGGCATATTTGAAGAAAGCAGATTTGCACCTACAGTTCGTTTTTTTAAATCTCTACAGTACCAATATTTTTTGGGGAGGGGGGCTATTTAAAATAGATATACTTATACTAAAAAGACGCCGTTAAACAATATCCACCGCTTAACACTTATACAAGTTTGAATGAAACTGCCTTAAAATAAATAACATTGTAATACACTTAGAAAAATCAGCCTGTACATTGCTAAATGAGGGAAAAGAAAAAGGGAGTTAGTGATAAACTGTAAGGATTCAAAATACACTAATATGCACATTACCTAGGTAAATTGCGAAAACGTATTTTGTACATGAATCTTCACTTGAATCGAAGAAAAAAAACATGCAATCTGCGAATTAGTTGGGAAATGTTCATGTTAACACAGTTCAAACTTTTACGGTAACATATGTTGTAATATACACTTTAAATGAGCAATTTTTTTTTAATTTTGTTTTATTTCAACAGAAAAAATCGTTGCTTGACCGTGGTTCAGACGTAGTACGTCTGAACCACGTGCGTATATAACCAATGACCCTCCTTTAATCAACAATTAATAAATCAAGTTAAACATTTAGTAGAGCCATATAAATAAATATTCTATTTTTTTAAAGAAATATCTGTATTTTTTCTATAAATATCTCCATTAATGAATAATAAATTGCAACACAGCAGGGAATAGAATTCATCAAAAAATTATACCTTAAGAAAGATTATTATTTTAATAACTATTAATCTCTGACAAAAAAAAAGAATTTTTCATGTTAATTCAATCACATCTGACAGCACATTCCTTGGTCCGGTTCTCGAAGTATTAATTTCCTTAGCTTGGTTTTTCTGTATTGTTTTTGTATCTAGAGTACTTGAGAGACCATTTTTTAAATCCCTTTAGAGATAATATTTCATCTCAACGCAGTGTCTTTTTGAAAGCAATGCTCAATAAAAATAAGTCGTTTTCTGACTCATGGGAATGAAAGATTTAAAGATGAATGTCTACATCTTCTCTCGTTCGTAGACATTCCCAAAAGAATTTAGCTTTTATTGCACCGAGGCTAATATATTTGAAAAACTGCCCAGCTTCTACATCTTAGGAATCTAACCACGATCTATTTTAGCCATAGCATTTTTTCATCATAGAACTCTAAATACCGAAGTAGTGTTTAGTATTTTATGATAGTGAGCTACATTTTATTTGGCTATTTGTTTCCAAAATGGAGTAATATAAAAGATGCAATTACTTCATTTAATTCCAAATGGAACTACATACATTATTTTAAATTTATTCTATTGTTTACAATGCAAAATTAAGTATGGTTTAATTTTTTTAAAAAGTTCATGTTATTTGAATTAAAACAAATCAATTTAAATTATTTTATAAATATGAAACTCAATTAATGTTGAACTAAAAAAAATAATGCAAACCACACATAAATACACTCATTCGTTTAATATAACACAAACATGCACTTTCATTCAGACATTAATTATGTTTATTGCGATTTAGAAATTCTTAGAAATACGTGTGATAACAAGCTAATTTTAATATAAGTATAAATTGTTAAGTAAAAATAACATAATTGGGGACATAGAGGTAGGAGGATACACATTGTTTAACTATGATTTAATTTTAATTAATCGATTTTCAAAAGATAATAATAAACTGATTTTTAAATGTATTTAATTATTTTACCAACTGCCCACGTAAAGAGAACCTTTGGAATTACATCCATTAACCTATCCAGATCATGTGATTTTCCGCTTGGTACAAATAGCGAAATCTCGTGAAAATTGGGGCTTCCTTGTTCTTTGACTTCCTTCAATATATGTTACCGGTGCAGTTTGGTTTTTGTTTTGTGTATTTTTGTCTGTTCCGTATTATGTGTTACATGTTCAATAAACTGGGTTAACGAACTGGAAGACTGTCTCATCAATACCATAAATATAGAACATCAATGATTTAAAATTTGACCCACTGAAACGAAAGCATTACAAATTCCCACACTCTGTCATGTCGTTACAGTAATACCATCCACTCACCACGCGTATTGCAGTTTTTAATACTACTCACCAGGGATATTATAGGAGCCACTGTGATGGTTCTGCGTGGGAAAGAAAAATTATTAGTCAAAATTGTTACAACCAGAATTATAACAACCGTCGTCGACCAAAATGTAGAAGAAAAGAAAAAAAAGAAGTCTGTGGATTGGATGTGCCCATTCATCGTAAGATGTGCAAAAGTGTTCGACTAAATTAAGCGGGAAATCTCATGATCTGGGTGGGTGGAGAGATGTTATTTCAAAGGTTCCCCTTAGGCGAGTAGGTAGTAAAATAATTAAACAGTTGTCCTGAAGGCCTGCACTATAGATAAATCAAAAGCTATTAAAGATTAAATTACTGGAATTATTATATATATATATATATATATATATATATATATATATATATATATATATATATATATATATATATATTTTTTCTTAGGTAATTCGCATTGGATAAAAGTAGAACTTCTAAAAGAATTAAATAGTTTTTATCAATTCATTAATTTATTGCAGCATAGTTTATTAGATTTACATTATTGTTATTAATGTAGAAAAACATATGCTAGTCCAAATTTCAACCATATTGACTAATGGGCAGAATTAATACTAAGCAAGATATTTTATAAATATAGATACTTTCTGTAATATAGTATATCTTTGTAAATTTCAAATGCAAGTTTATTGAAATTGATTATTTATTTTTATCAAAATGAAGCAGAAATGAGTTGAAGCAGAAATTAAAATGTTAAAATGTAAGAAATTACAGAATTTAGGAATCGTATAAGTCAGAAAAATGATTAACAAAAATCTACTTTCAAAAAAACAAACAAACTAAAAGCAGAATAAACGAAAATAAGCAAGAAAGCGATAGAAAGAGGTGAGAAAAAAGGGATAAATTTTAAAAGTTTTATAACATTAAAATGAATTTTAGAATACTAAGCATTGGAAATCCTTGTAAATATAACACTAAATTAACTACATCCAAAAAATAAAAAAATCATCATTTTGGAAAAAAAATAATCGTGAAGATCCGATAAAATTATCACTGGCACAAGGAAAATATCAAAATTTCAAATCCTCATAAAATAATGTTTGTAATTATCAATCAATTTTATGAATGAATTCCTCTTTTGAGCCTAGTTTCTTATCAATTGATTTACACTAAAAATAAATGTTTAAAACCAAGAAATGCAAGTAATTTCTTATAAACATTTATAATTTATCTGTCATTATTTATGAAAATATATAATTTATCTGTCATTATTTATGAAAATATATAATTTTTATATCATTATTTATGAAAATATATAATTTATCTGTCATTATTTATAAAAAAAAATTGTGATGTATCTGCCTTTAATATTCAATAAATTAAGAGTATGTACCTTATTTTCTACTCTAAAAACTTAAGGTATCGGAATACTTGCAACAACTTTTTCTTAAAAAAAGAAGACTTTTTTGTGGTTTTTAGAATTATTTAGAACATTTTAAGAAAAAAAAGGCTAAAATTAAGAAAAGAGAAATAAATTTTACTTCTAAAATGAGGGAAAATGGGTAAAAATGAACAAATTTAAATAAATGGGGTCCGCTCTGTAGAAATAGTAAATGAACAAATTCTCAATTTTCCAGTGTTTATGTATTACTTTGCTGTTCTTTTTTAAAATGATCTTCAGGATAAGATATATTTTAATTTTTACAAAAACTAGAGCAATTATCTTAGTTATTATATGTAATTGCTTAAGAAAACAATGATTAAATCATATAAAGAACTGTAAATTTTGTAATAAAACGATGGTTAATAAATCTGAAGGTTAAAATATTTTTACTGTTTGAAAGAACATACACAAAAAATTTCAGCAAATTATTTTAACAACTTTTTGAACAATTGCTGTTACCGTTTGAGCTTTTCGAAAAAAACACATTTCGAGTAAAATGCATTTTAAAGATCGATATCTTCTGTAAAGTAAAGGGATCTGCTTTTACTAAAACACTTGTAATATGTGTTCTAGTGAATGGAAAATAATAATTTTGGTGTTTTTACAAAGCTAATAAGACGACCTATAAAATGAAATCAAAAACAAAAAATTGTCAATTTAAAAAAAATAGTTATTTTAGGGTAATTTGACAACTTAAGCTAGGGCAAGAATAAAAAATAATTTTCAACATGCATCATTAAATCCTTTCATTTCATTAATACACCTTTGCATTGTTTATTTACAATTTCATGCAAGTTAAATTTAAATTACTTTGAAGACAAAAATTTCAACATTTCTTTGGGAGAGCAGAAGTACTTTTTAAATTAATTTTATGAAGTTGTATTATAGATTCGAGTCCAAATTCTATCAAGTAGTGTTAGTAGGAATAAAAGGAGCTGATGAACACTACATGAAATAAAATCTTTATTCCTCAAATGATGTAGTGCAAAATTTAGGAAAATAAGTTAGGAAGATAACCATCATCCTTATACACTGCTGGACAATTGCTAAGGACGGATCACAAATTCCTATGTAGCATAACATTAAGAGAGACATGAGGCCTAGTAGGATAACATATAGTTGCCACACTGTTCAGACATTAGAATAAAGAATATTTATTGTTCTGGAAAGTACAAAAGCTGTGAAACATCTGAAAGAAAAAAAAAATGTTCATTTGATCTGCGTACGGAGAAATGGAACAATGCATCTAAAAGTCAACAGGCACCTTAAAGAAAGGTATCAGTACGGGATATGTCCACCGTGGAGTGGGATGCAACATTCCACACGTCGTACCATACTTTGCACAACATTATCCAGCAGCTGTTGAGGCAATTTTTCCCATTCCTCTGTGAGTGCACGGATGAGGGTGTTCTTGTTTATCGGAGGATAGTTTCGACCAGCAACTTGCATCCCCAAAGCATCCCACACATTTTCAATGAGGTTTAGATCTTGAGAACGTGCTGGCCATACTAGACGTTGAATACCCTCGCTGTCTAGACAATCCTGAACAGCGAGTGTTCGATGACATGCTGCGTTGTCGTCCATAAAAACAAATTTATCACCGACAGCACCACGAAAAAGACGAACATGAGGAAGTAGAACTTCATCAATGTAGCGTTGGCGCGTCATAGTCCCATTCGCAACCACATGTAGGCGCGTGCGGCCATTGATTGATGATGCCAGCCCACACCATGATACTGCATGTCAGATATCGGTCCTTTTCCTGGATATTTTCTGGACGATTAGCAGTACCACTCTCGCGCCAGATCAGTTGGCGTCTACAATCCGATGACAGACTGAACCTACTCTAATCTGAGAATAGTACGCATGCCCAGTCTTGTTCAGTTCAATTGTGATGCTCACGACACCATTTCAAACGGGTAGTACGATGCTGTCTGGTCAATGGGACACACACAACAGGTCTGCGTGCGTATAGTCCTCCTCCCCTCAAACGTCTGGCAACAGTTTTTCGGGAGATCTGCTTTCCTGAGGCAGCAAGAAACTGATTTGCCACCTGCTGAGCTGTGCTGCGTCTGTTCATCTTTGCTGATAGGACGATATATCTGTCTTCTGCAGGCGTCGTACTTCTAACACGACCTCCCCCGTGCCGTCTACTAGACATTCCAGTAGTTTTAAATGACTTCCACAGGCGTGAAACAACGCTGTGAGTGATGTCGAACTCTCTGGCAACATCTGTTATTTATCGCCCTTCTTCGATCTTTCCAAAATTACGGCCACGCATAAAATCATTTATGTGATGTCGGGAAGACATGCCAAAAATTTTAAGTTCGTCTATTAAATCTCTCCTGTAAAACATTGACTTGAAACAACAACTGTCCACACGCATCAAAACCTTTAAAGCTCTTATGAACGCTATCACGTGATGAACAAACGTGGGAAAAAAATTGGCATACTCATACTTCTTCTTACTAATATCCCGCACTTATTCTAATTTTCCACATTTTCCTTCCTTTCATTTTGTGGTTGCTATGGATGATAGTGTTATCCGTCCTTAGCAATTGTCCAGCAGTGTAATATGACCATCCATCTAAGTTGGGAAACAAATCATAAATGTTTCCATTATTTATCTGTATCATAGTTTACTAAAACGGGTATTGAAGACTTTTAGAGAGGGGAGAAGTGGGTTATATATATATATATATATATATATATATATATATACACTGGTGTGCAAAAATTTAGGCCGAGACGGTTTTTTCAATATAACTTTGTACAAAAGCTTTCCAAATCAACACATTTAAAACCGTAAGTTCCCCAATACGTAAGGACATGTGTAATGTAAGCAACACTTACTAAAAGAGAAATCAGAGGGATAAAAAGAAGCTTGATTGAAAAAGTAGCATGGAGCGCAATGCAACTCAAAGCCGAAATATCCCTGTGATGGGTGTCCAGCAAGAAACATCCGATTTTTAGTAGGGGATATGAACTCCCCTGACTGCTAGGCAGGTTTCACAGCGTCTGCCCATGCTGAGAATGAGGGTGTCAATGAGTTGTTGAGGCATTGCTACCCATTCGTCTTGCAGCGCCAATCGAAGCTTTCCGAATCGTTACTGGTGGTAAGGTACGAACTGCCAAGCGTCTGCCTAGAAAATCCCATACATGTTCGATGGGATTGAGATCCGGAGATCGTGCCGGCCAACCAAACGTTCAATATCCTCACTCTCAAAGAGCTGTTCGGCAGCTACTGTGCGATGACATGGTGTATTGTAGTCCATGAAAAGGAACTGCAGACCCATAGCGCCGATAAAAAAGACGCACATATGGAAGAAGAATCTCGTTACAATAACGGGTCCCGTTGACTGAACCTGCGTCGAAGATGAGAAGATCTGTACCACTATCAAGCATGATGCCTCCCCAAACGAGAACACCGCGACCTCCATACCTGTCCCTTTCAATGATGTTCGAGGGATGATTGCGGCTTCCCCGCTCTCTCCAGATGAGTATGCGATGAGAATCGCTACTCAAACTGAATCTGCTCTCATCTGTAAAGAGTACTCGTCCCCATTCAATGTCTCTCTAATTCCGGTTTTCCCGGCACCACAGAGAACGCCTTCTCCGATGGGCAGGCTTTAAAGGTACACACCGTTCAGGGCGTCGTGCAAACAGACCACCACCGTGCAGTCTTCTGGCCACTGTAAAACGCGATATCGGTCGTCCAGTCGCCTGTGTCGTGTGTCTAGCGATTTCTCCCGCTGTCTGCCGCCTGTTTCTTCTGGCCTGTAAGACAATGTACCGGTCATCTGCGGGTGTGGTTCCTCGTGGAGGACCACTACTGAACCCAAGGATAGCGGTTCCTGTAGTTTGAAATTGTCTCCAAAGTCGTGAAACGATGCTGTGAGCAATTCCGAACTCTGCAGCCACACTTGTTACACTGCGGCCTTCCTCCAACTTCCCAATGATTCGACCTTGGGTAAAAGCATCCAGATGTCGTATAACAGATTGATTATTCGCCATTTCTCGCTGATGCAGCAACTCGGTGTGATTTTAACGGCTGTACGGCGTGCAATCTCTTTGCCAGAAATACTGATCTTACACGGACAACATGCTTTATACTACTCAGACACTCCCCCATTACGTCTACCTGCATATCTGCGCCTGTGCTACCGTACATCACCTTACTTAATCTTCTCATTGGTCTTTCTGTCCGCTCTGACTCTTCGTTCAGCTGATATGCTAATTTTTCGACTTCGTCCTTAATTTTTGCTCACCAGTGTATATATATATAAAGGAGAAAAGCGACTCACTGACTGACTGACTGACTCACTGACTGACTAATCACGATATCTCCGGAACTATTAAACCTACAAAGTTGAAATTTGGTAGGCAGGTTCCCTTCATGGTGTAGACGTCAGCTAAGAACGGATTTTGCAAACTTCGAACCCCAAAGGGCTTTACGAGGATTTAAGAGGCGTTATAGATAATTTTTTCCTTTACTAAACTATTAGATGTAAAAACCGAGAAACTTGGTAGACAGATTTCTTTCAGAAAGTAGAGATTCCCTACATAATGATTTTTTAAAAATCGACCTCAAAGGGGCGTTGAGGGCGCTTAAGGGGCGTTATACATAATTATTTCCATTTTTAAACTATTAGACGTACAGTCTTGAAATTTGTTAAGCGGATTCCTTTCATAGAGTACATATCCCCTACAGAATGGGTTTTGTGAAAATCGACTCCCAAGTGGCGTTGTAGAGAATTAAGGAGCGTTATAGGCAATTAACTCCTTTTTTAAACTATTAGACGTAAAATCTCTAAATTTTGTAAGAGTATTCCAGTCATTGAGTAGAGATCCGTTATAAGATGGGTTTTGTGAAAATCGTTTCCTAAGTGGCATTGCGAGAGATTAAGGGGCGTTATACATAATTATTTCCATTTTTAAACTGTTAGACGCACAGTCTTGAAATTTTGTAAGCGGATCCCTTTCATAAAGTACAGATCCCCTACAGAATGGGTTTTGTGAAAATCGACCTCAAGTGACGTTGTGGAGAATTAAGGGGCGTTATAGGCAATTAACTCCTTTTTTAAACTATTAGAAGTAAAATCTTGAAATTGAGTTAGCAGATTCCATTGACTGAGTAGTGATCTGTCATAAGATGGGTTTTGTGTAAATCGTTTCCTAAGTGGCGTTGCGGGGACTTAAGGGGCGTTATAGATAATTATTTCCATTTTTAAACTATTAGATGTACAGTCTTAAAATTTTGTATATAAGCTAATTCCTTTCATGGTGTAGAGATCCAATACAAAATAGTTTTGGGGAAAATTGATCCCTAAGGGTCACTGAGGGGGATTAAGGGGCGTAATAGATAAATATTTCCGCGTTTCAACTAATAGATCCACCTGCTTGAAAATTAGAAGGTATGTTCCGTTCATGGAATAAAGTTCCTTTTACAAAGATTTTTGCGAAAATGGACCCCCAAAGGAGTGAGTTTGCGAGGGATTAAGGCATGTTATAGAAAAATTCCTGTTTTTGAATTTAACTCACTTACTTGAAATTTGTTGAGCACTTTTTTTTTTCTTTAGTTGAATAGAGTTCTACTAAGAATGGATTTTACGGAAATCAACTCCAGGGGGAAGCGGGGAAAGTTATTGGGGCGTATTGATAGACCAAATTCCCGTATCTAAACTGCTAAGAATATAATAATAAAATTTGGTTTGCATGCTTCTTTTGTTGAATTGGAATCCGCTAAGAATGCTGTGAAGGAGGTATTGATGATAAAAATTCCGTTTTTGCTCTGTTAGATTTAGACTTGAAATTCAGCACGCATGTTTATTTTATGGAGTAGAGATCCACTGAAAGTTGCTTTGGTGGAAATCCACTTGATTATTAGGTTAAGTAAGCGAAAAAATTCTTTCTACTTCGATTTTAGACATAAATAAAAATTAGATATTATAATTTATATTCTGTTTATATCAAGGCGTGAGAGTGTATCAGCTATAAATATATTTTTCAATACAATCGAATTCTTAACGCTAGATATCAATAATTAATATATATGTAAACAGTATACATATATGCAACATCATGAAATACCCAGTGAAACGGGTGGGTAACGGCTAGTATATATATAAACTCTTGTTTGTGAAAATTGCAACACCATGAAGGAAGCATCATAGTTGAATGAAATTTAATACACAGTTGAGTGGTAATGGTACAAATAAATGATTACATTTTCATACCAAACAAACAATTAATAGAGATAGAAATTAGTATTTTTGTGGCCACCACGCGCCGCAATAAGGGTTGCTACACGACGTGGCACGGAGTTAAAGAAATTTTGAATATCTGCCTGTGGAAGAGTATTCCATATTGTTTGTATGAGCAACCAAAGTTCGTCTGTCGAAGCAACAGGACGAAGATCACGAGCGAGACGCCACCCATCGATATCCCACACATGTTAATCGGTGACATATCCGTTGAATACGCAGGCCAAGGAAGAAGTTGTACCTGCTGCGAATCAAGATAGGAGTTGACAGTCTTCGCTACATGTGGACGGGCATTATCTAGCTGGAATACAGCCCCTGGCAATCCTTGCAGGAAAGGAATAGCTTGGGGCTGCAAAACTTCGCTTATATATCGGGTACTGTTCAAATTGCCCTATTTTCGTAGCAATTGGGATCTTCCATGATATGCTATGGCACCCCAGACCATAACTCCGGGTGTTCGTCCAGTGTGGCGTTCGATATTGCACTCCGGAATGTGCCGTTCACCGGCATAGCGCCTGAAACCAATTCGGCCATCATGGTGCAACCAATTGCAGCGGGATTCGTCAGAAAAGACGACCTGCTGCCAATCAGCATGCCAGCTCCTATGCACATTGGCCCATTGTAGCCGCAGGTGGCGATGGTTTTGCGTGAGAGGAATCCTGTATAAAGGAATTTTTGCACGCAGCCCAAGCTTCAGCAGACGTCTCCGAATTGATTAAGCACACAATGAAACACCTGTAGCTGTTGACCACTGTGCTGCCAATTTTCTAGAAGAAGCTGTGCGTTCCGTCTGAGCCATTCGCACCAGGCGTCTGTCATCGCGAGCTGACGTCACATTTCGGGGTCCACTCCCAGATTTCGGAGCTGTCCGACCCTCGTCCGTCGTTGCACCTTTTAACAGGCTTGTTTACTCATAAATCCTTACGCGATGGTAAAGAGTTCGCTCTATTTTCATTTATTACTTCCTTAATTTTGAACCTAAACTTTTCAAACCTGACAAATTTCCCCCCCTCCGCTGAAGTCTGGCACAGCCAGATTGGCCAATTCTGACTGGCAAGTCCCCAGGGAAAAAATTATATTTTAATTATATCAAATTCCCCAAATAAAATAAAAATCTAGAAGATATAATAATTGTGCAAAAGAGTGGGCTGGTGAATTCTAACATGTACAAAAAAAATAGCAATAATGAATAACAAAGTATCAAAAATTTGGTATAAAACTTTGTGTTACATAGAATTGTTTTCTGAAAAATATCACACATCTAATACTTCCACTATGACTATAATAATAATAAGGTTAATAAAAAACAACATAAGATAAAGATAATTCACATTAGACATTCAAAAATATAGTAGTACTAAACAACATAACATAAGATCAAGTGAAATTCTGACTAAATGTGCTCCAATAGTAAACAATGTTAATAAAGTGATAAATGTTGAAAAGTTACAAGCACTTCAAAATGGTATTGAATGTTGGAATAATGAGTACATAAATACATGGAAAGAGTAGGTATAGAGTAAATAACATGATTTTAGGAATAATAGTAAAGTAAATACATACAAATAATAGATATAAAATAAGTAACAGCAAAATGAGTTTAGGAATAATGGTAAAGTAAATATATAAAAAAAAGACATATATGGAGCAACTAACAGCAACATGATTTTAGGAGCTCCCAAAAAAGAAAAGATTACATAACTATAACACAGAAATTTATCAAAATAAACACAACATCAACATTATATCAAAATATCACTAGAAATATAAAATGCAAAGAAAAATAAGGGTATTTCAGATATATCAAGTACAGGTAAAAGTTCAATCAATGTAATGTAATGTTTCATACAGTCCTGTCTTGGAAAAATCATAGTTCAATGTTCATCATCCAATTATTGTTTATCTCACAGTTCTTTTGTTTATTATTAGAATCTCTACTCAATCAACTCATTTCAAAAACATACAACCATAATAAAATCTTCATAACATCACATACTATATTTTAACTTTCAGAATATACTTATCACAAATAATCACAATGAAATTATTATAACACAATGTATCGTAAAATGACCTCATCACAATGTTTTCATACAGTCCATAATTCAGTTATTTTTTTTTTAAAAATAGTCTTCAATAATGTGTTCATTATGAATAAAGATACAATACAAATTCAATTACATTAAACTTTGATTTTCATAATGTAAACAAGTCTTAAATTCAAATTTTAAACACAACTTTTATTATTATTTATTTATTTTTTAAATAACAATGCACTGCTTTTAAAATTACAATGTACTTCTTTTAAAATTACAATGCACTTCTTTCCCCCCCCCCAATGTGTTTGAGAAAACAAACTCTATAACAAATATAAATAAGAATTTAGCATAATTGGAAATTGGATTTTGAACGAAAGGGTTTTAATCTTGTAGAATGAACAATATCTGTTAATTTTCCTGTATATTGATTTGGTTTATCTTTTTCATAAGTAACATTTGAGAGTTTTCTGACAACTTTAAAAGAACCATTATAAGGAGATTGAAGTTTACTTGAATAAGGGTATGAGAAATTTTGATATAATACTAAATCTCCAACTTTAAATTTTGAGTCAACATAATGTTTATCATACCGTTGTTTATTTATCTTATGATGCTTAATTGTTCTGTTTACTGCAATTTGTCTAGCTTGTTGTATAGGTGGATAGTTTAATTTTTCTTGATTAGGTAATGGCGAATCATATGGCAAAGTTCCAAACATTAAATATGCAGGTGGAAAGCCAGTAACATCATGTGGCGAGTTATTGTATTCATATGTAACTTGTTCTAATAATTTTGTCCAAGGAGTTTTTGTAGTTGAATTAACTTTACTTCTTAATTTTGCTACTAATGTCTGATTAACTCGTTCATTCTTTCCATTGCATTGTGGTCTATTTGCTGAAGTTAGTAATTGTCTAATATTATGATGTTTTAAGAATTTCTTAAATTTAGATGAAGTGAATGCAGCATTTTTATCACTTAAAAGTTGTTTTGGGCATTGAATTGAAAAAATTTGTCTTAAGCAATTTGTATAAGTTTCAGAAGTGACACTTTGGATGGAAATGTCCAAGCATATCTGGTAGCATGATCCACAGAACAATATGCAGGTATTTCTTTTGTGAATTATGATAATTAAATCCTCCTACAGTGTCTAGTGAAATCATTTCAAATGGTTCTTCTGCTACAGGAACTTCTTCAATAATCCATACTTTTTGTGTAGACTTTTTATTCATTTGATATGTTTCACAACATTTAACACAATTTTGAAATGTCTAATATAATGTCTTTCCAGTAGTTAAATTGGGGGTTAATTTTAACATCTTTTTTACACCTGGGTGACAAATTGTTCATGTGCAGTTGTAATTAATTTTTCTCTCAAAGATAACGGTACTACAATTTTAATTAAATTATTTTTCTTTACTGTTAATACATCATTAATTTTTATATATTTTGGATCATTAATTTTCTCTGAATTTTGGTATTTAATAATTTCATCAGTATTTAAAAAATGACAAATGGGTGATATATAATGGCATACAGGGTTCCTCGACAACATGTCTGCTTCAAAATTTAATTTACCTTTTATATAAACTATCGAATATTCATACTGAGAAAGTTTTAAACTCCACCGAAATAAACGTCCAGTTAAATGTTTTACACTTTTAAGCCATTGTAAAGCAGCATGATCAGTATGCATTGTAAATTTGGATCCATGTAGGTAACAGTGGAATTTATCTAAGGCATCTATAATTGCTAAACACTCTTTTTCTGAAATTGTATAATTTTTTTCATGTTTAAGTAATTGTTTCGAGTGATAAGCTATGGGGTAAAGTGTTCCATCTGGGTGTTGTTGTTTCAAGACTACGCCTATTGAATCCTGGCTTGCATCACAAAACACATATGACATGGATATTGTGAGTTGTATAATTTAAGTATAGGTTTTGATATTAAACAATTCTTTAACTTTTTTGATAAGCTTCTTGACATTCATGTGACCAATTCCAAATTGCATCTTTTTTAAGTAACTTATTTAATGGTACTCTAAGTTTTGCATAATCTTTAATAAATTTTTGATAAACATTGATGGAACCAAGAAACCTTTGGAGTTCTTTCACATCTTTAGGTGGTGCTAATTTTCTTATTGTCTCAATATTTGGATTACTTGGAGAATAATGACCTTGTGTTATTTCATATCCTAAAAATTTTATTTTTTCCTGTGCAAACTGACATTTTGATTTTTAAGTTTAATGTTTTCTTTTTTACAAATTTGAAATATTGTATCTAAATGAGTTAAATGCTCTTCCCAAGATTGTGAGAAAATTATTATATCATCAAAATAGTTTAAAGCAAAAGTTAACTGATATTTTTGTAAAATTTGTCTTATAGTTCTTTGGAAAACAGCTGGGGAATTTTTCCAGCCAAATGGAAGTCTTAACCATTCATAAAGTCCAAAATTAGTTGTGAAAGCCAGTTTCTCTGCGTCTTTTTCATGAATTTTAATGTGCCAATAACCACTTGTTAAGTCGAGCGTAGAGAAAAATTTAGCATGAGTTAAATTATCAATTACAAAGTCTATCAGAGGTACAGGGGTGGAATCTTTTCGTGTGATTTCATTTAGTTTTCTATAATCGATACATAATCTTGATCTTTTCCCTTCATCCTTTTTGTATGCTAAACTTACAGGGGCAGCATATGGGCTATGGGAGGGTCTAATAAAACCTGCTTTTAACAATTCTTCTATCTGTGTTTGTATTTCTTTAGATTCTTGTTCACTGTTTCTATAAGGGCGTAAACTTATAGGAAGGTCTGAAATTAAATGAATTCTTTGCGGCTCTAAATTGATACAACCTACATCATACTTATTTTGTGAAAATAAGGTTTGAAATTTGTCAAGAAGTTGGGTTAAATCTCCCCATTGCTCACTAGTTTGTTTTGGTACTGTGTCCTCAACAACCATGGCTGGGTTAAACAATCTTTTCAGATCAGCTTCAGGGCTGTCTGGTACTTAGCTAAACCTTTATTATTCTTAACGTTAATATTATCTTCATTATTTGCATTATAGTAGTTCATATTTTGATCATTATTAAGAGTTTTACAATATGTCCCATGATATGTTCTCAATTCACCAACGCACCTATTTACAAATTTAATATTACTTAAATTTTTACCACATTGAAAAATACACATGTTACGAATACTAATGTCAAGCTTAAATAAATGTAAATATTCAAGTCCTAAAATAATATAAGGCAATTTAGTATCAATTACAAACAAATCTATTTGCTTAGATATACATCCAATATTCATATAAACTTTAATTATACCTTTGGGTTGAATAGTCCCTCAAGTTTGATTTATTTTTACATTACTATTTTTTAAAATTTTAATGTTTTTTAATTGTTTAGCTAAATTTATTGGAATTAATGACACATTGCTTCCTGTGTCAATTAGAGTATAAAAGTGCTTGGAACATACCATTGACTCAATAATTAGTTGTCATCCTTGCCTCTGGTTATTTTCGTTTCTGGGCGAGTAAAAATTATGTCGATTCTGTTGTACAAACTGCCTAGGTTGACTGTTAAACTGTTGCCTTCCACTGAATCTCATCATGTGAGATTGATGTGGCTGTCCATGATTTCCTCTTGATTGGAATCGGTTCCGTGGATCAGTTCCTCTTTGAACCCTACCGTCGGCTTGGTTATACCATCGGGTGTAACTTCCAGTCTCCACCGGTTTTCGGTCTGCGCTGTCCGGTGTTACTGCGATTAATTGTCGCATGGTTGAGATCCATTCGCAGGGTGTCGAAATCTTCTTGATAACTAGGAACTTTTGATATTGCATGGGACTGGATAATGTCATATGTTCCACAATTGAACTGTCATCATAATTTAGTTTCTTCCCCAACGAAAGTTTTTCCGTAAAAAAGTAAATTAATTCTTTAGTGTCGTTTAATTTAAGCTTTTGAAATGTTCGAATATCCTTTTGTTTCGTCGCATCGAACACTGTCATTAATAATTCTTTGCTTTCTTGGTAAGACTTTTCAAATAATTGGTTTTCATACCAAAATTTAAGATAAACTCCCGTGAGATATCTAGGAATATTTTGCTTCTTCCATTGCTCGTCTTTTTGATATTTCAAATATTGTTGATCAAAACAGTCAAGAAAACTTTTAAAACTGCTAAACTTATTAGTGTCAAATTCAGGAAAAAAGAAGGGTTCTTTGGATGTTTTGACTGGTGACTCCTGCCGGAAAGAGTCGTCCTCCATGGTAGTATCGTTTTCAATGCAGTCGCTCGTTCGAAAAAAATATTTTTTGAAGTTAATTCGTGGCATATTTTTCCGTTCATTAAGTCATCCTGCCGGCTCTTGACAGGCCCCAGGCCTGCTGGTAAACTGAGGAGGGCATCATCTTCACAATATTCCTTTATTACGCTTTCATCATATATAATCTAACATGGCGGACCTTTTGCCGCGCAACCGGGTGGTACAAAAAACAACATCGCAGCGAGGAGACACCAGCCAAGTCCTTTCTAGTATGCGTTCGCCTTCGTCAGCGCTCGTTGCACCTTTTAACAGGCTTGTTTACTCATAGATCCTTACGCGATGGTAAAGAGTTCGCTCTATTTTCATTTATTACTTCCTTAATTTTGAACCTAAACTTTTCAAACCTGACATATATATATATATATATATATATATATATATATATATATATATATATATATATATATATATATATATATACACTGGTGTGCAAAAATTAAGGACGAAGACGAAAAATTAGCATATCAGCTGAACGAAGAGGCAGGACGGACAGAAACACCAATCAGGAGATTAAGTAAGGTGATGTACGGTAGCACAGGCGCAGATATGCAGGTAGACGTAATGGGGGAGTGTCTGAGTAGTATAAAGCATGTTGTCGGTGTAAGATCAGTATTTCTGGCAAAGAGATTGCACGCCGTATAGCAGTTAAAATCACACCGAGTTTCTGCCTCAGCGATAAATGGCGAATAATCAATCTGTTAGACGACATCTGAATGCTTTTACCCGAGGTCGAATCATTGGGAAGTTGGAGGAAGGCCGCAGTGTGACAAGTGTGGCTGCACAGTTCGGAATTGCTCACAGCATCGTTTCACGACTTTGGAGACAATTTCAAACTACAGGAACAGCTATCCGGGGGTTCAGTAGTGATCGTCACCGAGGAACCACACCCGCAGATGACCAGTACATTGTCTTACAGGCCAGAAGAAACAGGCGGCAGACAGCGGGAAAAATCACACGACACAGGTGACTGGACGACCAATATAGCGTTTTACCGTGGTCAGAAGACTGCACGGTGGTGGTCTGTTTGCACGACGCCCTGTACGGTGTGTACCTTTAACGCCTGCCCATCGGAGAAGGCGTTTTCTGTGGTGCCGGGAACACCGGAATTGGAGAGACATTGAATGGGGACGAGTACTCTTTACAGATGAGATCAGATTCAGTTTGAGTAGCGATTCTCAACGCATACTCATCTGGAGAGAGCGGGGAAGCCGCAATCATCCCTCGAACATCATTGAAAGGGACAGGTATGGAGGTCGCGGTGTTCTCGTTTGGGGAAGCATCATGCTTGGTAGTCATACAGACCTTCACATCTTCGACGCAGGTTCAGTCAACGGGACCGGTTATTGTAACGAGATTCTTCTTCCATATGTGCGTCTTTTTAGAGGCGCTATGGGTCTGCAGTTCCTTTTCATGGACTACAATACACCATGTCATCGCACAGTAGCTGCCGAACAGCTCTTAGAGAGTGAGGATATTGAACGTATGGATTGGTCGGCACGATCTCCGGATCTCAATCCCATCGAACATGTATGGGATTTTCTAGGCAGACGCTTGGCAGTTCGTACCTTACCACCAGTAACGATTCGGAAAGCTTCGATTGGCGCTGCAAGACGAATGGGCAGCAATGCCTCAACAACTCATTGACACCCTCATTCTCAGCATGGGCAGACGCTGCGAAACCTGCCTAGCAGTCAGGGGAGATCATATCCCCTACTAAAGACCGGATGTTTCTTGCTGGACACCCATCACAGGGATGTTTCGGCCTTCAGTCGCCTTGCGCTTCATGCTACTTTTTCAATCAAGCTTCTTTTTATCCCTCTGATTTCTCTTTTAGTAAATGTTGCTTACATTTTACACATGCCCTTACGTATTGGGGATCTTACGGTATTAAATGTGTTGATTTGGAAAGCTTTTGTACAAAGTTATATTGAAAAAACCGTCTCGTCCTTAATTTTTGCACACCAGTGTATATATATGAAATGATTGGCAAGTATTTATTGGACTACTCTTACACACAAATCACAGATACCATATAAATAAATTGTTTTTGAAGTCAATTTTCCGTTTTGTGAATAATGTAGTGCATTATACTTATTATTCACATTTGAATCTCAGGTGTGTCGACAGCACCAATTATTTGAAATGTAACATTTATCAGTCTTCAACAAACTAAATTATATCCAAGTATTTGATGTAAAAAATATTTCTAAATAAAATAATAAAATATTTAGACTACATGATAATTTTATTACAACGCATACTGGAAAAAAGGGCAAACATTTGTCCTAATTTAAATATTTGAAAAAGTGCAGCCCACTATAAGACATTCGATAACTACTTGCTATTTACTTCAAAAATATTAAACGGCTTGAATTGATTGATTGATTGAATATTAACGTCGCACTGTTCAGCTACACGATGGCTTTTGGCGACGGACATCGTAATTTTGAACCATGGTCAAGTGACGTGGATGACACCTGAGCTGGCACCCCCCTCTCCAAACTACCACACTACACCAACGGGAGGACGTTTCAGCTCTCGACAGATTTAACGTGCATCGCTGCCCTACACGGCGAGTCGTTAGTTGTACTGGGCTCGAACTCGTGACATGGCAAGCCACGATCCGATACCTATACCACTCGGCTACCGTGGCCTAAATGGCTTGAAAGGGAAAACTATTATGATGAGAATAGGAAGAGGGCTAAAGTTTGTCTTACAAAAGTGATCAGTGGTTATAAAAGGTTGGGAATAAGAATAACCAATACATCTACGTAATATTTAAAATAAGATTTTTAACTCATAAAATTGCATTTTAGTTCATTATTGAGTGTTAAATAACTTATTTTGCATAAATAATTGCATGGAAAATTCTCTCATTTACTGAAATATTCTAATATAAAAAGTACGGAATCATTTTCTTTTATAATAATTGAAATAAATAGCTGCATTTTTCGACAAAACACTAACATAAAAATAACGTAAATGCATTCGTTGGAAAAATTCTGAAAATTTAGAAACTGACTTGCACATGCCGATTTATACATATAACCATTACTAAAATGTTTTTCATCTTAGTAGTAGATGTTTCTTGTTTATGAAAACATTTTAAATTGTATTCGTCATATGTGAAGAGTTATATTCCATAGAGAAATTGATTCATTTTCTTAGAAATCTGTATTAAGTTCTTTTTGAGAGTCGTGTAGTAACTATAATATCGTTCTGAGAATAACTCATTAACAATATTTGGTCAGTCTATCTGAAGATATTTTATAAAAGATCAAATGATAATTATTTTTTTTTTGTCTTTTTTCTTCATATCAGTGCAATGTGAAAACTTAGAAGTGACCTACCAGCTCAGGCGTTGCCCCCGTCTTAGGCTCAAAATTATGGAGTATAAGACCTTCGTTGTGCTTCAGAAAACGACGTTAATAAAAAGAAAATGTCAAAATCAAAATCTAATCAAACACCAGTATTAACACAATAATTTCACTTATATATAAGTGAAATTTAATTTATAATAATTTTTAAAAAAACTATAAGTAGTTATTTGTTTGAACAGCATTATAAAATGGGGATTTTAAAAGTCCACATGTAGTTTAAATGCTACAAAAACTATACCACGTTGACTGATATATCTTCCGTTAACTTCAATAAGGTAATTATTTAATATCATTATAATACACAGAATAATCGTTAGAAAAGTATTCGATTGCAAACTTTAATATTTTCCATAATCACAATCAGAAAATTATAAATAATACGTCATTGTGAAGAAAAACTGCTAAATGTTTTTGTCTTGTAACATTTTACTGTCGCTAAAGTTAGAAGCACCGTTGTCATTATGCTGTTTTAAAACTTTAGAAAAAGTGGAGATGACGTCTAAACAGAAATTGTTGCACGCGTTCTTAATTGAAAGAA
The DNA here is from genome assembly GCA_019973935.1 of Trichonephila clavipes. NCBI lineage: Eukaryota > Metazoa > Arthropoda > Arachnida > Araneae > Nephilidae > Trichonephila > Trichonephila clavipes. The sequence continues at coordinate 943,025 of BMAU01001505.1, read as the reverse complement.
GTAAATCAACAATTACTGCTCAGTAAGAATTTAGGAGAATGTTCCATACTAGTAAGGCACTAATATCACAGATATAACCGGTTCGAGGAAGTTGGATGTCTGTAAATATGAAGACTCTAGCCAACCAGGTGTGTGTGCAAAGAAGCAAAGAATGTTAAAAGAGAGTGAAAGACTTTATTAAGGCTCCAAAGTACTCAACAGTTATTGCTAGTCGTAAATTTAGTATACCTCATCTACCGTTTGAGAAAATGTTTCATTTTTAGCCTTACAAATTGTAAAATATGCAAACACTGAAACTGAAGTATGAATTAAAATGTCTAAACTATTACCTTTTCTGGGATGAAGCTAATAAAGACGAGCATTTTTGCAGTAAACTCGTTTTTAGTGACAATGCACTCTTCATTAATGGCAAAATAAACTTTTCTAGCCTGTGAATTTGTGACGATTGGAAAATCATCTTGACTAAATTGAAAACGTATGAAACGCCGCAAAAGAAATTATCCTTTGTGCAGGGTATTCATAAGATGCTTACATGTTATTTTTATCCGAAAAAAAACCCAGGAATGTGTTATTATTTACCTCGATATTTAAAAGAATTGAATATTCAATCGCATTAAAAAGAACACATGCAAAGTTTAATTTTTCAACAAGACAGTACACCACTCTATTGGCATTTGGAGGTACGTAAATATAATCAGTGGCGTAACGTACACCCCCGCATCGCGGGGGGTCAGGGTTCTAAGGGGCCCAAAGCCTGACTGACGCAAGTGTACTCTTTGTAAAATTTAACGTAGGGGCCGTTACGCCGTAACGTCTCCGTTACGCCACTGAATAGAATATATGATTTGGCCCTCCTTACAACTACCCTTCCAGGTTGTTTGACTTTACCTCATGTGACTTCTTCCTTTGAGCATGTCTGAAACAACAACACCACCTTTACTAAGAAGTTTTATGAAACTTAAACAACACATTTGTGATGTTTTACAACCGGTTGATAGTGAAACATTACAATGTAATTGGAAAGAAATGGCATATCCTATATAATGACACTGTACAGGTTAATTTAGACAGTCAAATCACAAAACACTTTTTTACAAGGACATACTATTTATAGTTTTCTGTTTGTTTTTAAAGACAATATTACAGATTGCAATCGGATTATTCTTTCCCGATAACCTGGTTTTAGCCATTGATGAATTAATTTGAAATAGTTATTCAATTAATATTTATTTATTTAAAAGTATGTATTCAACGATGATTTTTAACTGATAAAAACATCAATATTTGTTACTTAGAGTATTATTAATTCGCTAATGACTTTCATAAAAAAATTAATCAATTAGCAGTGTTTTTTAATGATTTATTAGTTTTTATTTGAAAGCTTCATTTTATACAAACTTATAGAGAATTCACTCTGTATTATTATGCAAAAAATTTATTAATTAGTTTTCTATTTAATTAATGCTTAATATATATAACTAATTAAATATTGCTTTTTTTTTCTTACTGGTGATCATTTCATTTGGTTTTTAAGTTCAGTATCTAACACAAAATAGATCCGAATTAAAAGAAATAGAATTTAACATCCATGGTAATTAAGATTTAAATTTAATTAATGAATTTTTTAAAATTTATATTTCTTAAAACTATAAGAAATATAATTATTTGAAATGATATTTTCTCTTTTGAGAAAAATTTAATCTTTTAATTCTTAAGATTTTAAAGACGCGATCTAGTTTTTTCAAAATAATTATAAAAATAATTCCGTAATCTTAAAATGCATTTTGACACTTTTTTGGTAATATTATTGTGGACTTAATTCAAATGTTTTTCTTTTTACATAAAAACATTAAATTGATTTTTTTGTTACTTAAAATACTACAATAGTACCTTAAAAAATCGGAAATGTGAAGGCATGGGTATAAATTCAGTTTTACTAATAAATACATTAAACAATTTTTACACATTTTTATATATATGTAGTTCTTTGTGCCTTTTTAAGAATATTCATATTTTAACTATTTATGAAATAATGGAGTTAAAGGCATGCAGTTTAATAAGTATTATTTATGAACAGCATTTATTCTTCACAAAAAAATGCATAGCATTTTTATGAACCAAAAGCAATAAAGGTCATAATCTCCTAAATTAAAAATAAAATGATTGCGAGTTATAAGAGTTTTAGTTTAATAAATTATCTGCTAAAATAAAAAAAATAATTTTAATAAGCAGTTTTCGTACTTTGAAAAAAATCATATACAGTAAATGCTTCATTTAGTTATCACCATTTAGATTTTCAAAAAAGCTATATAGTTATGGATACAAAGGTACAAAAAGAATGGAATATAATTTGTACACGTTCATTTGCTAAATAGACTTAACTTTTATAGCGAATACGTTTAACATAAACACTACAGAATATATAACTAATTAGAAGAGAAACAATTTGAGTGATATGTTAAATTAATTAATGTTTAATTCATGCGATTTCTTACTAATAGAGTATTGTATTATTAATGGGCTCAGGTGCGAAGATTACTTTCCCTAATCCGATGGATATAGATACGTGAATAGGATTTTGTGATTTCGACGCTTATTGGCTGTCTAAATGAATGTATTTGTTTTGGAATGATTACTACCCTATATACGTGTATATTTATAGGAAATAAATTTTAATAATTCAGTGACCATTCAAGACATAAAAATCTTATTAAATCTTTTTTTTATGTTTAGATAATGTGGATCAACCACATGAATGGCATAATAAATTAAAATATATTAACATGCACATTAATCGTAAGATATTATAAGCAATTGAATATCTTTCTTATTAAGCTAAATTACTTGTATTTCCTATCTAAAAGTTAAGTTCTCTTTGAATGTTTATAATAAATAATAATTATAACCACAATTTTAAAATCCTTTTAATTTATTTTTTAGAAAAATATTGAAATGACTTTTTTTTTACTATAAATGACGTATAAACTAAAGAATCGTGTTTCATGTATAGAGCCCCCAAAGCAATTGACAATTTATTATAACTTTTTGTTCGAATAAAAACAATAAGAAAAAAGCTAAATATGATAATTATAATCTATTTTATGGACTTAATAAGTATTATTTTTGGACCCCAATTCGTCAAAACCCATTAATTTTTGGAATAAAAAATTCAGTTTAATATTTAGCTATATATCTTCTATATTTACGGATTTTTCTTCAAAAAATTATTATTACTATTTTTGACTTTTAAATAAAAAGATTGGTGATTAACAAAATATTTTGTTTATTGAATGTAAATGTATGCCTCTTTGTAATATAGGCTTATCAGATGCGATAGTAATTCATTAGATTAAAATTCCATGCAGTAATTTTTTTTCTTGAGAAGTTTTACTTTAATTATACTACTATTCGTGACTATTAAAACATAATGATAGAAACATGATGTTTAAACGGAACTGACAGAAAATTTACTCAGTAATTCCAACTAGAAACTGGATTCAATATTTTCTGCAAACTGCGAAGCTTTGAACTGTAACTTTGAATTTTTGAAACATTCCGGAAATTTAAAATACATTAAAATCGTAAATAAATAGTGTTCATTTAGTTATATCCAAGTAATTCAAATTTTCATACAGACGATAATAAACGTTAAGCATTGGAATCATTTTATTATTGCTAAAAATTTTCTTGCAAAAAATTATTGCTTATTTATGATTTAACAATAAAATTGACTAACCGAAATTTCCATTGATAGGTTAAAATTTGAAATCGAACTTATTTGATTATAAATATATATTGACTCAGTGTTGTAGTGATAGCACAATCAAAACATTGAGAAATCCCTAGGTTAACACCATGTTCTTTTAAATGATTTTATCATGGTGGTATTTTAGAAAACACAACTCTGGCTTAAACATTTAATGACTATATTGAGTATCACATAAGACATTCTTTTAAAGATACTGCATACCATTATACGATAAGCTTTCCCTTCTCTAACTTTTATTTGCTCAAAACTATTTAAATAACGCATGTTCGGTTCAGAGAACATTTCAAATTCATATTTGCTTTTTCCAAGTCATCTGTTTCTTCAAACAAGCGGATCGAACTCGTTCTATCCTCATTCATTGAATTAAACATTAGCACTTGATTATTACTCTAACATTTGGGAAATTTGTATTCCTTGATTTCTAAGGAAGATTTACACTTGTGCAAATTTACCAAGAGTACTTCTATTGATTTTGTAATTCTAATCGCATGAAATAATGTTGATCTTTAATCTCTCTCAATGAATTAACTTTATTTACGTTATTATATTTAATGCATTAAAATGAATATATGATACTTATATATATATATATATATGCTATAACGAATATAATAGATACTCAGCATTAATTTTTAAAGTGTGTTCCTATTTAAGTAAAAAGCATACAACATAAGCAAACAATTTAATTACTTACAATGCTGTTATATATCTAGATATATATTATAAATGAGAAAGTTTGTGAGGGTGTTTGGGCGTCTTTCACGCAAAAAAAAACTGAATGGATTTTAATGAAACTTTACAGTAATATAACTTATACATCAGAAAAACACATAGGCTATAATTTGTAGCATAGTCTATAATTTATAAAGATATTGTGAGAAGTGTACAAAATATAACGATATTTGTCAAGTATTAAAAAATTCTGCCATCTGCAAGCAATTCTGGCGTGCGCTGCAAAAAAGCCCACGTCAGCATATATCTATCTTTTGATTCTGAAAGAACTCTTTTGTTTTTTGTCTTATCTTTTTGTTTTGGGTACGCAAGGCCCTCGCTTCTAATTATATCCTATGATCAGCAAAATCCCAATTTTTTTTTTATTACAGAATAAAACTATGATTTGAAGGAAAGGGTTTTTATAAATCTCTCTTTATTTAAATGTTTTTTAATGATTTTATTATGCACATTTGGTAGTAATAAATTGATCTTTTTTCAAAATAAATACTTTTATTGCTTCTGGTACTTACAATAGATAAAGTTTATCTTTCACACTACATCATTTGGACATATTTGCATAGCTTGTTTGTGGTTAGTAGTTATATATAATTTTAATTGAATAGGCGGATCTTGCATTTTTAAGTATAAAAATAATTATAACTAATGTACTGTATTTTTTCGGAGTGAGTGAATATTAACGTCGCACTGTTCAGCTTCATGAGGGCTTTTGGCAACGGACCCCGTAATTTTAAACCATGGTCAAGTGACGTGGACGACACCTGAGCTAGCACACCCTTCTCCTAACTACCACACCACGCCAATTTAAAAGGAATATTCTACCAATATTTAGAAGCAATATTCTTTGAAATCCACTCTTCCAAGATATATGGCTTAACGGGTTCTATGACGAGTATTTTAGCGGGGAAGGCGAACAGTTTTGCAGCAGATATGCATTTTCAGCTGATGGAGTTTTCAGCGGATTCCAAAGATTATTATTTTTGTTTCGAAAAAATAGTTTGTCAAAATTTAAGTGTTTTGTATGTTAATGAAGTCTTAAGAACACGATTTGACTATTTATTTTAAGTGAACGATGTATATAATTAATTTTACACACACACACACACAGTGGAATATCTTTAATTTATTATCTCTAACGGATTAAATTTCCCAAAGTGGAGCATTTTGTTTATTGATGTCCTTTAATTTTTAATTTAGTAATCCAAAAAAATAATCCGTGAAAAAAACTGCAGTAAATCACAATGCGGTAGATAAATTATTAACGCGCATCGCTTCCCTACACGGCGGGTCTTACAAAGCTCTAATTAATCTCGAGCTATGAAAGTCGCTATACATTTGCCAACTTGACTTTATCGTTACCATTTCACTGTGTTTTTCATTGAATCTCCATCATAGCCATTATAATTTAAGAAACGGTGTTGCTTGCGAATATTACAATTTTAACATAAAATAAATACAACAGAAAGTAATATTAATGTGTATTACACTTTCAGATATAAATTATTTACACTATTTTAAGCGTTCATTACGCAAATCTTTTAACAATGTGTTACTTTTACTGAGCAGAGATAAGCTTAGGGAGGTATTTTCAAAATACGAAGCTCAAGAGTGTTACGGGGAATTATAAACAAAAAAAAAATTTTTTTTTCAGCTCTTACATCTACATACTTACAATTTAACAAAGGTGTTTTATTTCTTTTTATTGTTTAGCTGAGATATGCAAAAAGCTTTTTTTTGTTTAATTTGCAATTCACGCAAAATTAACTCATTAAAAGCTTCTTTATCCTTCAATCTGTGTTTTTTAATTGTTCAATTAACCCGTGTGAAGAACAGTAATACCAGCTAGTACATGTATATGTTGAGACAATAATGATGAATATTTCTGTGATTTGAAGAAATTTTGAAAAAAAAACCCATTGAATTATACTTAAATCAAATATATATTTCGTTTTGTCTCAATAAAGTGGAAATGCGTATATATATTACAGATGAAATAATAAATAACTGTAACTTGATAACTTTACAGCATAGAATTTCATGAATTTTATACAGTTCTTTTTATAAAAGGTCTTTATACAATTATTTACATTTTTAACTTCAAACAAATGAAAAGGAAATATAAAGAAGGGGAAGAAAACCTCAGACTTTTGCTTGGAAAAAATGAAATATAACACTTACCCGTTTTAGCAATAAGCATATATTTAGTGATTTTCCTTGAATGAAGACGTTTTGGCTCATGATTTTGTAATAATTGTGAATCACATTAAAAGTTGAAATACTCTTCTTGTAGAAAATAAAATATAATCCCTACCTTAAGCATTTTTTAAATTGTTATACATCAGTGATATTTGTGGTGTAAATTGTTGATTAATGTCAAATCTTTCAAGGCATTATATATGTCATCGACCCGTTGGCTTGATTGGGTAGTTTGGAAAATCGAATGCGAACCACTGTGTGATCCTTGTCATTAGATTACGGTTCAAGATTATGAGGAACATTGTCAACAACCTTCGGTTGCATTGAAGTGCCAAGTTATAGATAATGAATCAATAAAAATGGTTTTAAGTAAAATTTCAACTTTCAAAATTCAACAAGTTTTCAAAATTACGCATTTGGAATCAAAACACCCAGTCATTTGCTTTCAGATTAGTATTTTTAACTATTATAATAATTCCGCTTTACGTATGAAAAAATATAAAAATCAATAAAACTGGGGATATTATATTAGTTACCAGCATATATTTGAATTTAAAGTTATAGCTAGGGGCATAAATAGTACATTATTAAACTCAGAGAGCCCTAAACCCATTGTCAAATATTCATAAGTAAAGTAAATATCATTTTAACGAATATAATAAGAGTTCATAATATGCATGAATTTGAATAGTTTGTGTAATAATTATAACCGATCTATGTTTATACCACAGACGCAAAACATCAAAAAAAAAACACAGACATGTCTGGTATTCTAAAATATTTAATAATTGAATGTTGTTCTAACAGTATATGAATAATTTTCCGCAGAAAAAAAAAGTTGCCGTTATTTTTTATATTTTACTGACCTAATAAAATGCTGTGTACATTTTATGTTTAATGCTTTCAAAACTTCTGTGTATGCGCGGGGGTCTTCACGTTTCATCTTCTGTTGTCCCCCAAATGTACCATACGGAATAAATTCTTTTGCTGGGTATATAACAGCGTTCATCGCTTGGAAAGTTTTCTATTTATTTTTGTCTGAAGCCCAGATGTTTCGCTCGATTTCGAGTCGCCACGTTTTCGACTTTCTCCTCAAGTGTATATTTCGTCGAGTAAAGAAAGGAATTCCAATGTGGATGGGTCATGTGAGGGGAATGCGAAAGACCGTGGACGAGAGCTGTTCATGATGAATTCACTGATTCAAGTGTCTATTTCTTAGATTGTTTGAACCAAGATTTTGGAACTGCAATACAATTCTTCCTGGTCAAAGTGCAAGTGGACAGAAAAACTGTTGTATCAGAAATAAGGATCATAGTATAGAACTGTGGTCTTTGAAAGTAATAACGTAGCGAAGTATTAAATTTATATTGCAGAGTAACCTTAGCCGTTAACGTTATTCGAAGATATTTGAAGACAAAAAACAGTTTTTGTATCAGAAATGATGTATTTAATAAGAAATGTTGGCCTTTGAAAAAAAATAAAAGTAGTTAATAATGCTTTGTATTAAGGAAAATTCAGGTAATTTGATGATTTAATAACAGCTTCCAATTAAGATATCTGATCAAATATTTAGTCAAAAAATGATTTAAAAAATGTTTTACGATTTAATGTTGTACGCCATTTAATTAGATTTATAAAAATACCAAAGTTTATTTTTTGTTGTTTTTTTTTATATTATTTTTACTTGCATAAAAGTTACAAGTATTTTGTAAGAGCGGATGCCACACCCACACATACAAATCTGAAAACATTTTTAAACAATTTTGTGTGAAATGACCTTTGCTTTCTTCTTTCTTAAATTTGTATTGGGGACAGAAATTTCTAAAAAAATGCTTTGAAGATATTTAGTTAAAGTTTTTTGTGAATACTTTGTGTAATATTAAAATTATTTTGCCCTATATTAAAAAGAATCACAATATTGCTGCACAATTAACAATTAGTTTAATAGTCTTTAAACATTTTCATACAGTGGCTTATGTAAAATGTTCTGTTTTTGGTAAATACTTAATTATCTGTTACCTTTTTGGTAATTTATAAAATGAACAATATCATAAATTAAGAATGCTGATAAATTAAAACAATTATTTGAAATATTTTGTTCAGAATGGTCTGTGTTTAAGTATTTTTTTAATAAATTTTTTTCAGTTTTCTTATTCGGGAATCATTTTTTTTTCTTTATACAGTTTTAGAAATTTCCTTATTTATTTTATTAAATAAATCTGGTAACCACAAAAAATCATGACATCTCAATTAAAAAATAATTCGCAAGTAGTCGGTAACTTAACTGTCTTATAAAAGCATATTTAATAATCAAAATATATCTTATAGTAGTTTTTTGCAGTAATTATACACAATTTCATGTGTCATTTATATTGATATTAAAAACAGAATAACGATCAAAAGATATAAAGCTAAGCTGTAGATTTTCGAAAATATATTTAGACTCTTCAATTTCCTTGATTTCAAATTAAGTAATTTTGCATCATATTAAATGCTAGGAAGTTTTCTGTTTTAATTTGAATTTTTAAATAAATATATTAGCATTAAACAATTCGCATAAATATAAAATAATCATTAGTGATAGAAAATAATCTTATACAATTTTTAAGCCAGTAAAAAATTCTATTATTATTCAGTATGCATGTAGAACTTATTGAAATACGTTTATATTGACAGGCAGGCCTTTAACTTTGTTGCTTTTACATTTAACTTTTAAGGTTAGAGGATAAAATCGATTAGGAGCTCAAATCTATTAGATGGACTTTTTAATTGTATTGGCAAAACACTTTGAAAAATACAAGTACACTAGCCGATTACAGACATTTAGTTAAAAATTAATCAGGAGCAAGTAATATAAAAATCAATTTTTAAGTCAATTCCTACTTAGATCAACAAAGAAAATTTTATTTTAGCTACTTTTTATTTTATTAATTATCATTCAAGTATCGTATTGTTATCCAAAACAATCGTGTATATAAAATTTCAGTTAGACTGAATACTTTAAAACGTGAGAAAAAAAAACCTTTTCAAGTTTTGACACACAAGTAGCCAAAAGGGTTGCTAAGTCACGAAAATGATGCCAACGGAGCTGTATTTGTAACTCTTTGAATAATTAGTTTTAATCACTTAATTTTTTAATTACAATTAAATTATTGTATTGTGAACTAAAATAACCATGTATATAAAATTTCAGCTCAATTGAGTGCTTTAAAATATATTTTATTAACGATTGAAATTCCGCCAAGATTAATAAATAAATAAACAAATAAATATATAGAGATTGTGAGCTAATACTGTAAGATATGAAGATTAATCATAAATGAGAGAGAGAGACTAAAATCATTTGCATCAACACATTTTCAAATTAATTCCTGTGATAATCCTGTAAATAATTTTTAGTAAATTAAATGGATTTGCCTAAGATTTAAATCAAGTATGTAAATAAAGGAACTGTATTGGGACTTATAATGTGTCGATAGTTTTTTTTCTGAAATACAAATAGAGAGAGAGAGAAGTATTCTTTTTCGCAGCAATTTATGAATAATTCCGTCTCTTAAGATTTATGAGATGTGGCAAATGCGTTGTATCATGTTTAAAGTTTTAATCTGAATTAAATATTAATTATTAAATTAATACTTTTCTAAAATATAAATAGAGAGAGAGAAGTATTCTTTTTCGCAGCAATTTATGGATAATTCCGTCTCTTAAGATTTATGAGATGTGGCAAATGCGATGTGTCATGTTAAAAGTTTTAATCTGAGGTTAATACATAAACACTGTGTGTGTGTGAAAAAAAATGATTTTATTTTAATCCTACGGAGAAAAAATTAAAAGTTTCTCTCAACTAGGAATCTGTTTTTCCGTTATAAGTAAGGTCACTCTCTAAGACTTTGAGTGCAGTAAGGCACTAATACTAAAGTTTAATTTTGAAAAATACATTTATTTTCTTTTACAATATCCATCGCTAGAGGGATAACAAAGCAAATATTTTGGTTTTATAAATAAATTTTTCTTTTAAATTTGAACTATAAGAGTACCCATTCCCTTCGCACGCGATAGTGGAAAAATATGACAGCCTGGTTCAAAGGATAAGAAACAATGAGTTTAAATGTTTAAAATAACTTTAAGTTGGCGCGCCCCTGCTGGTGAAGTTGGAGACACCAAATAATCAGCCTTTATAACAAAATAAGTATTATTATGAATCATTCACATTAATTTCAACAAATTCCGTGTCCTTTCCATATAAAGTTGGAATTTCTTCTTCAAAAATTGATTCTAAAATATTCTCCTTGTAGTAGAGTGAATTAATTTTGACATCACTTAAGACTTTTCCCTTTAGGAACTTTACTGTACACAGACGATGCCATTTTGTATATTCATTTCAGTCGTAGGAAATTGATCTTCTTTTACTACTGTCATTTAAATATAACCATACCTCACATCGAGTGTTACCACAAATTTCTATTTTTCAGAAGATAGGTGGGTTTTTTTTTTTTTTTTTTTTACATAATTTTCTACAACTTTCTTTTTCTTTTTTAAGCACTATGTTTTAAAAAAGGAGACGAACTTCGGGTTTAAACAACTGTTTAAACTTTAAATTTTTATCAAAGATTTTAATTACAGTACCGAAAGACATTCCGAGTTTCGATGCAATGAATCTTTGAGTAGGCTGATTTACTTTTAGGATCAGAAACTTCACTTTTTCTTGATAGTTGTCTGCGTTTGAACAGCCCGAGGATAAAATTTTGTTTTTATTTACTTTTATTATCTGCTAGATAGTTTTTCCTTTTCAAATTTAATATATTATAAATACCTTTGTGTTTGAAGTGTAATAACCGAGATTTTTACTTCGCTTTTTAATTTGTTGATACGAATATGTCTCATTTGAAAACATAATTGCGTAACCATAGAGCAATATATCATATTTAAGGGCCATTTTTAAAATAAGTATTTTATTTTGCATTCCTATGAAAAGAAAATCTTAACAGACGATTATTTTAAAGTTGCCAAAGTTTTATCTCAAAATATAAATGAGAAAATGAATTAAAAAATCGTTTCCATAAATTGTGAACTACCTTCTGTACATACACTGCCCACTTTTCCCTCCCCTTCAGTTTCTATCCTAAGCCACCAATGTCTTAAAATTACAAGTATATCTGTGGTTTTCACATTTTTCAGTTTTTCTCAAAAGCAAAATAAAATAAAAAATCAAACATTATTTTAAAAAATATTATGTGTGCCAAAAAACATAAAGTCGTTTTTGAAAGATAACTGAAACTCCAGGTCATCGTACAGACGATTTAAAAAATCAGCAGCCATGTTTTTAATATATTTAATTAAATCAATACTGATGTCATTAGTCAAGGACTTAAGCTTCTATAAATTACGGTGATTAAAAAAACGTATTCATTAACATTTATTGAACTCGTATAACTGTTTAAAGGAATTTATGACCCAATCCCACTTTTCAATCTTTAAAAAAAGTTTTTAAAAAAACCAACATATTCTTGACTATATATACAGTTTTGATTCATGAAATAAGATTCTTGGAAATTGATTAATTTTTCCGAATGCTAACTGATCAGAAATTATAGATATTTAATTCCATTTGCTATTGTCACAATTTTAGTATTAATGTATCGTACATAAAAACTCTAAAAAGTAAGTAATAGCAACAAAAAAAAAATCCTTTCAAAAAGAACATTTCCGTATGAATACAAAACGTCACAACAATACAATTATATAAAGAACGTATCATTGTTTTCACTTTTTTTAAAAAAAAGTATTTTACTTATTTATTTTTTTCTGCTAAAAACAGACAAAAGAAAATATAATTTAGATAAACATATTTAATGTGTGGATATGCTTTTCTTTTGTTCGCAAGTTAGTGTTATTGTAAAATTTCAAAAGAGAGCTCATCTTTTTCAGTAATGAACAAATTATGTTTTGTTATACTACACAATGAAGTTAGGAAATCCTCTTTTCGAAAATGACACCAGACATTGAATCATAAATAAGTGAAAACTCCTTTTTATGCATTTTTTTAAATGCAAAAATATGCATTTTGCTCCCAAATATTTAATTATATTTATTTAATCGTCATCTACTCTTAGATAAAAACACAATGATGAAACATAATACCTTAGAGGCTTTTTTTAGCCTTTTGTAAGATACAAAATAAGAAACTTCTATATTATTTATTATTTTTGTATCAATTTATAAAACAAAGATTAATAGGTAAAAATAAAATAAACGAAATTATTTCTTTTCCAAAGAAATACTTGTATTATTTTGTGTTCATATATATTTCGCATGAAAAGTAATAATTCGAGTTTAGAGGTATATTTATATATATATATTTACATTATAGTTTCTTAAAAAATTATAGAGTATTGACAGTTCCGTCAATTTGTACAAAATATATCTGTAATTGACACATCATTTTCTTTAATTTCATCTCGTTCTTTCTTTATTTTCTGGATGACACTCTAGTACAGAGGTGGCGAACCTTTATGAATCAACGTGCCATTTTTTTCTTAAGAAGTGTTTAATGAGGTATAGACGTGCCAACAAATAAATTTGACTTGGGATTATTGGAAAAATAATAGAACTAAACACTAACCACACACACACAAAAATATATTTACTACGAAAAAATACTTTTTGTACAGTATAGCTATAGATGTTTTAGTTATACGCATAATTCAAATTAAAGTAACATAAGTGTGACTTTGGTTGTGTTGACTGTGTGGATGACAAATAACTTATATTGGGATTGTAAGATGTTACTTTTTGCAGAATACATGCTAAATTTGAATCAACTGCCAAATGGTTTCTAAGCAATTAATTATTTTTTGCTTTAGTTCACTTTTTTTTGACAAGAGGCTGGGATTTGTTACAAAATACAGTTTTACAGACGATGTTCTGTGCATACCTCCATTCCAGAACATAAAACACGCACCGCTTTGTCGCCTTTGCTAATAATGCCATGTTTCTCGGTCCACCAAATTTGAAATTCTCTGTTACACTTACTGTCTTGCACTTTTTGTTCTTTTGCTGAACTAGCCATGTTAAATAACAGTTAAAAATCGAAAATATAACACAGATTAAACTACAGGTGTATTAATGAAATTGACAATGCTATGCGTAGGCAAACTTTACATCATAAGCAATAGTAGTCTACGAAGTAACTAAGGCAAGACAATAACTAACGAATCAGTTCCTCGCTGCACGTCGACCGATCACTCGCGTTTGTTCGTAATCCTTCATAGTGAACTTTGAAATTTTGAAATAAAATACAAATCATTTTCATCACTGGCGTGCCTAAAATATTGTATCACGTGCCATCAATGGCACGCGTGCCACTGGTTCGCCATCCCTGCTCTAGTATATATATATATATATATATATATATATATATATATATATATATATATATATATATATATATATATATATATATATATATTTGGCTCCCTAAATTTATAAGAAAAAATTATGAAAGTTTTGTGGATCACATATTAAAATAAATATGCATGCCAAATTGCAAATTAAATTATTGGTAATAACGTGCTTCTGTTGTTGTTGTTTTCTGATGCCACATGTCTGACGTAGTCAGATCGAGGTCCACGAAATTCATCGTGGCATGGGTAAGAGGTACGCCTGTCGTTGGCCTTGAGCACCATACAGGTGACAGTGCGATTTAGGTCGGCGAAATTCCCCGAAGGGACGATAGATGGCGACACGGCCTCTATCTCCACAATTTCTGCATGTAAACTGAAGGGGAGGGAAATATTCTCCAGTCCCTGCGCTCGTGATTAAGCCCACAAGACTACGGACGCACTGATTTAACGAGCACATACTCCGTGTGTACTGGGAGGGTGTTTGGTGTCATAGGTTATCGAACCCAGGTCTTCCGGTCTGGAGTCCGATGCTCTAACCACTAGGCTACCCACGGCCCATAACGTGCTTTTAATTAAGCTATATAATGTTTGTATGTGATGAACGATGTATAAAATATGTTAATACTCAAGAGTGTACAATTATTCCGAGTACGTTGTATAGAAAATTCGCAAATGTTTAGTGATACAATTGTTTTTTTTTTAAAAAATAACATGCGAAAGAGAGAAACAATAATAATTATTTTCCAGTGTTTCCGCAAATATGACAGTTTAAGTAGTCATACAATTCTAAGTATAAGTTCATTTTACAAACTGTAAAATAATATACTAACATAAATTAAATATTGTATAAATGATGAATAACTATTATGTCTTAACATAACTTTTTAGACTAGAATATGGTTAAGAAAAAGATCATTTTCATAAAAATAATATATAAATACGAGTTGTGCTTGGTTGGTATGCTTTGAAAAATTCTTTCCAGAAAACTGAATTTTATGTACAGAAAATATAAAATAAGTTTTTATAAATAAGCATTAGCTATTTAAGGTATCCGACTACGTTCGGAATCGTGATTTTGCAAAAGCATATAAATGAATACTATTTACAATATTAAGTGTCACCTAAATTAGAAAATTTCTAGAAAATTGTTTTAAGAATAGTATTACAATAAAAAATGATTTAAGTACAATATTTTAACAAAAAATGAACATAGAATGACCTATTTTCAAAATATTCTCCTTTTGTGAAAAATGCTTCTATTATGATAATATTTTGCCTCTAAATAGTTCAGACATTTGTACAGAGGCTTAACTAGAATTTTTGAAATATATAACTTAAAAGTGGGCTTATCCATGTCTTATGACAAAAAGGGGGGGATTTTAAGAAAAAAACGCCGATAAATTATTTCTCAATTCGTTGTAACTCTGAAAATAATATGAATTTTTTTAATTATCATAGTTGAGCATCTGTACAGAGGTCTGAGCTATATACACGCAAAATATTATTATAACAGAAGCATTTTTCCCGAAAAGAAGAACATTTTGTGTGAATAAAGGTTATTCTAAGTTAATTTTTTGCCGAAATATTGTATTTAAATATTTTTTTTTTGTCAAAATGTCCTTTAAACCCTTTTATACATACAGTGGTGGCAAAAAGTTCTGAACACACTCATTTTTTGCGTAATTTTTGTGTTTGACTTCATTTTTCTTTATGAAAGTATCGCACTATCTTAAATATGGTTATTGATTTTAATGTATTTTTTCATGCTGATTTCAAATCCGTTTGTAGATTTCATATAAAGTAAATAGTTTCATTGATATGTTGAAAAAACCTTGACATGAAAGCATAAGGTCACTGTAAGAATGAGTAAGTTGTTTTCTACCAATGAAATGCTCCGTTATTTCAACCAATCAAAGAGAAGTAGCGATAAAGGGTTGAAAGAAAAAGGTGAAACGTGGTTTATTGTGTTGAATGCCGTTGTGTGCTTGTGGAAAATAGTGTATTGAAAGCAATTTGAAGTGCGTTTGTGGAAAATATTAGAATTATAGCTAAATTTTCATATCTGCCTGAGAATAAAAGGTACAAAATAATACATTTGAAGGAAGAAGGTTATGCCATGCGCCAAATTGCTGCTAAAGTACCATGTAGCCTTTCTACGGTTGTGAGAACTTTGAAAAGATTTTCTGAAACATATTTTATTGCGGACAGGGGGCGATCAGGACGACCAAGAAAAACATATTTACATGAAGACATGTTATTGCACAGAATTTCACTTTCAAACAGAAAGCTTAATTCCTCGAAAATTTTAAAACAATGGACTTTGACATCAAATGTTAATGTGTGCCCAAGAACTGTTAGAGGAAGGCTGCTGGAAATTGGGTTACGAAGCTATAAAGCGCGCCCAAAACCATTACTGACTAAATTTCAACGCAAGAGGCGATTGACGTGGGCAAGGGAACATTCATTATGGACTATTAAAGACTGGGAAAAGGTAATATTTAGTGACGAGAGTCAGATTTGCATTTCTGGCAACCAAAGTAGTGCCTATGTAAGACGACACACTCATGAGGAATTCAGCCCTCAGTGTCTGAAGCCCACAATAATGTTCCCGACAAAAGTGATGGTATGGGGTTGCATGTCTTCTCATGGTGTTGGAAGATTTCACATCGTTAGCGGAACAGTGAAAGCCATGGATTACATTGAAATACTACAAAATAAATTGCTACCAACTGCGAGAGATCTTTTTGGGAATCAGTCATGGATTTTTCAGGACGATAACGCCCCTTGTCATCGTGCAAAGGTAGTCCAGAAATGGTTGAAAGATCATACTGTGAATAAAATGAACTGGCCAGGACAGTCTCGCGACCTTAATCCGATAGAGAACTTATGGTTTAAAATTGGTTATGAAATTTCAAAGAAAAAAACTTTCAAATAAACGTGAATTAATTGAAGCTTTATTATTTTCCTTCAACCATATTGTCACGAAAATTCTTCTTTGAAATTGGTGCATTCCATGCCAAAAGATGTAGAGCAGTAATTAAAGCAAACAGCTGGCCCAAACATGTGACAACAATGTAATTTCCAAAATTCTTATTAAGGGGGTCACTTCACGAAAATCCATGAACAAATCGATTTTTCAATTTTGATTGAAACATAAAATTTCATTCTTTTTCTTTCTAATGCAGTTTAAATTTTTGCTCTAGCTGAATTAGAAGTATTTTTAATATTTTTTTTTTAAAAAGTTGTTTACATCTGTCAAACCCAAAAAACCGCTGATTGCCACGCCCCTCTTAAATCAAAACAAAAGACACATGCTACTTTTCAGCCTTATCAAATGGTTTAAATTGATTAAAAGAATTTATTTTGATAAGCAACTCATCCAGGAAAGAAGTGAAGTGAATAGTTGTAGATGTTTGTTTACTTACAGCCTATTTTTTACCTCCTTAAATGCAACGGATTTCTGCTATCATGCGCAAGTGTTTTACATCAAAAACATTAATAAAACGTTTACAAAACGTTTTTCAAACTCTGTTAAGTAATAAAATGTTTAAAAACGAAAGAGTTTGGAAAGAAATGCACAAAAACCCAAACTTTTATGGATTTAAATGTTGATAAGTCAGACAATTTCAACATAAATAAATCAGCTTTAAAATCTATTTAATAAAGAGTATGTTTCTTTTTAGATTCATTTGAATGTTTCTGTGAAATTCCTGACATTGTACTGTTCTTTTGTGCTTTGAAACAACATTAATTACATAAAATTATTGTAAAAACTAAGGTTAAATTTTGGTCGCCAAATCTAGGTTTGGCTAGAAAATTGCTAATATGTTGTGACTTTTGTGGTCTTATTCAAACATTTCTTAATACCAGGTTTACTAAAACAGTAGTTGATCAAAAAGATACAAAATTATATGAAGTGGACACAATAGAATTTTATATGCTATGAGGTCTATTTAAAAAGAAGCAGTTGCAAAAATATTTTGCTTATGCATTTGTCACTTACACCATAGTGGTTTTACGATTCCATGCATACATTAAATAATGCGACAGAGAAAGTAACCAAAGTGTCATGGCTTTAGCTGCTGCCGAAACAATATTTAATAATGGATAACCAAATGTACCAGTGGCTATCAATGGTACCTGGCTAAAAAGAAGCTTATATTTCTAAATGGTGTTGTTACGGCAGTTAGTTTGACACTGGAAAGTTGATGCTAAAATATTATCGCAGAAATGTTCATGTAATTTTAACAGTGATGTACATAGCAATGAGAGTTTGGCAAGTTACATTGAAAATAGTATGGGAATGGAAATTGAAGAGGTGCACTTTTTTTTGTATCTCTCATCGCTCGCAGACATTACACAATTTACGATATACACAATATTTGGACTATATGGGAACTCTAAAGCATACAAAGCAGTTTTAGAATCTAAAGATATGTCAATATTGAACAATTAGAATGTGTTGATCATGTTGAAAAATGATGGGGACATGATTTAGGGCCTTAAAATCAAAATTAAAAGACAAAAAGCTTAAAGACAAAAAATCTGTAGGATGCCGTAATGGCTTGACAGATGCTGAAATAAATAAATTGCAAATTTACTATGTTTTGGCTGTTCAAACAACTCGAAAATTTGTCAGCCATAAGGCAAGCTATATGACTATAATTTTTGATAAAATGTTCACAGGTTTGAATCTACGACACGGTTTATGCCCCATGGGATGTGACTTGTGGTGTAGATATAATATGTCCATACTGAAAGGTTACACATACAAGCATAAACACGAATAATTAGGAATTGCATAAACAAAGTATTTAGAGATCACTAATCTTGAACATTTATCTGGATGCTTGCTTGATAAACTCAAAATATTAGTGAAAGCGGAAATAATTTTTGGTGTATAATTCCAAAACTGTATTTGTGCAATTGGGACCTTCAAAACTATAGTACATGAAGCTATATACTTTCATTACCAAATTAAAAGTTTTAGATGTATTAAACATTCAACCCCTGAATTTACAAATGTCGAGCATTGCAAAAAGTAGATCATCCGTGTATTAGGTAAGCAGAATAGTCATTTTTACAATGAACCAAAGAAGCTTTAAAAACAAACAATTAAAATGTAGGCAAGAAGATGATCTTGCAGATGACAAATAGCAATCCAAGTTATAGTTCTGGTATGCATTAGTTAATAGTTAGTTTTTACTTTAAATCACTATTTCTCAAAAGTGTAAATTTCAACACAAAAGGAACATTTTTGAAAAGACTACTTATTTTACAGCCTTGAAACTTTGCACATATGTTAACACTATACAAATAAATATTTTAATGAGAGATTTTGTCAAAAAATTATTCAAAAAATATTTATGGATTAAATGTACAAGAATTTTCATCGTTTTAAAATTTTGCCGTGTTACTCCACATATGAATTTTTTAAAAAAAACTAATTAAAATTTTAAAAAATGTTCCCATTAAAATAATAAAAACAATACAATGAATACACACAAAAAAATTCATGACTGTGCAACCAGCCAATTTTTAAAAATGTTCCTTAAACTTGGTCATTTTTAACATTACGGAGATAGGGAAAATGCTGCGTGAAGTGACCCCCTTTAATTATACCGTATTTGTCAATTTTCGTGTTATTTTTCTTTGCATATTATGTTATTCTATATTGTTTTATTCTGCACATATTTCACATTATTGTGTTCAGGCAGCTTTACTACAAAAAATATTTTAGTCATTAAGAAACTAGTAGTAGATTTGAAATCAGCATAAAAAATACATTAAATCAATAACAATATTTAAGATAGTGCGATAATTTCACAACGAAAAATGAAGTCAAACTCAAAAAATTACGCTGAAAATTACGCTGTGTTCAGGACTTTTTGCCACCACTGTATATTCAAATCTAAGTGACACTAGATATCATGAAAATTATTCATTTATGCGTTTTTTTAAAAACACGGTTCCGAATGTAGTCGTATACCTTAACGACGAACGTGTGTTTACTTTTCAATAAATTCATCATATTGTTCTTAAGAAAGGCTGAAGAACATGATACAGAATATCATTACTTTCAGCCTAGTTTGAAATCACATATTGAACATACAACGATTCTTGTGTGAATAAAATTAAAAGCTTTAGATAATTATTTTGGTGTGCACAAAGGAAATATATAATCTCATGTTGAGTTTAAGACAATAATGCTAAACTGAATCCATACATTCTTGATGTAGATGCATCTTATGTGTAAGCCTGAATCCTCAAAAATGCCATTATTC
Source organism: Trichonephila clavipes (assembly GCA_019973935.1). Taxonomy (NCBI): domain Eukaryota; kingdom Metazoa; phylum Arthropoda; class Arachnida; order Araneae; family Nephilidae; genus Trichonephila; species Trichonephila clavipes. The sequence continues at coordinate 922,641 of BMAU01001505.1, read as the reverse complement.
AGTTAAGCTGATATACATGGCAGAGATTGAGGCTTTATTGGAGTATTTTTTAGTAACATTTTCTCTTGGCTACCCTTCGAAGACTGCTTAATGGAAGTTTGACATAACACATAATTTTTTTATAATGTTGGATGTGTAAGCTTTATCAGTGTTTACTATGAAAACACTGTACTGTGTTACAATATATGTTACATTTAGTATATATAATTAAAATAATCATTAAAGTTTAGACTATTGATGCGAAGTTAGAAACTACATTAACAGATTATACATTAGGTTTCTTATTTTTCTTTGCAATTAATTAATACATACATAAGGCATTGGTTGATTTCAAATTCCTTAAATAGTTATTTAAAGATTTTGTATCGTCAGCACAAAAAATACTACCTTAGATCTTTTAAAGAGTGATCAAAATAAATAAATAAAAAAGATATATGCATATTAAGTTAGAATTTTACACTTCAAATTTTTTGCTCTAAGCATTCAATATTAGTATATTTTAATGCAGTTGTACTGAACCTTTCAAACTTGCGAGTCAATTTTCAATCATAAGTTTCATCGCCCTCCTTCTCCATACAATAAAAATACATTGAATTCAATACTAATATAGTTTGACGCAAGGCTCTTTTACAATACGACTTTAACTATGTATAAACCCTATAAATCAAAGGCTTAAAACTTTTTTCTCATAGACCCTTTGCACATGTTTTTATGTTTTGTGTAGACCCCTACTTACCTAATGTTAATTTTTTTGCAAATTTATCAACTTAAGTGTTTTTTGACAGCTGGTGCAGCACTACTGACTTTAAAAGTGTTATGTTTCTAACTGTAGTTTAGTAGATTGTTTAAACTTAAAAAACTCAATTTAATTAATTATTTTAAAATTTATTTAATATATGGAATAATTGTTACATAAAATAACTGGGAAACAAACCAATGCTTTTATTGGTTGGGATGAATCTGTTGCTTCAATAACAAATGTTCGACACATTTTACTTTAATCTTTTAAAGTTTAACTCTAAATCTCCTCGGTTAGTAGTATCCAATCTTTCTTTTTTCCTTCTGTTTTTACTTTGGAGAGTAGCAAGAGCACTGAAACTCCTCCTCTCTGCGAAAAGCAACTGAAAACTTTCTTAAGATGTACCATAATTTGGAATAAATAACAGGTATATCTTTTTAAAGCCAAAATTACTAACTTTCGTTTCTAAACTTTAATTTAAAATCTTCATTAGGGCTATTAAAATCAGTTGATTTTGTAGTCAGACATTTTTTTAATGTGGCAACATGAATTCATTACACATACTGTGATATTACCATAGTCAATTCATTCTCAAACCTAGTTTTAAAACCTGAATAAAGGGCCTTTAAATGTTGAACATAACTTAAAATGTCATTTTTCTGGCAGATTGTTTGTGATATAATGATAAACTGTTAAAATTTGTGACGTCCAGTTTTATATTCCTTTAGCTTGTTTTTGGAACACACACAAGAAACTGAAATGATGGTCCTTTTTTAATAATATTAATGCTGTCGCCTTGTAAATACAAATTAACCCCAGTAAATTTAGTAAATAAAGCTGTTAATTAGGTAAATTTGGCTTACACTTGATTAAATTTTCTGTTTCTTGTTCTTAACTTAATAATGATAAATTAATTTTGGAACACATTGTGCAGTACTGATACATTTATAAGTGTATTATATCAGTGTAAATGTGATTTTTTTATTATATCAGTGTAAATGTAATTTTTTTATTATGTCAGAATGTATTTTTTTTTCCTTTCTGTAAATGAATATATATATATATATTTAAAATAATCTTTTGTTTTCGACTTTTTGATATACTCGTGTCCCCACCCCTCTTGTAGGGTTACTACGCCTCTATACGGCGTGCCCTACAGTTTGAGTAACACTGCTTTGATGAGAGTTTAAGTTTGTATAAAGTAGTTGACTCTAAGTAATTTTTCAATAAGACAAAACAATTTTTATATATTTCTTATTTAATTCAGATAATGTGACATGTGAACCAAGCTATATAGTCCAAGTTTAAGTTTTTCACTTTTTTCATATTTTTTGTATGAACTTTTAAAAAAAGAAAAATAATTCCAACAAATATTGAAAAAAAAAACATTACCTAGGAGCAAATATTTATTTTTGAGGGTATTAAAACAAAGTTCATATTCAAATGCCTGATCTCTATGCAATGTTGAAATACTTTAAATTGTTTTTTGAACAATTTTAATAGTTAACCTACGTACATATATCCTTGTAATGGCTATGTATGGCTGCATATCTTATTGATCATTAGCCCTAATGCACATCTTTTTTTGACGTTACATTTCTTAAGAATTCTATCGTAAAAATAAAATATTTGGAATTTAAAAGGGTTTATAGAAAATTTTCAAAAATATATTTTTAAACACGAAACACTTTTCTTCAACTCAAGCATCAAGGGCTTTGCTTTTAAGTTAGAAAATGCATGGTTTAGCATTTTTTGAACTTTGTTTATGATGTAGTTTATTATTTTACGCAGCTTAAAAAACCCGTTACAGAATCTAGTTTTTCTTTTTTAGCTTTATTATGTTTGGAAACATGTCAAAAGTTTAGGCCTTGAATTCGTTATTGGTGACATTACAGTTGATGTCCATATTTAAATATCGTATACTAATGATCAATAAATCTATTCAACGTGTATTTTAAGCAGAAATAAAAAAAAATAAATGTTTCAAAACAGGTATAAAATATTCATGTGCAAAGATATTTCTTACAAAATAAATTTTATTGAATATGAATATAAAACAGTATTCTGCTTAGCCTATATCAGATAAAATCGAGAAATTTAGTACATGCCTCCTCCTTTGTGTGAAAACTTGGCATTACATTTAATTGAAAAATGCCTTTGAAAATTTATCTTTCCCCTTAATTTTGCTCGATATATTGTAGTTTTATATTATTTCTAAAACATATATTTAAATCTTTCTTTGAAAAAATGTGCAACAAAATGGAAAAACAAAATTGCTTTTATAACTGTAACGATTATCTTCAATTTTATATTAAAGTTGGAATACTTCATATCTTCACTCATTTATACATTAGTCCTGCCTAGATACCTTTAAAATAATATAATCTTTAAACAAAAATATTTTAATACAAAGGTAATGTGAGATGATAACGTAAAATTTCTTTAAAATTGACGGAAACATCCAACATTAAAAATTAGCTCTTGTTAATATACATTTGAAATAAAAAACTGACTACTAAAGAAATATATATATATATATATATATATACTGAAACTCACCTCTTCAATGGTACAAAAGCTATATTATTAAATTAAATAGTCATTTTGTAATGTGTGTGTGTGTGTTTGCTTATAATCAGAGCAAGACTGTTGGTTCCCCCTGTGTATTCATTTATAATTCTTTAATATTATATTAAATTACTGTAAATCTAACTTAAAGCAAACCATCAAGCAAGTCAGTGCTGGTCTGAATAAAATACAATTCGCATTAGTCTAAGATCGCTTTCTGAAATTATGTTTGATATGGAATCAGTATTTTCCTTACTACAGTATATATTAACTGATTGAAATAAAATTTAGAAGAGAAAAATCCGTTAGAAATGAGGTTTAATAAATTTTTGTACTAAAATGTATTTGTAAACGTCTATGTCTATAGCCCAACAATATTAAAAAACATTTATTTAGAAAAAAATAATAAATTTCAATGAGTTAAAATCAATGTAAAATTCTAAATTCATAAGTCAAAATAGTATCAAGAAGTAATCTATTTACTTCACTGAAAAGAACCCAAACGAAAAAAAATTGTAGAATGCTTTTTCAGAAATACGTTTTCATATATATCTTCTTTAATTTGAAATCACCAATACATAATACGTAGAAAATATGAATTTTTTAAAAAAATTTTTAAAAAGATGAAGCATAAATATTGAAAAAAAACTATCAAATTCAAATAAATTCCAATCAAGCTAAATGGTATTGGCACCTAGTCTTAAATTAAGTAAATAATAATTAAATACAAAAGAAAATATAAATTGTATAATATTGCAAATATAAGACTGTTCATTCATTCTTAAAATGTCTGGTTTTGGTGTTCTATCTGATCTTGTTCACCTGATATAAATATTATTTGTTTTAAGCTCCGTCTTGTAGAACCAATGGATATGTTTTAGAATGGGTTTAGTGATACTGCACTGCAGTGTGTTGCTTTATTGATGCACAAAGTGTGTATAAGTCACTCTGGAGCATCTTTTATTTACAAATGATTTACGCCCTATATTCCGTTAAATATGTTTTTACTCATCTTTTATTCTTTGAATACTTGAGATGTGCTTGCACAAAAAAAATGGCAAAATATACTAGAACAAAGATATGCTAGAACCACATTTTCTGTCACGAAAGTTTTTATTACTTTCAAAGACATCCACCCTTCTTTCTTCCAGATGCAAGCATGGTATATTTAACCATGAGAAAATCTTTTAACAACGAATTCGGTTTATTAATCAGCACACATGATGTATGGACAAGTCAAAATTTGAGCAAAGGCTACTCCTAATTTATCAACCACTGAATACATACATAATTACAACACAAAAAAATGCTTGATTTAAGTTAATATTATTTTTGTATGTCTTGAAATTATAAAAAAAAAAAGTTTAAAAACACTGATACAAATAAATGTAGGGCTGAATCTGATTTTGCATCTATATATCTTCTTGAATGTAAAGCTAGTATTGCGTCTTCAGTTTCAGTTTACTACTAAGTAAGAAGAACTGTTTTTGAGACCGTGACCTTTTGTAACCCACTAAATGCATTCAAAAGCAAAAAGTATTACCCTGTAGAATTGTAAGACCAGAGTTGCAGGGAAAAAAGAAAACACTACGGGACATAAAATCTTATCAATGAACTCAAATACCGTAAGGATGTTTCAGATGACAAAACATCAGTCGGGCTATCGAATGAAGTACTATCCCAAACCATAACTCTAGATCAGTGGCACACACAAGAGAGGGGTAGGTGGGTCCTGGAGGTCCAGACCCCACAAAGCCCTTGATTTTTTTTCCGATTGATTATAATTCTAAGTATATACAGCGCAAAATCAAATTAAGTATTTGTTATCAATGATTAATTTTATTAACTAATGCGAATTATTTATTGAATAATTAGTTTTTTACTGTGTTTTATTCCAGAAAATTGACAAAATCAAAAGGAGCATGATACAAGAATGGTAAACTTTCGAACCCGAACCCTCCTTTGAAAAATTCTTGTGTGCGCTACTGCTCTAGATTGTGGGTTTGCGTGGTCGATGACAACGAGGTGAGTTCCTCATCGTTGTCTGAATGTATCCGGATACGTTCTGTTCACAGTTGACCGCTACCGTCTTAACGCTGTATGCAGTCATACTATATTCATTTTTTTCAACATCATCAAACGGTAATATTTATCTGCCCAAATACCAAAACATGTTGCGATTTGGCCACTCTTTTTGATTTAATTCAATTGTTCGTCTTCATTTAAATTAAGTCATTTGCTCTGATGATGTCCACGTATTCGTCTGCTAGGTGTGGTACAATCCACCTGGTTTGAAAGAAGCACATTCACAAGAAAGTTAAGTCTTAACATTGCAATTCCTCAGGTTTTGTACGTCACATAATGCTCTTTTACAATGCACAGGATCTCATATTAGTCGGTCATTAAACGAATAAATTAAATATCACATTGTAAGGTATGTGCAATTCAGTTTTGTCGGAATAAGATAGCCATTTATTGGTGAGACGCTTTTTATGTCATGTAGTGTACTAACAAGCAATTTCAAACGTATAAGTGTGACAAGTAGCAGTTTTTTTATCCCCCTTAAAACACTTGATTTTCACTTGTGGAGGCAGTTTCGAATAGTATATTTTATTTCAATCATTACTTTCTTATATACTAGCACTAGCGACTATTTACTTAATCCATTTAGGAATAAAAGTTCTGTAAAATAGTTCTTTTTTTCTTAATATACATTGTAACAAATTAATATTGTTATAATGATATAAGAATGTAACTCAAATACATGCGAGGACCATCAGTAAAAAAAACCGTAATTATTTTGTCAACACAAACAACTGGAACTAAATTCGTTTAGTTCTTTATTAGTGAAACAACTTTTTAGTTAAGTTGTCTGAAATACATAAAAATATAATAACTAATGATAATTAAATTGCAGTAAATTGAGAGAAATATACTGCCCATATTTTTTTTATATACAGAACTCAAGACTAATTGCACAATAATTGTGAAAAAGAAAGTAAAAGAGGTATCTGGTGCAATATCATTAACACTTCTACGTACAACTTTTATTTGCATTACAAAGGAGAGTATCCTGAATAAAATTTCGCAGCGTACGATTTGGAGTGAAACTAATATCAAAAGGCAAAAAATCCTGAAAAGAAAAAGCATGAAAAAAATGAAAAAAAAACAGCATTTGTGATTCAACATAGATTTGCTATAGTATATATATATCATTATCTATACTTTAAGAAACAACAAATGATATAACTTTAAACTTCATCAGTACTTATTCCAATGGAAACTAATGTTTTGTTGTTTTTTTTTAACTCTGGAAGAAAAAAGAGTATGGTTTTACATATTTTAAAATTTAGCAGTGCGCATATTTACCTTATGAATTAGCCATACCTTAAAGAATTAGAATTAAAAAAAAGTATAGTAATTCCATTAACGAATTGCTACCATCTACAAAATTGTAGTGTTAAATGAGCAGTATATTATACTGTATTTCAGTGAAGTATTTTAGTTAATTAATTTGGAAAGTGCAAACAAAAAAATGCATTACAAAAATATAAGTAATAAAATCATTATTTCGAAAAAATTGAAAAAAATACAAACATTTTACGTAATTATTCAAGTCGAACATTTAACTAGATAATCTAAAAAAAATAATTCTAAAATTCTTTTGACTTATTTACTCTTAGAAAATACATATCGAAAGCTTTAATTTTTCGAAGCATTTAAAATTATGTTTTACATTAATTATAATAATTATTTCTTGTTTTAAAAATTCATAAAATTTCTGTCTTGACTGATATTTGTCATTTTATAATGCCGTATATATACATGTTTTAACTCAGCATACACAATAACCCAGCGTTTCTCAAACTGTGGGGCCCACCCCCTTGGGAGGGCAAAACAGCTATAAGAAAACAAAAGATTATTTAAAAAATTGTTAATTTACTGAAATTAAAAGAACAAAATACATTCCGATATAATAAAAAATAAAATACACATTTGCACTGATATATATAAAGCTTACAAATATATCAGTGCTACACAATGTATTTTATAATTAATTTAACAATACTAAGTTAATAACAAGTTTATTAATTGCCAGTGACTCCATGAGCTTGGCATATATATAATTAAAAAACTAATTAACTCTTATCTTGATAATGTGTAAGGTTTATTATTAATCTAAACTCTCCATTAAAATTATACGATTAGCTCCATAATGCCACCTTTTAACACGTAGTTGCGCGCATGTGATGTATTGGGGTTGGAGAAGGAATAAATAAGTAAATAATCTGAAATAAGTAAATCCTTCGCAAACACTGTCAGGATCTTTTTATTGTGTTCCAAAGTCTTCGTAATAGTTATGTAGATAGCACTGCACAGAAAACATAGCACTTCGGAATGACATATATATACGTCCGAAAAAATAAAAAGGCTTTGGCTTAACGAGATGTTTATATACGCCAGGGAGCGCTTAAGATGACTTGGTACCCTAAAAATCACAAACCTATCGTTTTTTTTTTATTTTCATTTAATCTTATTCTTTGCATTATTATCTTTCGATTGATATATCACTTGTGCATGTCGGAAAGTTAGAAGTTGAATAAAACTTCATTTGAAAACAAATTAGGCAATTCAGCCACACCCCCTTTTTAGAAAAAAAAAAAAGCTAAAAAAATGCGTTATGATAAAAAAATCTATTTTATAAATAGAAATAATAACTATAAAAAAGAATGTGTGTAGTATTAAAAGCAGAATATTTCCGAGGCAATACAATAATGTAATTTTTCTTCCTTGTGAAATGTGTGCATGTAAAATTTTTAAATTAAGGCATTTTATATTAATAATTTTATAATTTCAGTTCTTCTTCCTGATATATTTTTCATACAAATGTAATACTTTAATATTATAAGAAGAAAAACAGCTAAAATTTCTGTCGTGACAGAAAAAAAATTTTTTTTTAAGTTTTTCTTGAGTTTTCTTGTGCAATTAGTACTCCCTAAAAGTTGATCATTTATAAAAATGTGTGGGTTGAAAACATATGAAAATGCAATTATTTTAAAGAAAACGTATAAGTAATATCTTAAAGTGGTATTTTAAGTTTAATTAAGCTTATAATAATTTTTTTTTCAGAATTATAAACTTTAAAGTGGTTTTTCTCAGTTTGTGTTTTCGAAACCTTAGTGCATTCAAAATGCTACTCCTTCGACAATTATTTACCAATCACTTCAATTTGTTTCCTGCGTGTTAAAAATAAATCATCTAATAAAATTAAGAATTCTTTTTTCTATAAACTGAATACTTTTTTTTAAAAAAAATAAAATGTAAGACACGTTGGCTTTTTCGTTGATTTTTAGCCTGTATATCAACATTTTATTTTTTTTTCTCGAAAACGAATGAAGTTATTCTAAAATCGATCCCTAAAGTTGTTAAGAACATCCATAAGAATATTATAAAAAAATTTCAGGTCAAAAAATTATTTTTTACAAAAGGAGTAGGATTTTAAAATTTTCCCAATTTTCTTCAAAAAATTTAAATTTTTGAAATTGTGTGAATAATATATGAAAATTTTCATCTGGTAACATTTTCTTGAATAGAAACATTGTATAAAATGTTAAAATATAATTTTTAAATACGTAAATAAAGAAGTTTGCGCAAAGGGTGCCAAGTCCCCTTAAGCAAGGTAAAGTCGTATCGTAGTTTAAGCGTCATAGTATTATTGGATTCAATACATTGTTATTGTATGAGGAAGGTGCGATGAAAATTATAATTGAATATTGGGTCGCGAATATTGCAACTTAAATACCAAACCAACTATCCGTTAAAAGTTAATTTTTTCCGTTAACTGCAAACATTGGAGAAAGCAAATTTTAAATTTTCAGAAATTTTGTGATTTTAAATTTTATTAAATACTGCATATGTACGTCTTGAATTTTTTAGGTGCAATCATTAGATGATATTCGAATTCTTGCCAAGAACGCGTGAAACCCAATCGATTTATATATAATTGCAGACGGATGTCTAGATCAACCTAATTTGAAGACTTTTCTAGACGTGTCTGCGTTTATTACAAGCTCCGGACACTTCGAAATTACTTACACACAACAAATAGAATAGAATCTGCAGTAATTGACTGTTTATTATAAAAGATTAAAGCAAGACCCCCTAGTACCTCTCAATCTATCTTGCACAAATTGTTGACCGTTTCTCAGACACAGAAGTAGATTTATTTCTGTCATAACAAAAGGTGAATATAAATATACTATTCTTGAAATTATTAATATACAGGGTGGACATGATTTCATGGTACAAATTTTAAGGGTAGATACGGGACATTGCAACAATCATTTGTTCTATAGGAATGTATGGGCGCAAGTGACGCGGTGAGGTGCAAATAGGGGAAATAAAAGAAAAGTCAAATGCAGTTAACTGTTGGTTGCATTGCCCGTAGTGGGCAGCAGATGTCTAGCCGCCATTCAGCATGATGCTACTTAGTTGGGAAAAGTGTTTTTCCTTATTGTGCTGCCGTCTAAGACGGGAGACTTTACGTAAGCCGAAAATTGCAGACATGTACGACCGTGCAAATGGTAATGATAGAGCTGCGTTACGAATGTGTCACGTGCATTTTCCTGATCAACGAATGCCAGACTAAATAAATTTTCAGTGATTACACCATCACTTCGTGAAAAGTGTTCGTTTCCAGTCACCATATATGATGCCGATCAATGAAAAGCTGTATGCAGTCCAATCCTGGAAGAAAGCTTTTCGAACGATGTGGCTGAAATATCAGAGTCAAGTACAAGAGCTGTTGCGCATCACGTAAGTGGAAGTCACCAGACCATTTGTACAGTGCTCAACGAAAATCTCTTACACCTCTTCCATTTTCAATGAGTGCAAGCTTTGAATCCGGTAAACTATCTTCTCCGGATGCCAATGGATGTTACAGCAATGTGCGCTGCAGCTGAATTTTATAGCTCATATGCTGAACAGTTACAAAGAGTTATTATGAACTTTAAACCTGTCAACCACGCTTTCAATAAACAATTTGTCTGTTCTTCTGTGTCTTATTGTTTGTGGTTTGTGCTTCACCGTGCCACTTGCGCCCATACATCCCTTAAAAATAAATGATTGTGACAGGGTGATGTACCTACTTTTAAAGTTTGTACCGCGAATTCGACCACTCTGCATAAAACGTTAAGATACATGGGTATCTGAAAACCATTTTTTTCGATAACTATTAAACAATTTTGGCATATTTAAATCGATTGTAAGCTTGGCCATATTTTTTTTCATAAATTTTCAAAATTCATAGGATTTTTATACTATGTGTGAATTTTATACGTGCGGTAGCCCAGTGTTCATGGTCAGGATCTGGCAGCAGGCTTGTCACGAGTGGCAGTAAGTGTACTGAAGACCCATTGTGTAGAAAGAGTAAGTACTCAGTCTCAACTCAGAGACATTTCGTTGGCATTATGTGGTATTTATGAAAAGGGGTATGACCTCAAGTGTCATCCCCATCACTTAACCATAGTTCAAAATTACTAGGTCTGGTCTATCACTAATAGTCCTTGAACTGATTTAAAGAAAGGTGTTAAGGAAAACTCAATATCGTATTTTTTTATAATTCAGAGTCCTATTATTTTCAACGCCAATATCTAGAGAGTGAACCATAATAGATTTAGGAATTTAACTGTAATTTTATTTCAATAAAAATGGAATGCAATATATCCTAGTTTGAGAAGGAAAACAAAATTAAGCCCCAATTCGAGGAAAACAATAGGCGGAATGATAAAGGTAATGGGAAAAAGATGTAAGATGCAAGTGGAATTTAATCGATGTCAGAACCTAAATCCAGACTTGGCGTATCACTTTCAGAATCAATGACTTAATAAATGAATTGGAATGTCTCCTACATTCAATCTAAGTCTCAAATAATCGAATCTCACCTTTAATCTAACCTCTAGGCTGCTTAGAAAGGAATCATACGAAAAGAAATTGGGAAAATTCAGGTTCTTTTCATATGTAATCTATTAGCCAGTATTTTTAGAAATGAGCAAGAGCCCTCTGGAAGAAATGTAATCGATAAAACGGAATAAAATAAAATATAAAAATGTGAGAAAAATAATATCTCATATTACGAAGGATCTATTTTTTCTTCCGCAATAATTAATTTGGCCACATCAGTTTAGCGAAGTAGCAGATTAGAGGATTATTGCCAAAAATTCAACAACTTCGCAAAGAAAATCTACATAAATTTTAGAGTTATTGAATGATTTTGGTTTTTAGATCTTCATAACCCATTGAATGAAACTATAATATCAAGTAACAATTACGGCATCTGAGATGGGGGTCCAAAACTTAACAAACATCCCCACCACTCCAACATAAGGATTTTTAGCTTTGATAGATTGAACATTAATCTGTCCTTCCTTTAGTGTTTCTTCAGTGGTGTCACTCATAGTAAAAAAATCTGAAGATTTAGAGAAAACTCAGATGATGTAAAATTTTATTCGAAATTACAAGATACACATTCAGATGCTCATTGCACAAGTTTGATTCAATATGTATAATTCGATGTTCTATTTAAAATCATTGAGTTTTATGAAGTACATTTTGTACATTTCCACTAATCTTGAGAGGGGATAGGATTTACCTCCTGATAAAAATATAGCAACGCTATATATATATATATATACATATATATATACATATATATATATACATATATATACATATATATACATATATATATACATATATATATACATATATATATACATATATATATATACATATACATATATATATATATATATATATATATATATATATATATATATATATATATATATATATATATATATATATATATATATATATATATATATATATATATATATATATATATAAATGGTTAAAAACCTAAGTATAACCAGAAAAGATAGTAAGAAATATTAGCCACAGTAGTACAATAGAAAACTCTTGGCTTTTGAAACCAATATTGCAGGCTTAAACAAAATTTTGAGACTAGTCAACCTTTACCTGTAATTTGCCTATACCAGGGAATGCGAACCAATGCCACGCGTCCCATTGAGGGCACGTGACACTGTATTTTGGACACGCCACCGATGACAACGGTTTTCATTTAGTTCAAAATAACAAAGTTCACTGTGAAGTATTACGACCAAACGCAAGTGTTCGGCCATAGTGCGTGAGGTGGAGGGGATCACACACTTGTTTGTTATTGTTTAAAAATCATTTTCTATTTTATTTCTAATGTGCTCCAGATTGGTGTTTTGCCATTTCAGACCGATTACATTCCCCGGTACATGATATCTCATTTTAGTGCGGCACCCTGTAGGCGGATACCAATCACCGCTGGTAATTTTTACGCCTAGTTTCCTCTACATAGGGAGGCACCTGAGCTCTGACGATTCCAAGCTAAAATGGGATTTAATTTTGCTGAGAGCACCCAAGCCAAACAGACTTTCGAGGGATCTTTTACATGCCGTATAGTCATATTACATGGCCGCTGACGATTTCTGCTTCATAAAAATCCACCGACTTGGGCTGGGGTCAAACCCGCAACCTTATAGTCTTAGATCCTAACATCAGTTATGTGCCATCTAATCTGCAACAACAGAAGTTACACTAATGTTATGCAATTTGAATTACACGTATAACTAAAATATGTTGTACAGTAGTAAATGAAAATTTACTAATATGCAATTCAAAATGTATTTTACCGTAGAAAATAAAGAATTTTGAGTTGTCAGTATTTGGTAATATAATTATTCCAAATAATCCCGTCAAAATTGCACGCCTATACCTCATTACACATTTCTTCAGAAAAAATGGCGCGTTGATTAAATAAAGGTTCGCCACCACTCGCCTATACCCTTGACCGTAGGGAAAGGAAGAAGTACTAAGAGAAATGTAATTCTTACAAATAAGATACACAATAATATTATTATATAACGATAAAATTTAATAGCCTATATTTATTAACTCGTATAGAGTTAAAATCGATGTAATAAAACCAGATGATACAACTTACTTCGCGAGCACAACAACATGCTACGTTTCCCATCAAATACAAAGGAGTAAAAGCAGTACCGCATAAAAGTAAAGTTAGTAAATTATGATAAAATAGTATTAAGTCTATACATACATTTAAAACATTAAACATTGATATAAACTTTATTTAAAAATAAAAAGACAACCAAAACATACAGAATGATACTTAAATAAAATAAAATATTATTAATTTATGAAACATGTAACGTCATCGTTTTATTAACTGCATAACTAATTGGCAAAAACATATATTGCAAATATTATTGCACATTGTCATTTCACTGATGATTACTAAAAATATAAATTAATAAGCTATCCATGTTCAATACATTATTTAATAAAGTTATCAAAATTTAAAAATATATTAGATTCATCGCTAATTATATGTATGTATATATATATAGTTAGCGATTAACCCCACATTTATATAAATTAATTTATATATTAGCTATCCTAAGTCAGCAATTTTTATAATACTGCAGCATCCATTCTCAAATTTTTAATCTCGGTTGCTCATGTGCCCTTCATTGTATGATTTTCCTACTATTCATGTGTTTTTCGAATGTCATTTTTGGATGTTATTTCTTGTTTGCAGAGAATAAGACTATATATATATATATATATATATATATATATATATATATATATATATATATGAAAGTATTTTATATAATATATCAAAATCAAGAAATAGTAAATAAGTAGTACAAGCATATATATATATATACATATGTACTTGTTCTAATTTTGACTCAAATTGTCGGCAAATTATTGCATTACATAATAAGATTAATTCTGCCAGGATTGAAGACTCGTTATAAATTATCAGAATATTCGAAGGTCTCTCAATGCGATCGTAGGGTTACTATCTAAAATTAGATTGACGTTAATCTAAAGGTTACCACGCTAATGCGCAATTATAATTTATTACAGAAATTGACTAGACAACCCTAATACTTCGCTATTTAAAGAGGATTTGGATAATGCAATTATTTTGCATTAGTAAAGAACCAGTTTATGATGAATACTCTTTTTAAAAATATTCCTGAATTGAAGCCAAATTTTCTGTGATTATCAAAGGCAAGATGAATGTTAAATGTAGGGCAATTTCACTTTTTATAAGCTTCACAGTTTTCCTTTTGATTTTCCGAAATGTATCTCTAAATTTCGATTTTTTTTTATTAATTTAAACTGTGTTACATATGATTTTCATTGTGTCAGTGAGTTATTGTTTTTAATAATGACATTCGTTTTACAGAGGATGTTTCAAACTCTATAAATAAAACTTAAGGAATTTAATAATAAACTTAATATAAAAAGAAAAAGAACGTAATTAGATATATTTATTAAGGCCTAAAGAATCTACTTTTATTGAAATTGAGTATTTGTAAGTTTCATTCGTAGGAAATAAACCAATCAAAAATTTTAAGCCATTGAACAGAAACAAATGACAACGGCATGCTGGATGTTAAAATCATTAATCTGTTAGTCTCCTGTGGTGGCATTGTATACTTGCATGCATTGATGTAATGTGTAATACAGATTCCTCACATTTCCTCTTGTGGTACTCTGTCTGATATGGAACATTTTGGATTACCCGAATATGCTGACACATTATATCTCATACATGTTTCATTAGTGAAAGTTAGCATGATTTTAGTGGCCTATCTAGCGTATTAACAGTACGAATGTTGTCCAAAGAGTTGTAGGCAGTATGATGCCTTTTTTACATTATTTCGCTGGAAATGGCCCAAGGATGAAGGAAAATTCTACCATCTGCTGGGTGTCATTATCATACAGCTGAGCTGTTAAAGTTGTACGTAAGATGAACTGCGGTTGTAAGTGACAGCGCTCCACATCACTAAATAGTTATTATAGTACATGTATCAGTAAAGAAAATGTTCATTGGGATAGCTGGCTTCTACGTATACATATTTAATGGTCATCTAGAAGATTGAAGCAAGATTAATCGCAGTTATTTTACGCTATTCCAGTCTGCAGGTATCCACGGTGATTATAAACATCACCACTTTAGACGACTCTGTAGAGGCAGTTTGGTTAAGAGCTGGTGTCTTAAAGTCAGCTGACAGCATAACTGCATCCCCTCTATATGGTAGGTATGGATATGGTATAAAACACCACCTACTGTTGATATGGAAGATATGGTAGTAGGCTGCATAATGAAGAATAATGCATTTGGGGATTCGTGACTGTCATTGATCTTTCCTCGCTGTTATGCATTTGGGCTTCCTAGAGCCTTTATTTAGCCTTTAAGGTATCCGACTACGTTCGAAACCGTGATTTTCAAAAGATAATAAATGGATAATTTTCATGATATTTAGTGTCACTCAGATTAGAATACATGCATGGAATTGTTTTGAGGGCATTTTGACAAAAAAATTTATTTAAATATTATATTTTGGCAAAAATTAAATTAGAATAACCTTTTTTTTCAAATAATCTCCTTTTGTGAAAAATGCTTCTATTAGAATAATATTTTGCCTGTATATAGCTCAGACCTCTGTTCAGAGACTGAACTACAATTTTTGAAATATATAACTTAGAAGTGGGTTTATTCATATTTTACGACAACAGAGGGGAGCAATTTTAAGAAAAAAATGCGAATAATTATTTCAATTGGTGGTAATTCTGAAAATAATGGGAATTATTAAAAAAATTCTAGTTGAGCCTCTGTAGAGAGGTCTGAGCTATATGCACGCAAATATTATTATAATCGAACCATTTTTCACAAAAGGAGAACATTTGGAAAAAAGATTATTCTAATTTATTTTTTTGCCAAAATGTTATATTTAAATAATTTTTTTGTCAAAATGTCCTTAAAACAATTTTATGCATGTATTCTAATCTGAGTGAAACTAAATATCATGAAAATTATCCATTCATGCGCTTTTTTAAAATCACGGTTCCGAACGTAGTCGGTAACCTTAAGTTTCTGGCAAAAAAACTCTTTACTATCTTGTTTGCAACCTGGTCGACTGAACTTGCTTGAAATTTACGAAGTCCTTCTCCAATAGCTTTTCTGTTGCTTCGAAAGTCGAGGTCATTAAATTTTTGATCAATCAATGGTCTGAATCTTTTCACAATATTGCTTGTACGATCCAGATGACGACTTATATCGCAATATATCAACCTAATACATGTAACAAGCAATTGTTACTTGTTTCGTATGTAATTCTCATTGAAAAGTAGAAAATACGCTATGACAGAAGCAAATATTCATTGACCTTGAAAATGCAATCGTTTGCATACTTTATATAAAGGAATTTGCAAGTGAAATTTTGAGATGATGGAATTTATTTCATGTACCCTGTTACTTTAAGGATAATATATATATATATATACGTTACAGACAATTATTTTTTTTGATTGTTTTAAATGCATAATAAATATCGTCAAATATTAAAACTCTTACTCAAGAACCATAATTTTCGTAGACATAGTTTTATCAATGTTTCACGAATGCTCACTAGAAAGAGAAGTTTGAATGTATAACCAAAATATATATTTTTAACGTATACCGATTTTAAAAAAATACTGTAAGATAGCTAATTCTATTAATAAATTTTGTGTATAATTGTACTGATTACGCTAAATATCTACAAATATATCTACCACTCTCATATAAAAAATAACAACCTTATTTACAGCTTCTAATTACTCACACCTTATTCACATTACTAACTATATATATATATATATATATATATATATATATATATATATATATATAACACATCTTATTCCCTAGTAAACTCCCACAACTCATAACGCCTGTTTCTCTATTGCTCCTCTCTCTATCACGTCTTACTCACAACTCCCCGCATTTCAGGGGATACACTTACATAACTCTACTGTTAAAACAGCGCCATCTATAACCTTAACAATAATATTGTTTAGAATAAATCTGTTTCTCATTGTACTTTTAAAAAACATTTTATACTCTAAATATGGATTTTTTTCTCACGGTTTTTTTTTTTTTTTTTTAGTTAGAACTTTTCTCACAAACGGAAGATAATAATATTCCTTTAAAAATACGCCTTTAGAAATGTGAGCCATTAATATTATTGTTTCCATTACATATGTTTCTTATTATTTGAAGAACTTAATATACTATGGTATATTCCTTTTTGGGCCTTTAGATTGGGCATATGAGCCGCTGGTGGCCCCCCAATTTCATATATGGCGGTGAATTTGATGCAGAAGGAAGTTTTCATTTTCATGCTTGGTAAGGTGCATCCTGATTGGTCGAGCCAATCGTATGGTATATTCCTATTTTTTGTAAAGATATATATGAAAAAATAATTCATTAAAAAGTTGTAAGTATTACACAACAGTGTTCGTTATAAGGAAGCCACCAATTGTGTGAACTATATTAAAATATAAACATCATTGGGAACTACATTAAGAAAAATTTTCATTCCAATCAAATACACACAATTTAAAATTAACATTAGCATTAAATTCGTTTCTATTAAATTGAGCGTATTTGAACATAACATTCAAAATAATTAATGGAATAACCAATTAATTTCAGTAAAAAGATAATTCAATCAATCAAGGTATATTCCTCTTCATGCATGCCAAAAAAAAGTGCAATAAGTTTACAAATGCTTTAAAATATTATCCGATAATCGTTTTCATTATTATATATCTAAGATTGTTAATTTATTAATTTTTTATGTTCAACTGATTTAAAATGTAATATTTAAAATTAATTTAAATGTTACTTTTTTTAAGTATTTGTGTTTCTCCGACCCATGGTACATTGTATTTTGATTACTGAGCTCGAATGCGCTGTTGCTGTGAAGACCGTCTTTCTACCATGGTAAGACAAATTCCAACTACATCATCTCTTCTTCCATGAGTCGACGGGGAAATAGGCAATTTACGGTTCTGCCTATCAGAGTGTCAATGTTTCGGATTCTAATATCCTTATCTGAGTACCCTGTTATTGCATTCCTCTTCTAATTAAGAGAGCTCGTTCAGATGAGACCCATTTGATCAGTGATTTGATGGGAGTATTTTCTTGATGTTGTTTTTGTTACTCGCTAAACAGGTGGTTCTACACGAAGATTCGATGCTTATTCAGCTTGGTGGGAATACTGTGGAGATTTGATAACTTAAGAAGTATTAAAAAGTAAGGATTCCAGTTCGTACTACATGCTAATTTAACTTTTTTTATTTTTATTTTCTAAAAAAAAAAGTTAAGTAAATATGAACTTAAAGGATCTAAAGCTTTTCTTTTGTGGAAAGATCATTATTTATTGAAAGTATTATAGCAATCTAAAAGATCAAGAACTTATGTGACTTAAATATGTTGTGTAAAATCTTAGTTCCTGGGGGAATACATTTAAATTATTATAGAATACCTTTAAACTGGAATAAAAGGATTCTAGTATGGCCGAATCAAAAGTTTCGATCCCAGAACCCATTTTCAACTTTTTTTTTAAATAGAGACAGTTCTACTTCTTTTGATGTTTAAATTGTATATTCTAACTGCATTTGAAGTACTTAAAATGTTATTTTTTCAAAATATCTATGCAAAGATTAAATGCCCGTGAAAGCAACAACTTTTTAAAAACAAATACATTCATCCTTAAGAATAACTCTGATCATTTAATTATTAATGAGTTTGAACATTTTTAAATATAATAATGTGGTCTAATTTCTAATTATAATAATGTTTTAATGATGTTCTTTGGTCAAGAACAGCCAAAATGGTTTTGTTCAGCTTCGAACATTAAAAACAGATACATAAGTGTCTACTTCTTTTACTGAAGGAAACATATCAAAATACCGAGTTTTGATATTCTGTTAGATTTGGGTATAGAGATTTTATATTTAAAGGACCATGTTTGCTGCTATCAGAGTCTGGATAAGAAAAGTGCAATATTTCATTAAAAGAAAAAGAGAAAAAAAAGAGGTTTGGGTCAAAAGGAGACAAAAAAAATGAAAATTTGAACTGACACTAGTAGATTATTCTAATAGTTTAAGCTATGGATCTAATAAGCTCTATTAAGCAAGCAAAGTTAAGCAACCTTATACTGTTTTCTCTAAAGGGATATTTTTGTAACGAAAGGAATATTTTCTTCAAACTCATTTAGCTCGTTAATCATTACGATGCATTGTACCCTTATTTAAATATACATTCAAACCAACGCGCATTTGTTTCTTTGCTTCTTTAAAGAAAATGACTTAAAAGTGTGTTAAAAATCATGGGTTTTTTTCGGATTTGTTTTTTAAATATTTGCAATAGTTCTAAAACTAAAACTAAAGTTAAAGTGTTTAAAAAAGTATGCAAAATACCATTGAAAAGTTTTCAAGATAAATCTTAAGTACATTTTGTGAAAAGGCTTCTTAAATTTTAACATTTTTAGCATTATTGTCCATGACAGCAGTTCTTAAACTTTCGATTCCTGAGGACCCCTTTCTGCTTCACGAACCTCCAAGAATTGTAACCCCTCCTTGACTTCCAACAAATTACTAAGTGACTTAAATGATGCTAAGATTGCATCTGCCTAATATTTGAAATCTTCAGTCCAAATACCGTATATACGTCTTTCAAACGGTTTCAGTACTTATAAAATAATGCTGGAAATGGTATGTCACATATATATGTAGTTTTGAAATACTTATAAAGCTTTTTCATTGGGGTGGGGGATTTAGTGATGCAGTCTAGAACGCAGCTTCAATTCATTTTACACAAGGGCTTTCAGAGACTGATAATGAGGGACATCTTAGCATTAAACAAGAGTCCTGTATCTTTGGGTCTACAAACCACAGCTTAAGAACCACTGGTCAATGGGATTACTTCGTGGGCACCTACCTTCTTGAATGAAGAAGGTATTAAACAAAATGGCCTATAAAATCAACCAAGGTACATAGCTAAATACTCCTTACTGCAAAAAGTGCATGTATTTTGAAATAAGATAAGGAAAATTATAAATAATTGCACAAGATCAAATACATTACTTTCATCATATGTTATATTAGGTCAAAAATTATAAGCTACTTAAATCATGATGGTTCTGGTTCATCCTCGCTAAAATTTGTGTTTTTATAATTAGGAATTTTTTAATGGATTTCCGAGATATAAGCAATATTCAGTATACTAGAGTATGGGAAAACGAGCATTTACTGCATAGTTTTAGAAATATTACATTTAGAATCATTTTATTAGCAACATTATAGTTGTACCTAGAAGTTTATTATTTAATTTTCTGAAATATGTCCTTTAGCTTATTAAAATTTTTATCTTTTCCTCAAAATGGTGTTAAATCAAGTCTTAAGCTTCTTTAAATCAATAGTATTTGATCAAGGAGATTATCAAATATGTCAAATTGACATTTATAAATCAATTCAAGTTTGAATACATTTTCCCCACTCTTCAATATGCACTTCTATTAAAAATAAGCTATTTATCTTGAATCGCATTTTTTAAATATGTCACGGATGAAAAACTTCAACGAATAAAATCAAGTAATTTTTGTGTAAAATTTGTATAAATTTAAACTAATATCTTAAAATAAATTATATTATTTTTCCAATGCTTTTGAAAAAGAATTTTCAACCACAATGAATACCATACCAGAGAAAAGAAAAATTAATTTAAATTAAAAAAATAATTGCTAAAGAAATAACGCGATAATATTAAATCTGAATGATCTCTTTTCTGAATAAATGCAATTCTTTACGTTAAGGTATCCGACTACTTGCGACAACTGTTTTTTGAAAAAAAGGAGATATGGAGATCTTTTTGTGATTTTTATATGTATTTAGTATATTTTAAGGAAAAAATCCTAAAATTCGTAAAAGAAAAAAAATTATTATTATTAAAATGGGAAAAAACTAGTAAAAATGTACGAAAAATTACATAAACGGGGCCCGCTCTGTGCAAAGATTTTATGAACAAATTCTCAATTTTTCAATTTTGATGTGTTACTTTGTTATTCCTATTTGAAGTGACCTTCAGGATAAGAGATATTTTAATTCTTACAAAAACTAGAGCACTTTATCTAAGTCATTATACGAAATTGCTTAAAAAAACATTGACTATATCCATATAAAGAACTGCAAATTTTGAAATAAAACAGTTATTGATAAATCTGAACATCAAAACACTTCTACTGTTATGCAGAACATAAGCAAAAAATTTCAGCTAATTATTTTCAAAACTTTTTGAGCAATCGCGGTCCCCGTTTGAGTTTTTCGAAAAAAACACATTTCGAGTAAAACGCATTTTAAAGTTTGACAGCTTGTGTAAAGTTATGGCATTTGCTATTACTAAAACGCTTGTAGTTTTTGTTCTAGTGAAGGGAAAATAAAGTACTTGGTATTGTTATTAAGATAATAAAATGGTCTATAAAACAAAGTCATAAAAAAATTTGCCAATTTTTGAAAAAAAATCATGGTTTTAGGGTAGTCGGATACCTTAATCTAGTTGGATAATTGAACAATTTCTACAATTTTTCTTTAACAGCTGAGATTGTATCAAATCTCGAAAATGCCAATTAGGAAACTTTTCTAATCAGACAATTCCTGATTCTTTAGAGACTTGATTGTGAGACAAGAGGCTTCTGCCGCTAGCATTCGAAACAAAGATTACCCAAGTCATGAATCATCACAAAATCTGAACGTTTTTCTGGCGCGTTTCTCTATGACCAAAGAAATAAAAAAGAATGAGAATGAAGTTAGAAAAGCGATAACGTTTCCAGAAGTAGGGGAAAAAACTCATCCCTGTGTAAAATGTGATGACGTGTAATACAACAGCAGAACTGGAAAGACAATTTTGATGCAGTAAATGAGCGTAGGTAATGTTCAAAAATGTGCAAAAGTTATTTTGATTAAAACATTTTGCCATGGATTGCCATTGGAATTTTGTCAATTATTAACACATATACAGATTAATTAATAATTGATGAAATGTTCGTTTAGAAATATGTTTGTAGTTAATAAAAATGCAGTGATGGTGATATTGAAGGTGATTGTTTTTTAATGAAATATCTAGTTCTACCTACAATAAACTTTACTAATCCACATGCAGTAAAATAAAGCATTAAAAAACATATTGATAAAAAAATTCCAAGAAAAAGTTTCGTATATTTTCATCTTAAGATTCGTAGAATTATAAACACACTCACAAATATATATATATATATATATAATTTTTTAGAATTTTGGGTTCTAGCTATTCATCACTTTTATTTTATTATGCTATAAATGTATACATATATATTCTTAGCCTTGAAATAAATAACTGCTACGTGATAATATGTGGATGTTTTTATGTTACGATTATTCCAGTCCAGAGCAAGGATCTAATAAACAATCCCTCCACCCAGAAGAAGTGTAATATCACAGTACTAAATGGAACAAAATGGATAAAATTGTTTGATAAGGAGAGATTGTTGTGTTACGTAGTGTTAACCACACGTATTTTGAGTTTTGCCCCGCTATATTTTGTATATATATTATATATATATATATATATATATATATATATATATATATATATATATATATATATATATATATATATATATATATATATATATATATATATATATATATATATATATATATATATATATATATATATGAATATAATCTAATTCTCCACAAACAAGACATAAACACATTCATCATTCACATTTAAAAAAACACATAGACAGCAGGAAGATCATACAATGAATGACACATGAGCAGCCAAGATAAAAAAATTTAAAATGGATGCTGCAGTATTATAAACATTGCTGATTTAGGACAGCTAATATATAAAATAGTTTACATAAAAGTGGGGTTGAACATATTTTTTGTCCAGCCAACCTTCCCTCTTTATTTAAATAATACTGAGCAAAAACCTATTTAATGTAATGGATAGGAATATCTAAATCCATTAAAATATAAAGGTAACTTACCTAAAAATTGCACTTGGAAATGCAGAGCCCGCGCTAAATCTTAGTGCAATAAATAAATTGTTGCCATATTCTGGATCCTAATGCAGTTTCAAAGCATGTGAATGACAGAAATGTAGCACTTAACAAAAGTATAAATAGAATAGAAACAAAAATTAATAAGAGAGTTACAAATTACCATAACTTTAGTTACACTAGACTATATATGAATTAAATAATAAGAAGTCTCTTTACTTAATATTAGAATATGGAGGTAACTATAACTATGGAATATGTAAGATTATAGTATTAAACTAATATTAATCTGCGAAATTTTAATTATTTCAGTTTTGAATATATATAGCTTTAATCATATAACAATTAATAATAGTAATTAGGTATTTTTGATTTAAGCAATATTTATTAAAATGTTTATAGTTATTTATTATTTCTGATTCTTTTGACACCAGAAATTTAATGCATTTTATATAATTAATAACAATATTTCTGAATATAGAAATATGTACATTTCTCTCAAATGCGGAACTTTTATAATATTGAAATTAAAATATTCTCTTTAATCATAAATATTAGAAACTATTACATTACTTATTAATTTGATATGTACGTCAAGAAAATTTGCTTCATTGTTGTTACTATTTGTCTGTATTAAATCATATCAGATTACATATAATCATCAAATTCGAGCCATCCATCTTTCAAAAACATCGTTTTTGTTTTACTTTTTGGCAATTAATTAAAAATATAACCCATAATTTTTATAGTATTTCTATATATAAAACATATTTTCTGTTTCAATTAATTTCTTAACATCCGTCCTTGTCTGTCTGTTAGATCTTAAAGCAAGCCCTGCTTACCCACTTCTAAATAACACGAAATCGACCACATTTACGTCATGTTTCCCACATTTTGATAAAATAACTTCTCACATATCGTGCTGAAAACTTATGAGACTTGGAGAATTTTAGATAGCTTGGAAGTCCGAAAAAAAAGCAAAAAGAAGGAAATGAGTCTCCATAGAAAAATAACTAAACGATAGAAGAAAGACATTTATGCCATGTATCCATCTTCTTTTCTGATTTGTAGTCGGATGAGGAAGTCCATATGCTATAGTTGACTCTTACATGTTACTCTTGGGATGCCTCTTTCAGAAGGGCAAGTGAGACATTTTTCAAGATTACTCTGTCAGAATTTTCTATTGAAAAAATTACATATCAAGACAATTTTAAATTGATTGTCATGATTTTATAGCTCAAATAAACGTTGATTTTTGGCACATGATCAAAAAAAGCGTTGTTCTGGAGAATTTCAATTAAGAGCGTAGGACCTTAGCCAACGTCAAGTTGAGTTTTTTCTTGACTTTTACGCAGAAAATTGCTTCAGGTTGTGAACGATAAAAAACAGCATTTAACCAAGAGATAATTAAGTATCGCAAGTTTATTTAATGCATTAAATTTTTATAACTGTAAGTGTGGTTGACTTTCTTATTTGTTTAATCTTCAGTGCTTATTTTTTACGAAAAACAAAAAAAATGAAATGACTTGTTTTATTGTTATACTATTTTTAATGTTTGATGTCCATAGCTCATAATTATAATGTATTGAAATTTGAGTAATTTGAGTGGATTTTAAATGTGAAGCTTATTGTCATGTATTTTTGTACACTTCTCGTACAGATTTCTGTGTTCATTGACTCATAAAACATTCACTTAGCTTTTTTAATATTCTTTATTACATTAACCCTAAGAAATATGTTCAAAAAATTATGTGTTATTGTTTATTTATGTGTTCATCTCTTTTTACTAAAGTATTTCATACATGTTATGCTATGGTGCATTATGATAAAAATCTGTTATTTTTCGTATTTATTAATTTATTGAATATAAGTGTATGTATTAAGTTCTCAAAATTTTAAGCACCATTTTTATGAGTTTTATTTTACTGCCCATTAATTTGAAGCAATAAATATAGTTTTGGGCAATCTCTAATATAATGCATATGATTCTGATTAACTTAGTTTCAATTTGCATTGTAGCAATCTGCTTTTACAATGAGTAATTCAATCCCCTCAAAAGATATAATAATTTTACTGTACTAAACATTTTCTTTAATATTCATTTTTACAGGTGTCTCAAGAATTGTTTTAGTAGCTTAAGAAATAAATAGTAGCTTGTGTGTGTATGTGATCAGAAATAAAGTCATGAAATGGGCATACTGAATCACTTGTTTAATATTTGAATGTGTGTGTGTTGCCTTTATTCGTATCTTGATAAAGATCTTCTAATCAGCCAAAATAAGTTTTCCTATACTCGTTTAAAATTCATCTTACCACCCCCAGCAATGGACATTAAATAGTATTTTATCTAGTTCTGAAAGGTGTGCTGTCTATCTTTAAACTATACAGATAAAACGTGTAATACACTAATTGAAATACAGCCTTCACCAAGAGCACCAACATGAAAATTTACTGGTCAACCAACACATTTTGTTGCAAAAAAGAATGGTCAAATCTCCCATAGGGCATTATTTAAATGGATAAACGAAATAATCTATAATGATAAAAAAAACTTACTCATTTATTATAGATACATAGATACTAGATATTTACTCGAATCTAAGCCACCAAAGATTCTAAGTCACTCCCTCCCCCCCAAATTCTCCACACGTTTTTGAGAAAAAATAAAATAATTATGCAAAAGGTTCATCAATAATCGAAACTTAAATCATAAATAATAAAAAGTCAATGAATTATTTATTTTACCAGTATTAAAAACTTCCAAATACATACAAGAACCTAAAACTACTCCAACCCTCAGTATCATGTTTCGAAAATGATTCGTCACTAGCATTGTCACAGCTGACTTCTGAATTCATGCCGGCATTGATATTTTCCACATGGTGTTGTATTCCGTTGTATACAATACATTTGTTACATCACATTTTTTTAAAAAAAAGAACGATAAAACACTGTTAAGCATTTGTAAGAAAAATTTATATCATTTTGAGTACACCATCGACATATATTTGTTGCATCCGTGTCAAATTTTAGTGGCTGCTGCTATCTGTTTCGTTTTTTTTTCTGTATATAAAATTGCCTCCATTTTCATACATAATGAACTCGTCTTGATACTAATACCGATATTTTTAATGTTTAGGTGATTAAAAGAAAGCGTACATAAAAAAAAAAATTCCTAAATACTAGCCGACAACGATGTTTAGGACTGAATACTGGAGATAAACTGCGGAATGCGATAATTCATTGATACAAGTTCACACAGAGAGAATGGACGATTACAATTTTCTCTTTAAGAGGAGCGGGATTTCATTTTCTCCCTTCAAAGAAATGTTTTGCCATTGATTCTAAGCCGCATCCAATTTTCAGTAGCATTAACAAAGGAAAAATAATGCAGTTTAAATTCGAGTAAATAGGGTATTATAAAAAAATAAGGAAATTTCCCTTAAAGAGAAGATAATGATTTAATTTACAATTTTCTACAAAGTGCCAAAATTATAATATTACGTTTTTTTTAATCATCAATGGGATTTTACAATCAATAGATGAGTTTGCATTACACACAATTTTTCTGTGTTTCTGTTTGACAAGCAAGTATACATTTCTTGCAGATAATGAGATGCAAGGGTGCAGATGTATGTGATAACATGCATACTTGGATGCACAAAAAAATTTTTTTCCGAATTTTCACACTTACATATTCAGAAAAAATGTTCGATGGTATACAGCAACGTTTCTCAAACTGAAAGGTGCGCTTCCATAGAAGGGCGTGAAAACACTACGTGGGGGGAAGCAAGCATATCAAAAATTCAAAAATTAAGGATTGTTTAAAAAATTTAGTTTCTTGAAAGGAAGCAAAACTTAATGCATTCTGAACTATACAAAATAACGTAATAATTACTCTATAACTGAAAAATTAATGTAAAATATTTATTACTTAAAATTAACTTAAAATACGCATCCCTTAAAAGTAACTTAAACTATTTATTACTTAAAAGTAACTTATAAAATATTTTTTTTTACTTAAAAGGCAACAAGTATACAAAATTTAATACTTGCATTGATAATTTATTCAGTTTGTAGTTGACGTAGCAGTGTAGATTTATTTCAAAATACATTATTAAAGCATTCAATACTTTGTCATAGTATGGGAAGTGTGATGTAATTTCTGATTAAAAATTAGATCGACAATATAGAAAGTTTGAGAAAAACGCCTTTATGTAGACGAAATGAAGTGCTCACAAATTGATATGCTTGATGGGGAGAGGACAAGGGAATTGAAATTTAAGTATTTGAACATCTTTATGGTAAAAAACCAAATTAATTTTTGCTAAAGTATAGCAGGCATGTTAGAACTCTGTAGCATTTATCACTATGATGGAAGACATACTGAACAGTTACGAGAAAAAAAAAAAGAATCACATATTCCTAACAGACTCTGTAGTATTAATTTTTTGAATATTAAAATCTAAAATTACAGTGCATAATAAAGTAAGAGACGCGGAAAGAAGTTGCGCTCAAATTGATTCAACGGTGCTAGAAATGGGAGCTGGGTTATGAATTTTTTTGCAATGTACATTGTATTCTCATGTTTTAATAATTATCACTTTTGATAATTTATATTGTACAAAGGTAATTTTTATTTTGAGTCTGAAGTTATTGAACCAAAATTAATCTTTTTCTATTTTTTTGAAAACTCAACCCCTTTGCGGCAATTATTAAATTTTGAAATTAATTAAAATTAATTTTATTCAAATCTCCATACCATAGAACCTTTCCTCCCACATTGGTAGATTTCAATTATCACTAGAAAGTCTAGGATCCTCCTGTGTCCTTTCGACAACGTGGTATAAAATGTATAAACTAATTGTTGTTTTCTGATGCCACCTGTCTGACGTAGTCAGGTCGAGGCCCACGAAAGATCGTGGCATGGGCAAGAGGTACGCCTGTCGTTGGCCTTGAGCACCATACAGGTGACAGTGCGATTTAGCTCGGCGAAATTCCCCGAAGGGACTATAGATGGCGACACGACCTCTATCTCCACCTCCACAATTTCTGCATGTAAACTGAAGGGGAGGGAAATATTCTCCAGTCCCTGCGCACATGATTAAGCCCACAAGACTACGGACCCACTGATTTAACGAGCACTTACTCCGCGTGTACCCGCAGGGTGTTTGGTGGCATCGGGCATCGAACCCAGGCCTTCCGGTCTGGAGTCCGATGCTCTAACCACTAGGCTACCCACGGCCCCATAAACTAACTGTAGTAACTTATAATTATTATAAACTAATTGTAATAACTTATAATTATTATAAACTAATTGTAATAACTAAATAATTGCTGGACTACTGCTAAGTAGATTTAAGTTTTATGATTTTTTAATAATATTTCATGTAATTATAATATAAAAAACTGCAATAAAACAAATTGCTTAATCTTGTAAACTGGAATAAAATAATATTTTTAAATATTAGTTTAATAAGCAAAATCATAATTTTTGTGAGAATACAAGTTTTTTCATCTTTGTTTACCGTTTTTATGCAAATATTTTGCACATACCTCATTTGTAATGAATACTGTGACATTCAATTTTCATGTACATTTCCCGCACACTATTTTTATGGAAGAGGCACAAATATTTTTAATTGCATTTCCATTACTCTCTTTAATTTCACACTTCGTTTTAGAGAATTCGCAATACCTTTAACTGGTTTGCCTGTACACAATGAGGGTTACCGGAAGCTGACCACAACCGGTTTGTCCTTGCGCTGTACAAGCACTGGTATTTTTTTTCTTTCTCTCTTTAATTTGCACACATTTTTAATTCTAATAGGGAAATTGTTAGTTCTAGCGTTTTTACAGATTCATATTGTCCATGATACTGAAAAAGTACTCCTACGGAATTTTCCTCGGGGGAAGGCGGGAATTTTTCATTTGAAGGCACGGATTTAGATTATTAAGAATATTCGATGAAGAACAGGGATTGGCAAGGCAGTGTGCAATGTGTTGCTAGAGTAGAAATGAAATTTTAAAAATAGTCCAAAAATCCTGATTTTATCTTAGTCTCTTTTGTCGTGTAAGAGAATTAGTATTACTCCAAGAGTGACCAACCCACGGTCCGCCTTAAATAATTTTGCTGCCGGCGAGATAGATTACAACTTTATAGAATATGATTATTTTGTGGAATATTTTTGTTTTTAGCGTAGTGTTTTGTTGCAAATATACCCAATAATTCTTTTTATTTTATTACATCGCTTCAGATTTTATACATACTTAGAAATTAATTGTACAGTTGAAAAAACCGCATAAAAATAACCGCTCAAAAAATGTTCGAAAATTTCATGAATTCTTACTACATATACTAAGCCAATTCGTCGAAATACTGCAGAAAGTTTTTTTATGTGGTCGCATAAAAAGGACCACTCGAAAACAGTTCCGACTATATAGCATTTCCGCGGTTTCCTCCGCAGCATTACGCTTGGTTACTGTAACTTCATCGCACTGCCTTTTGCAAAAGCTAGGCAAATTTGATTTTGCATTATTTTTATTAAACTATGTGCATGAAAAAATAATGAAAGTTCATTTCGTTTTAAATTTTCACTCCAATAAATGTTTGCAATAAGTCCAATATGTACGCATATATATAGTCAAAATTCTCTACTAAAGTGATATGAATCTTCAATAAACAAAACTGAAAAAAATTGAAATTGCAAGATAACCAGAAGTAAGATTTTAGAAAGGATATATGAGAAATTAAAAATATAATACAGTTTATAAAATATAAAAAAAATGGATGGTACAGTATTATAAACATTGTTGACTTAGGACAGCTCTTTTATATAAAATAATTTTTATGAAAGTGGGTTTGGACATGTTTTGTGACCAGACAACCTTTTCCATTTGTATTAATAATACTGAGCAAAAACTTATTTAAAATAATGGGTAGAATATCTAAATTCAATACAAGATAAAGGTAATTTATTTATGAACTGCATTCAAAAACGCATAGCCCGCAACTAAATTTGAGTACAATAAACAACTTATTGCGAGATTATGGACCAAAATGCAAATTCAAAGCATAGTAATGACTGAATTATAGCACTTTGTTCAGCATTTATCTAACTGTGGGACGCAATAACTCTACAAGGTGGGGCACGAGCATATTGAAATGTCAAAAACAAAAGGTTACTTTTTTTTTAATTTACTGAAAGTAAACAAGCAAAATACTTTCTGGTGTAATAAAATATAGACTAAACATTTACATTGATATAATACACTTATAAATGTAACAGTACTGTACAATGTATATTTTATTATTAATTTAACAATTATTAATTTAGCAATACTAAGATAAGAACAAGTTTGATAATTACCAGTGACCCCATGTGGGCTTGTTTTAACACTTATCTTGATAAATTGTACGGTTTATAATTAATTCCTTAACTGTCAAATAAAAGTTAAGCGATTCGCTCCACAATATCACCGTTTTCCTCGTAGACGAGCATAATTTGATGCTTTTCTTAGGGAGAGAAAATAAATAAACAAGCAGATCCTCTGAAATATGAAATTCTTCGCAAATGTTACCAAGGTTCTTTCATAGCATTCCAAAGCCGTCAGAATAATTTTATGGATAGCAGTGCACAAAAATGATCGTACTTCGGAAAGACGTATATATACGTCCAGAAAATTGATGCTTTGGCTGAGCGAGACGTTTTTAAACGTCGGTGAGAAATAGGTGGTGAAAGTCGAGCTGTGGCTTTAGAGTCAAAGTACAGTATTATTGAATTCAATACATTGCTACTTTATTGATTGATTGAATATTAACGCTGCACTGTTCAGCTACACGAGGGCTTTTGGCGACGGACCACGTAATTTTGAACCATGGTCAAGTGACGTGGACGAGACCTGGTTGGCACCCCCTCTCCTAACTACCTCACCACACCTCCGGGAAGACGTTTCAGCTCTCGACAGATTTAACGGGCATCGCTGCCCTACACGGCGGGTCTTTAGTGGTACTGGGCTCGAACTCGTGACAAGGCAAGCCACGGTCCGTTACCTATACCACTCGGCTACCGTGGTCACGTTACTGTATGGAGGGGGGCACAATGAAAAAGATCATTGAATAGTGGGTCGAGGAAATTGAAAGTTTGAGGAGCATTGACTTAGCTGAAGAATGAAAAGAATATAAATAAAAGATTAAAAAGAAAGTTAAAACATTCTACCGTTACTTTAGAGACACTAGGATTATATATGAATTAAAAAATAAAAATACGTAATTTTATCTAATAGAATATTGAGGTAAGTATATCTAAGAAACATGATAAATTTATAATAATAAAAACTATTAACATTATATGGAATTTTAATCCTTACTATTTAGAATTTCTTTATTTAAATAGTTATTAAACCGCTATCACTCGTGTGGGGGTGTCCTGTACACCCTAGCAACAAGAAAATCCTCCCAGGATTCTAAAAAGAATGCACAGAACCAAAAAATTTTTTTGTAGCTGCACAGCTTAGGTCATTGAAACTTCAGGCATGATTCAATGCCGTTTTCTCGAATGTTAGATAAACCCCAGATAAACCTTCAAAAGTTTATCTGGGGGCTGAGAACTCCCACGAGAAGTGGAGCATATGTATACAGTCTGCTGTGAATGATTGGGAAATGATTAAAATATTATTTTTCTACTTTCTACTATCATTATCTCATTCATTATAAAGTATATTAATTACTGGTATATACGTTTTACTGATTTATGAAAAAATATAAAAATATGTGTTTTAAAATGAAAATTTTGTATGTTTAGTTTAAACTAATGTTATTCTCATTTGTATGAAACAAATTTAATAATTTTATTGGTATAGTACAAAAAAATATCTTGTAATTTATAAATATGTATCATAATGACTTAATTTTATTTTCATAATTAAATATACGTGTTAAAAGTTTGGGGTGTTCGCTACACCCCAAACGGCGGCAAAAACAGGCACGAGTGACCGCGGGGTAGTAAAATTAATTGGATATTTTTAAATTAAAAAAAATATTTAGTGAAATGATAATGGTTTTTCCTTTTTTCTATTTTTTTAAACTAGAAATTTATTGCGCTGTATATATAATTAATAACAATATTTTTGAATATAGATACAGGTGCATTACTCTCCCAATAAGGTACTTTAATAATATTGAATATAAATTCTTCGGTCTCTTATCATAAATATTAGTAACTGTAACATTATATTTTAATTTTATTTCTATATAAAGAAAATTTGCTTCATTGTTGTTACTATTTGTCTGTATTAAATTAAGATATTGTGGATAAAATTTAGCGTAAGGTTTAAAATTATCGTGCCTGCCAAAAGTGATAATACAATCTATATAACGAAAAATGTTATGTTCAGAATTATCAATGAAACTGTTTTCAAAATAATGTAATTATAAATTGGCAAGGCAGTTGCTAGCAAGGCTACCTTGAGGCAAACCTTTAATCTGCTGATAAAGGTTACCCTTATAATATATATAGTTATCTTTTAGTACAAACTTAGTAAAGAGCCAAATCTACAATAATTAACATTTTTAAATAAAATATCTTATAATTTTACAAGTATGTTAATCATATTATCAATCTTAATAGATTTAAAAAGTTCTTCAAAATCTAAATTATAGACTGAAGAAATATTTTTATCTTTAATTTATTCAATAAGCTATTTGTAATTTTTAAGTGTGGCTGTGGATTTAAGATTATTTATTGTATTTTGTAATGTTTCATGAAGAATTTTGCTAGATTTGCTGATATTAGAACCACTAGTAACTGTTTTAAACTTGACTGGGTCTTTATAAAATTTAGGAGAAAGAAATTTATGTGGAATTTTAAAATTATTATTATTAATTTGTATTCGTAATTGTTTATGAAGAGCCAAAATGCGAAAATTTATTTCTATATCATAAATTAGCAACTTAATAAAAGCTGTATTATTATCAAAATATTTGTTGATCATTAAACTAAAATAGCATATATAATTATATATATATGCAGCTTGCGATAAAATTTTTGAGAAGTGGCCTGTGGGTATGCCATTCCTGTATTACACCGTATTTCAAGTTTTGCTAAATATTATGCAGGCACACACAAAATCTTCATCAGTTTTAAAAAGAGGTACGAACATATTATAAAATATTTTCTAAGTATCAGAGAAATTCTTTTAAGATATATGAAACTTTCTTAATACAACAAGCAGAATGTACTTATGAAAAGCAAAAAAAAAATTATTGTTTCTTTTGGTCGAGAATTGTAAAATAAAAAATAATGTGAAAACTTAAAAATTGAAAATCAAAATAAAAAATAATGTGAAAACTTAAAAATTGAAAATAAAAATAAAAAATAATGTAAAAACTTAAAAATTGAAAATAAAAATAAAAAATAATGCGAAAACTTAAAAATTGAAAATAAAAATAAAAAATAATGTAAAAACTTAAAAATTGAAAAAAAAAAAAAAATAATGCGAAAACTTAAAAATTGAAAATCAAAATAAAAAATAATGTGAAAACTTAAAAATTGAAAAAAAAAAAATAATGTGAAAACTTAAAAATTGAAAATAAAAATAAAAAAATTTGGATTTTACATTCTGTTGAGTATTATGGTTAGTTGTATGCAGTAAAAAATATCTTTTTTGGCATATTTTGGGCAAAAAAAAATTTGACCGCTTAAGTCAGTGCTTCTCAAACTTCCAATGCTCGCGACCGAATATTCAATCATAATTTGCATTGCGCCCCCTCCATACAATAACGATCTAGTAAATACAATAATACCATACTTTGACGCTAAATATACAATACGACTTTATTCTCTTAAGTCTTCCCGACGTTTATGAACACCTCGCTCAGCCTGTGTGTTAATTGCCCCATACGTATATATACGTCTTTCCAAAGTACTATCTTTTCTGTGAACTGATATCCGTAAAAATATTCCGAAGGCTTTGGAAAGCCATAAAATAAATTTGACAGTTTTTGCGAGGGATTTACTTATTTCATTGCATTTTATTATTTATTCCTTTCTACCAACACCACCCCTCAATACACCTAACACGCTTACCTAACTGCTAAACGGGAGCATTGGAAATGAATCACGTAATTTTTAATCGGCATTTAAGGAAGTAACTATAAACCGTACAAATTATCAAGATAAGTGTTAATATTGACATATAATTTTATACATGGCCAATCTTTTGGGTCACCGGTGATTATTAAACTTGTCCTTAACTTAGTATTGTTAAATTAGTTAGAAAATATATTCTGCAGTACTGATACATTTATAAATGTATTGTGGTGTAAATGATAAAAATATTATGTGAGAATGTATTTGTTTGTTTACTTTCAGTAAGTTAATAATTTTGTTTAACAATCTTTTGTTTTGAACTTTTCAAGACGCTCACGCCCCACTCGAAGCGTTATCACTCCCCCATTGTGGGTCACGCCCCAAAGTTTGAGAAACACTGTGCAGTGATTCTCAAACTTTCAATTTCTGTGTCCCAATATTCAGTCAATTTTTTCATCGCCCCCCCTCCATACAACAGCAATGTATTGAATTAAATAATACTATACTTCGAAGCTAAATCTGCAATACGACTTTAAGGTCTTAAGTGTTACTGGCGTATATAAACGTCTCGCGCATCCATAGTTTTAAATCTCCCTGACGTATATATACGGCTTACTGAAATACGATCTTTTCTGTGCATTGCTATTCATAAAATTATTCTGAAGGCTTTGGAATGCAAAAAAAAAAAGACATTGACAGGCATTTGCAAAGGATTTACTTATTTCTTATGTATGCCTTTTCTTGCTTCCCTCCCCCACAAAATACATCACATATGTACGCCTACGTGGAAAACGGATGCAATGGAGGAGCCAATCACGTATATTTTTGTCGGCACTTAAATGATTTATTATGAACCGTATAAATAAGCATGATAAGTGTTAATTTCTGTACATAATTTTATATATGAGAAGCCCATAGGGTCAATGGTAATTATTAAACTTATTCTTAATTAGTATTGCTCAATTAATTAGAAAATACATTCTACTGTACTGATGCATTTATAAATGTATTATATCAGTGTAAATGTGTATTTATTTCTTATTATGTCAGAATGTATTTTATTTGTTTTGTTTCTCAGCAAATTAATACTTTTTTAAATAATCGTTCGCATTCGTCTTTTCAATATGCTCGCGCACCCCTTATAGAGTTATCCCCCCTAGGGGGCACGCCCCACAGTTTGAGAAACACTGAGTTAAGGGGTTAATTATAAACCGAACAAGTATCAATATAAGTGTTGATTTTTGTATAAAGTTTTATGTATAACAAGCCCATGGGGTCATTGGTAATTATTAAAATTGTTATTAACTTAGTACTGTTAAATTAATTATAAAATAAATTGTGCATTACTGATACATTTAAGTATATTATATCAGCGAGAATGTGTATTTTATTTTTTTTATGTTAGATTGTATTTTGTTTGTTTACTTTCAGTAAATTTATAATTTTTTTAAAATAATCTTTTGTTTTCAACTTTTTATGCTCGCAGCCCCTATCACACTCTCCTAGAGGGTCATGCCCCACAGTTTGAGAAACTCTGACTTAAGTGGTTAATAAAGAGATATTTATGGTTTTTGTAGAAAATCCAGTTTGTGTCCAGAAAAGCTCTTTTAGACTTCGAAGGAGATTACAAATATCTGATTTATTATATTTATGAAAAATTCTACCTGGTTCTTCGTTTATATTCTTGATTTTAAATTTATTACAAAATTTTAAGGAACAACTAATGCGATGGCAATAAAACACAATCAGAGAAATCAAACTCTGCTAACAAAAGATCCAATGAAATAATAAAAGCGTGGACGTCCATAAGACACGATCTTTTCAGTATGTGATGCTAGAGATAAATGTAATTATATGGTCCCCTAGGACTTCAGAACACTGATCGGATTGGAGCAGGACATTGATTCAAGAGGCGTAGGAGGAAAGATTTCATTTGATAAGTTAGTTTAAATAATGATTGGCATAGACTTCAACTTGAGCCTATCTCAGCGAAGGAAGAATGATCTCATTATGCAAAGGCTTTGGTCAGTAATTAAGATAAATGAAATGACCGAACCAAATAAATGATATTACTGTAGCATATATTCTTGGACGAGGTTATTTCGGTAACTTGCATTACAATTTATATATAGTTTTAAATGAAATTTCAGTTAAGTTTTCAGATATCACGGAACAACGATATTCAGGGAAACTAATTTTAAGTTTGAAATATTAACTTAATTTATTTTAATAATTCTCATTAAAAATTCCTTTTTGTGATCCTTACGTTTCTGTTCAAAACAAGTTTCTCTGAACTCGTAATTTTGAACCTCGATCAAGTGATAAGGATGACATCCTCTCTCCAAACTACCACACTATGCCAAAAGGAGGCCTTTGACTCTCAACAGAGTTGATGTACATCAAACTCTCCACACAGCAGGTCTTCATTGGCACTTAGAACTCGAACTCGTGACGCTTCGGGCCACGCGTTATGTTTATAACCTATAGATTACCGTGGCCACATAAATTAAGGGGAAGAGAAGTGTATGTGAAATTATATAGAACAATTATACATTTCTTAAATAGTATTTTAATTTGCATTATTTATAACTGTTAAATAATGTTACTTAAAATAATTTATTTGTTTCTATATCTTTATTATCACACTTCATACATTTTGTATCAATGTTTCCAATCATTTGGAGATGTGTATTAATAATCCTTATTCCAAAAAATGTTAAGAATCCATAACAATGGGAATTTATGCTGTAGAAAAATGGCACTTTGTTTTTCACACAATTGTTTTTCTTTATCAGAATAAAATAACGAACTAAATTTTACATAGATAATGGTTATTTATAAAAAAAAGTATCTGGTTGTAAAAATAATCCTTTTTAAATATAATCCTTTTTAAATAATCTAAACTCTTAGAAAATAAGTTATTTGGATAAAATAACATATATTCAGAAGGTTAAATTGAATTGAATTAGAAAAAAATGTGCTTATATATATCTGAATTCATAATATTTTTATTGAAAATTAAGTTTGTTATTTTTATCCCATCTCTTCGGGATTTATCAAATACAATTTCAATGTTGATATTACAAGAAAAATCCTTTTGACAGCCAGACGCTTCAAAGCTTCACTAACAATGCACCCCCTCAACTGCATTAGTTTCATAAAAAATCCGCCGATATTTTATTTCAATAATCCCTTTTATGGAAATGTAGAGTACCGATTCTTCTCCCTTCAAAGTTCATGATTCTTTTTTTTTTCACTTTATTTCGGAAGTACTATATGGTGTGCTTCCTCTGTCACCTAGGAAGCATTTTTATATTTTGAAGGAAATCTAGTTACGAGTTTCTAAAAATGTGGGCCTGAAAATGTAGCATTAATTGAGATGTACATTTTCCAGATTGTCTTTTGGTTGTACTTTGGAAGACTGGAAACGCAATTATTAAAGTCGATTTCTTTTTGCTGCAGGAAATGCTTTCTCAATTTCCAGTTCGGTTTACCCAGAAGTAATTACTGCCTATGAGTATCGATTAACTTTGTTTTGATTGTGCTGTTCAATCGATACGAACGCAGGTATTTGTCAAGAACTTAATTCACATTTAGAAAAAAAAGTGGTATTGAAACACACATTTAATCCGTTTTGTGACGTATTGTTATAAAATAAAGTCAAAATAACTTTGAAAGAGTTTATATAGTTTTTCTCTAGAAGCTTCTCATTTACTTTATACAAATTTTAGTAAGTTGACAATGTGACCTTATTTTTCTTAAGTGGAAATGAATTTGTTTGAATTTCGAGTAAATTTTATTTTTTCGTCGTTATGATTTTAAATAAGTAAGATTTATTTAGTAGCTTGTTTCTTTCATTGCAGAAACTGTTTAAGTATGTTTATAATTATTTCAATCCGTTATATATACAATATATATTATCGTTAAAAATTAAAAAAAAAACTAAGTATTCCATATCTTATTAAAATTTAACCTTCAAAGCTAGGTTTTAAATCTCAAAAGTGCGAAAGCCATTTTTAACTTTAAAATCAGTATGTACAGCAATAGAGAATTTTCTCTAAGGATTTATTTTCATTTATTTTATTTCAGTTTTAGTAACGAAATTGAAAAAAATAATATTCGATAATTTAATAATTATTTTTTACCTTCATAGATGTTAAAACTGTAGTTTAG
Source organism: Trichonephila clavipes (assembly GCA_019973935.1). Classification (NCBI taxonomy): domain Eukaryota; kingdom Metazoa; phylum Arthropoda; class Arachnida; order Araneae; family Nephilidae; genus Trichonephila; species Trichonephila clavipes. The sequence continues at coordinate 884,047 of BMAU01001505.1, read as the reverse complement.
AAGCAGGCATTTTGTTTAATACTGAATTTTCAACTTTAAATTTTCTGGAAAAAAAGGTTTATTTAATTTAATTAGTTAAATGAAATAATTAAAACAAAACATTTATTAAATATTTAAAATTCACCTGTTTTCATTTTATTGCATAACTAATTTATTTCTGTTTTTGTTTGTTACATATATAGAGTTGAAAGTAAATTGTTTTTTTTCTTAAAGTCTAACTTAAAAAGTTTGACTTTTAATTCCTACACTAGTATATAGGCTTAATTCTTCGTAATCTTAATTATTCTCTTTATTAATTAAGAACAATGCATACTAGGGAAACCCCAGATTTTGCGAAATATTTCTTATCATGGATTTTCAGGTACTCCAAATTAAATAATTTCTAATCATTGAATAAACGATGACTCTATGAACTTCTGTAAAGAATTAAATAAAAATAATTTTTGAGAAAAACTTCAGTTGAACCCTTAATACCGCACTAGAGAGATCGAATGAATAATGTTTGCTAGAAAACAATTAGTTTAATACAGTGATTCTCAAACTTCCAATATTCGCGACCCAATATTCAATCATAATTTCCATCGCGCCCCCTACCCTCAATACAATAACAATTTATTGAATTCCATAATACTATACTTTTCCGCTAAAACTGCCACTGGCGAATATAAACGTCTTGCTCAGTCAAAACATTAATTTTCCCAAACGTATATATACGTCTTTCGAAAGTACGATTTTTTTGTGCATTGCTTTCCATAAAATTATTCCAAAATCTTTGGAATGGAACAATATGATCTTGACAGAGTTTGCAAAGGATTTGCTTTACTTCAGAGGATTTACTCATTTATTCCTTTTCTAACCCTTCCCCCTAATATATGGCTTACGTGGAAGGTTGCATTGAGGAGCGAATGGCGTACAATTTTATCCTCAGTTAAAGTAGTAAGTAAAAACTGTGCAAGTTGTCAAGATAAGTGTTAATTTTTGTATACATATAATTTTATGCATGACAATCCCATGGGGTCACTGGTTATTATTAAAAATTGTGCATTACTGACACATTTACAAATGTATTATATCAGTGTAAATGTGTACTTTTTTTTACTCTGTTAGAATATATTTTGATTCTTTACTTTTAGTGAATTAATATTCTTTTTTAAATAATCTTTTGTTTTCGACTTTTAAATATGCTCGCGCCCCCTAGAGGGGGGGCGCCCCATAGTTTGAGAAACACTGGTTTAATAAATGAGATTTATTCTGTTCCTCATAATCCTACATAATTCTAGCAGGTACATTTTAAAATAGTTAAAAATGCATAACATGCTAAAAAATAAAATAACATTCGCTGTAATATTACAGAATAGTAAGTTCAGAAAACAAATTTATTTAAAAAAAAGTCAGAATATAAATACCTAAATCTATTCCTTTATGTAATGCAGAATTGAGTGATAACCGAAAGTGCACTTTTTCCGACGTGTTCGTCGAGCTCCTTAGAAAACGCCTTCACTGGAAGAAATAAATGATACTAGCAGCAGGAAATGATAAATTGAGATAAAAGACATTGGCAATAATCGCTTAATAACGACCTAAGAATGTAGCCACCGAAACAAACGCGTCAAGATATCCATTGATTGAATGAACTAACCGTACTCGAAGCCTAAAAACTGGTTTTTCTTTACTTGATGTTTATTTAATGAACATTGAAAGCGCATTTGGATGTTCCGTGCATTCTCGAGCCGATGTTCTGGAACTAGAATAGATAGACGAGTGGTTGGACTGCACATTTACATAGAATTGTAATGTTTTTCTTTTGAGGCGTCATTTCTCTGAATGTGGTTTCAGAGAATGTGCGTGTATTATTTCATAACCTCTTTCTGCGGATGAAGTATAAATATTTGAATACCAATTTACTGCATCGACAACCTATTTTGTTTTCCCTTTCCCTGTGTTTAAACTAAGCAAAATATTTCTGGTTTAAAATGGATTATTTTAGTTAAGAATTAACGATCAAGTTTGAAATGTGAATTTGTTCCATGAAATATTAATTGTGAATTAGTATAAGTATGTGTTATTTATTTATTAAAATCGACACTTTTTAAATAAAAATATCTCACGAAATTGATGCTTTGTAATATAAAAATACTCGTTAATTTTTTCATTCAACTGAACTCCTTTACATGTGTTTAAATGCTTAAGACATATCTAATTTCATTGAAACTGAGTGCTAAGTATAGGTTCTGAGAGAGAGAGTTTCATTTCTTTAGTTTCAAATAATTATCTATTTTAACTTTTTCTGTATTTTCGAAAAAGTTAAAGTTTCTACAAATTATCTTTTGGAGTTTGCGGAAGTATGTATGAAACACATTACAGAAGGAAAAAAGAAAATTTTAAAAAAATTTGAAAGATTACCATTATTTAAAAGGAATTGACAAAAATAATCAAATGCACTATCATGACAAGTTTCACAAGAGAATGAAGCTCGAAATAAGATGTTGTTTTTCTAACTTTCTGTTGTCTTTGACGTCCTACCGGAAACAAAATTGGTTAATACGTGAGAATATATTTGCATTACATTAGAACATGAAAATAATTTTAAAAAATTCCTTGTAGCTCATCTATTATGCAACTTAAACTCTTGAAACAACTTTTCTAAAAAGCTAAGTTAAGTAAAGGAGTAAAACAAATGTACATATAATAATAATAGAGCAAATATGCAAGGCAAGGAAACAATTTTAACTCTTCTTTGAATGATGATGGAAATATCCATCATAACACTTAGTAAGCAAACAATTGTACTTAAAACAGATGTAGAGTACAATGGTTGCTGCTGACATTTTCTTCACGGTTATTACGTAATAAGGAAAGTAGCTGTCAAAAAACCCCCGAAAGTCACAATGATCATAGCATGTTTTAACTTGTCATTCTGCTTTTAGTTGTGTTTGAAAGAAACGTGATATTTCTTAAGTATTTTTTAAACTAATCCGAAATATTTTTTGCTAATAAAAGCGATAATAAGTGGGGAAAAGTTTGTTTTCTGTGTTTCTGTTATTTTCGGTGCATTTTACACTGAATACCCGAATAATCTTCCCAAAACCATGTGACAAAAATTCACATCATTATACAGTTGCTTAACTTCTAATGCATGGCGAAAATTATTTTAATTATATGTTTATATTGTGTTGTTTTTGTAGATAAATTTAGAAGAGCCAGGCATTGAAGTTTACTTGTAACAGTTGAAGACGGTTCGCTATCATAAGATGACCTTGATGACAGGTACCACGATGCAGATAAAATTATAATAATAATAATTATTATTGTTTCTTAACCATGATCAGGAATAAAAATGATACAAAAATATATTACTTTTTAAATTTTTTTGTACTGTGCTTAACATGTTAATTTGCATGGAGAGGGATATATTTTCATATCATTATTTTTTTATTAACTTTATATTATATATTTACAGTAGGATTTCTTTAAAAAAATTTTTTTTAATCTAGAGAATGGATTATATCATCCTGATTTATTTCACACAAAAAATAAAAATAAAAATAAATAAAATAATGCATAGAAGGGTTAAAAATATTTTTAGCATAATCCTTAAATGCATCAGCACGTAACTAGCCAAGTATTTTTTAAATCAGAGGTGATGCATAAAATAACGTTAAAAAAAATTGCAAGAAGTCATAGAAAATGAATAAGTAAGAGAATATGGCAAGCGATTTTTCATTGTAATAGAAACTATTAATATGAAATTCAATGAGTTTTAAAGTAGGATAGATGGGGCCGAATAAATGACTTTACAACAAGACCAAAAATTATTCAAAGGAAAAGAGGTCGTTGATGCTTCAATGGGCCATATTTTTTTTCGCATTTTGATGTACAGCGCATAGAAAACACATCGGTATTTTCACAACCTTCAGTAATGCTGAGTAGTTTTATGATACTTTCGAAAAGATTTTGATATTAGGATGCTGAAAATTATTTCTTTTTAAAAGCCGGTTTTGGTAGAAAATATATTTAGATAACTTATTTTTTCCTTACACAGAGAATGATATATTTACTCACTGCGTATTTATTAGATTGTAAAGAGGATATAAAATGAAGAGAAAAAATGAGCAGTATTATAATTTTGCGTTATTGAAAAACTAAAGATATGGTGATCCAATATCAATGAAAAATAATGGAATTATATTTTCATAAGCAATATTTTGCATTATTTAATTTTTGTTTATAAAAATAAATACTTTTTTTTTTACTATTTTCATATTTTTTTTAAAATACAATCAACGAGCATATGATTTCAGAAATTTATTGCTTATTACTTAAAAAACAATAAACTTTTCGTTGTTTCGTAACTGATGTTTTGTTGCTAAATTATATTAATTCTAGAAGTTTTACAGAGGGAAAAAAGAAGATTATTAAGGGCCAAAAACTCCCCTTTTTTTCTCGAAGGCAAGAATTAAAAATTTAATACATGCAAGAAGTTATAATTTTGTATAAATATATCTGTTACTTAATACATATTCACATGCATGACATTATTAGCGCATATTTGAAATTCAAAGATTACATATTTTATGTAAGATCACTGTGCAAAAAAATTATATTTAACAGAAAGAAAAACAGAATATATTAACCCTCATGCATGAGTCATACGTAAAAATAACAATATAATTTGGACAATATTATAAGTATTTATGTTTTAGGTTTATTTAATGAACCTAACCCCTGGGGAATTCAAATAAGACATTTTTATCAATTTAGATATTAAATGAAACTTTTGATTATATCTGTGTTAATATTGCTATATTAATAACAATACTATTGAAAAAAATCTAGAGAAGTAAGGTATATATAATTAGAATTAGATACATAAATTTTTCTTATCTTTTGAAGTGATTTAACATTTAATTTTCTTATAAAACATTTAATATTAACAAGAAATAGACAAGACGCAGTCGGTTGAATGATGACAACAATTAACTATTAGTAAGACAATCATATTAAAATTCCAGCTAATATTCATTTAAAATTCCGATTTAAAAAATCAGCATTATTTAAAGTATCCTACGACCCTAAAATTGTGAATTTTTTTCAAAAATTGAAAAATTTTTTATGATTTTATTTTATAGGCCATCTTATAAACTTTATAAAAACACCAAGTTTTTTCTCCTTTTCTCTTTTTTTCATTATTTTTCATTCACAAGAACAAGAACTACAAGTGTTTTAGTAAAAGCAGATTCCATAACTTTAAACACGGTACCAAACATTAAAATGCATTTTACTCGAAATATGTTTTTTTTTTTCAAAAATGCTTGAACGGGGACAGCTATTACTCAAAAAGTTTTAAGAATAATAAGCTGAAATTTTTTGTGTGTGTTCTGTATATATATATATATATATATATATATATATATATATATATATATATATATATATATATATATATATATATATATATATATATATAACAGTAAAAATATTATAACCTTCAGATTTATCAATCACTGTTTTATTATAAAATTTAAAGTCCCTTATGTGTGAACAAAATCACTGTTTTCTTAAGAAGTTTCATAAAATATCTAAGATAATGGTCTCTAGTTTTTGGAAAAAAACTAAAATATCTCTTTATCGTGAGCTTCAGTTCAAAAAGCAATGTAACACATCCAAATTGAAAAATTTAAATTTGGTTCATAAACTTCTTATACAGAGTGAGCCCCGTTTACGTAATTTTTGTAAATTTTTACGAATTTTTTCCCCACTTTAATAGTAATAATTTTTTTCTCTTCTTAATTATCTTTCTTAACACGGATACTTTAAGGATTAACATGGATTTTAGAACATCCTTTCATTTTTCTCAGTGTCTGACGTTATTTCGAAATTTTTGTGCATTTATATACTAAGTGTTTCAAGCGTATCAAACAATTATATTCTACTAATAATATATAGAAAGTAAACAAAACTTCCAAAACAAAGAAATCCAAACAATAAAAAAAATCGGAGAACAATTAGATTCAAGCGGAATTTGAAAGATGACTAAAAATCTCCTTGTGCCAGATGGCATACAAGAAAGTCTAACTTTTATTACGCAATGACTTATGAGCAGGATTTTAACCGTCTATCCTTATTGAACACTGGGTTTTAAGAAAGCCGTTAGCTCATCGATGCCATACCTGATCCCAATTACTGAATCCTCTTAAAGTATATGAAAGTCAAACTTGTACCAAGCATACCTCAAACAAAAGGATACCTACATAATGTCTCTTTCAATGGCGTTAAAGGAACTTTTATATTTATCTCATATTCTCTAAATGGCAAACACATGTAATACCTCCTCCAATATCTTCCAATCTATCCAGTCCTTGTACTTGCAGTGGAAATGAAAAAAAAATGTTTTCGATGAGAAGCCATCAATGATTCAAACTTTACTGGGCATCGTGCAGAGTCTCAATGAGTAGCCACTTAGCAACAGCAAGATACGATATCGGTCATCCTGTAGTGTTTTCATTCTTTCTTTGTTGCCATCTCATCTTGCCTGAAAACCAGTCATTTGCTCGTCAATGACTATTACTGAATCATCCGACATTTTGTTTTCTTTCAAATGCGTGAAATGATGCTGGGTGTAGCCTTAAACTATGCAGTCACACTAGTCATACTTCGACACTCTTTCATTTTCTGGATGATTCCACATCAGGTAAAGTCTTTCAGATACCATCTACAGGATTGAAGCAGTATCTCGATGCCGCTTAAAATGATATACACTATGAAACTGCTTTCACAGAGATACTGATCATGTACTGCCAACAAGCATTATACCTATCCTAAAGTTGCTCAGCATGCCATGCTGTATGTATACTCATGCCCTACCGCACCTGACTCCATGTGGTCTTCTGATTGGTTCTTGTCCTGTCAGCTGAATGAAATGATATGTTAATTTGCCATCTGCCTTTTTAATTTAGACTACATTTTTTTACGTATAAATGCCCATGCAAAACATACATGACTGATTTTAATTACGTACAATGTACGCAATTATTCCAAATTATTATTAAATTAGAACACTAAAACAAATTCAGAACTTAATAATGGTATTTTTGGGTAAAACTGCAAAATGATGCCAATAAACGTCAATTTAGAGAGCAAATAAAGTATTAAAATACACATTTTTCTTATTTTTATTTATAGTTTCAGAATTATTGTGTAGTTTTTAACTACTATTAATTTTAAAAAAAACATTAAAAAGTAAATAATTATTGAATGAAGAAATCACTCAATTGAATTTAGCAGATCTTTATATTTTTAAGAAAAACAGTTTATTCCTCTATCAAAAACGAATATTATAATATGAGTTTTTGATATTACCAAAACAAAGACATATGCTGTTGACGATGCTAATAAAGCTATTTGGGATTCTCTCATTTCGCAAAAAATAAAAGAAAGAGAACAATGCGTGATTTTACAAAACTATTAGTAAAACAATACTAATAATACTGTAAAAAATAAACACAAACAATGTAATAAAGATTTAAGGCGGATTGGTTTTAAGTTTCCCTTCATTCTCTATATATTAACCTTTTTATTTTGCTTTAATCCTTTACATGCTCAGGGAATCTCTTTTTCTTGTAAGAAATATGTGATCGTTCAAATACAAATCTTACCTAGCATTATATATCTCAGATAATGACTTTGAGGTGTAGCAAATCATATTAAAGAAATTGGGAAACATAAGTTCTAACGGCACGTGTCTTGAGGATAAGATTATCTATTAATTGTTTTAATCCCGTGAAAAATACATTTTTTTTGCTTTTCTAATTACCACCTGTCTCGCATGAAATTAAGTTAATTGCGTTCATAAAGTCAAAAGCAAGTTTTTTTCTCCTCAAGTGTGCTTAAATTAGCAAATAAAATATTTTTAATTAACGTGTTGTTCTTTAGGAGAGATGTGATAAAAAAAGAATTTCGCCACGACATGAAATCACTTTATAATCAAGTACTGTTTATTATGTACTGTATCATACTGGCTTATTTTTTCCATTGTAATTCCAGGAATTTGAGGTTTCTCAGCTCTATCAGTTCATTACCATAACATATTACTATTTCTGTGACTGATAATGTCACGAATACTAAATTTCATTATGCAGTGAAATATTTTTTTGTCTAGTCACAAATTATATTTTGCATATTATAAAACTTGCTTTCATTCATGATAAAATATAGATTTTTGTTGAAATGAAAAAAATAAACATAATATATATATATATATATATATATATATATATATATATATATATATATATATATATATATATATATATATGTATATATATGTGTGTGTGTGTGCTTATTCCACGGATTGCTGCTTGATGGGGCGAACAAGTTTTTATCATAAATATATTACATTAAAAAAGTAAAGAGCTATGTTAATGTGAATCGACATCTTTATAGCAAAATACATCTATCTCGAAATAATTTAGACGTAAGGCAAATATTTTTTTTCTTTTCTGAATTGGCATCTGGACTATAGATAAAATTAGGACTAAAAATGGAGTACATAAGATTATTTCAAGAAAATCAATATTTAAGTTTAAGAATTTTATTTACTGCCATCTCCTCCATTTAAAAAAAAGTACTATCAATTAAGTCGTTATCATGCACCAACTAATTACTTCCTCGTGCTATAATATTAAAAATTGAATGTTTTTATATTCCATTTCTATGAAATGTTAAATTATATACAGGGTGGACATAATTGAATTACAACTGTTCAAGGTGTGCTGGAGAGAAACCCACTGGGGATATTCCTGTGAAATTTGGTATCTACAAGTTTCAGAACATGCGCAAATCAAATATGCAAAGAAAGAAAATAGCCATTTTCACCCGATAGATTGATCTGTACCATAGTTCAACGGTCACCGGTGGCATGTACTAGCTGTCGCCAAACTTTTTGACCTCACGGACCAGTAAATTCACAATTAAAATTCTGCGGATCACTAATAGGATTTTTAAGTGTTAAATAAATTTATAAAAAAATAATATATGATATCTCTAAGAACACAAAAAATGTAGCTATTTAATAAAATGAAACTATTAATTGTAGTTTCCATAACATAAAGACAACCATAATATAAAAACAGGAACTGTAAAAACAAAAGAATTCAAAAATGGTTTCAGTGTATCAAACTTTTAGCATTTTATATTCCTATGAAATGGCGCTATTATAACTTTTTTAACGTTTTTATAACTTTTCACGTATTGTAATTAATTGAATTATGTTTCAATACATTTTAAAACGTAGTTTAACGTGAGGAATCATAGTTTAATGGTGTACACATTTTCCTGGGGACCAGCGATATTTCTCGTTGACCATTAGTGGTCCGCGAATCACCACTTTGGCATCCTCTGGCATATACAGCTTCCGAAACCGATAGACAGAGCATACTGATATTCTAAGAGGCATAAAAACTATGTACAAAAAATCACAGTTTATCAAAATTCTATACAATTCGCTTCGGTCATTACATTTTTATAATATCATGTAATCAAAAAGTAACATAAATTAAGATCATAAATTAAACAATCCATAAAGATGCTTTGGAAAACAATTAAACCATTATTTATTCAATGAAGTTATCACATAATGTGCTCAATATGCAAACACATGTTGAAAAATTAAGGTATCCGACTACCCTAAAACCATGATTTTTAGCAAAAATTGGCAAATTTTTTATGACTTTATTTTATGGACCATTTTATTAACTTAATAACAATATCAAGTACTTTATTTTCCCTCCACTAGAACAAAAACTACAAGCGTTTTAGTAAAAGCAAATGCCATAACTTTACACAAGATGTCAAACTTTAAAATGCGTTTTAATCGAAATGTGTTTTTTTCGAAAAACTCAAAAGGGGACCGCGATTGCTCAAAAAGTTTTGAAAATAATTAGCTGAAATTTTTTGCTTATGTTCTGCATAACAGTCGAAGTGTTTTGATCTTCAGATTTGTCAATCACTGTTTTATTTCAAAATTTGCAGTTCTTTATGTGAATATAGTCAATGTTTTTTTAAGCAATTTCGTATAATGACTTAGATAAAGTGCTCTAGTTTTTGTAAAAGTTAAAATATCTCTTATCGTGAAGGTCACTTCAAACAGGAATAACAAAGTAACACATCAAAATTGAAAAATTGAGAATTTGTTCATAAAATCTCTGTACAGAGTTTGCCCCGTTTATGTAATTTTTCGTACATTTTTACCAGTTTTTTCCCCATTTTAATAATAATTGTTTTTTCTTTTACCAATTTTAGGATTTTTTCCTTAAAATATACTAAATAAATATAAAAATCACAAAAAGATCTCCATATATCCTTTTTTTCAAAAAAAAAGTTGTCGCAAGCAGTCGGATACCTTAAAACAGTATGGTCCACCGTCGCATTTAAAATTTCTGTTGTAACACACCTCACGTATCTCGTTATGCTAGATTTCAATTCAGCAACAGAAGCACATGTTGTTATCTAAAAACCATATCTTTCAGATATCCTCACATACAAAAATAGCAAGCATGAAGTCCCAGTGAATGTGCGGGCCAGGCGTGTTCGAAGTCTCTGCTTATGACACGCTCCCCACAAAAATGTGGACATTTTTAACAGGTTTAGCGATGTGTGGAAGTGCTCCATGCTGTATAAATACCGTGTTTTAATTGCCATATCTCTTGCAATGCTAGAATCAATTGTTCTCTCAACATCACTACTCAATCTGGCCTTGTTTTTATACTGTTCAATGGGTTTAAAATTTATATATATGCATTCAATAAGCATTGAAATACGGCACAGCGCCATCTAATGGGTGAAAATGGCGAGTTTTTTTTGCATAGTTGATTTCCGCATGTTCTGAAACGTGTAGATACCAAATTCCAGTGGAATATTCCCAGCACCTCTTGATCACTTGCAGTTTAATTATGGGGTCTCATGGGTGTTACATTTCTTTAGAGGTTTGAAAATATAAACGATTTTCAAACAGGTATAATTATTTCAAATTTAAATTAAATAATTCGAATTTTTTACACATTATTTATAAAGGAATGGGGCTTCAAAAAATATAAAATGTTTAAAACATAATCATAATTTTGAAAATTATAAGTATATGAATGTAAGAAACTTTTCTATAAGAAATATTTATTAAGTTTTTTTTTTTTACGTCGCGCATGCTATTTTCTAAAATAGTAGCTTTAATTACTAGTTTATTTATAAAGATAAATGTATTCTTATTACACTGTAGCTACTTTTATATAAATGGAATAATAACTTACATATTTTAATAAATAAAAAAATACATTTAAAAAAATATTTAAAAAATTGCAATATTTTACAAATATTTTGAAATTCAAAATATATATAATACTAAAATTAGGTAGGGTTTAAAGATCATGATACATTTTATAATTCTATTTATACATCGGAGGCTACTATTTTAGAAAATAGCGTGAGCAATGCAAAAAATACTTATTATTTATTATAGAATTTGCATATGCTTATTAGTTTTTTAAATTATTATATTTTTAAAATATTTTACTTTTCTGAAGCCCCATTCTTTTATAAATAATGTGTAAAAGATTCGAATCATTTAATTTAAATTTAAAAGAATTATATTTGTTTGAAAATCGTTTATATTTTCAGACCTCTAGAGAAATTTAACACGCCTGAGACCTCTTATGACCCCACTGTATATTCTGATTATTTCACTAAAAAATTTCTTTCGTATCCTATATGTTGAATAATGTCTAATTTTATCCTAAATTTTCTTTGCATTCATTTGTTTCACATTTTTTAAAACTTTCGTAAGTATTTATGTAATATTCATCTATTAAATTTAATAATTGAACTATTTAAATGTGTAGTTATCATTTAAAAATTTAGTACTTTTCATAATTGTTTTTTTAAATATGAATCTTAAGAAACCTTGCTTAATGTGCATATTTCTTTCTAGAAACTTACTCGTAATTCGAAACAAAATGCTTAGTTAAATTAATATGTAATGAAATAAAGAGTTATATGCTGGGGATAGAATCACAATAATCAAACTTATCCTTTGTTGTGCAGGAGAATGGGAAGCACCCTTATCATAATGTGAATCTTATGCGATTTGGCAACAAAGATTGAAAAAATAATTATGAAAAGAAACTATTTTTTTTATTATTTTTAATACATACCTAATGCTTTTCTTAAGAAGATTTTAGATGCATTTACTTTTGCTGATGCTTTGTAATGTGTTGAAAATGCATCGCAACACTAATATTAAATAAAATTGTAGCGTGCTTAGCCTATGCCTTATTTGGATGATGCTTCTCAAAATGTGATGCAACTACATCTCATGCTTTTAGCTTTTCTGTTATAGCTACAAACTCTTGTCCGCAACCTCTTGTTGTGAAACACAAAGCAAATGTATAAATTCTTCAGTTGTAAATGTTCCCTTCCTTTAAGACCACCATGGCACTTTTATAACCCTATCCTCTACCCCAGATTGTTGTTACATAACCCTAGAAAATTGGGCTCATTCCTTGTCTATCATCTTTTTTTATTTGATTTCAAACTGTCTGTTTCATTCCCAGTTCGACAGTGCCAAATGTCCTTCAAACAGATTGTATATAATAAGGTGACCATTTTTTCTACAACGAAAAATAAGACGAAAAATTTAAGAAAAAATTACAACGTAAATGTAAGAAACATTTTATTAATTCAAACAAAAATATGCTAATTACGTTGGGTGTAAATTATTTACTTTAACGAACATTTTTTCCATTGAATGTTTTTTTTTTGTGGGCATACCATTTTCTAATAAATTGGAACTTTTGGAGTAAGCAATATCCTTCGTACTGAACTTTACGTTAAGCACTGTAGCTAATATATTAATATTCAACCTTGTTTTCTCACTTGTCCAAAAATCATTACCAACTGAAAAAACTCTTTCAACTGCTGTATTAGTTCCAGAACAGCACAATGTAAATTCAACAAGAATAACTAAATTTTTATATATAATGTGTTCATTTTTGAAGTGGTTTAAGTATTTTTACCCACCTTCTATTAATTTCAGCATGATTATTTTACAATTGTTCTCTCTAATGTATTAGAATTTATATATACATTCAGTTGCCTTTCTTCTTCAAACAGACCATCGTCATCAATTTTAATGACAGGCATTTGTTTCGATAAAAACTCAACACAATATTCTATATTTGCCCACTTTATTTACGAAAAAATCAGAAAACACCATTAAAAACTGTTATTTCCTGTGATATTTGTTTCAGACCATATTGGAAATAGTTTTGGTTCATCTCTGAATACAGAGATTAGCATATCAGTTTTAAAATATTGAAAAGGAGGACAAGTAGGAGGGACAGAACCTATAAAATGAGGCCAGTTGGTCACCTTATATAAATCCCTGCTTCTTGCATGCTTACTTTTATTTGCATTTAAAGTTTGGGTCTGAGTTTGCCCTTTCCATTACCTTATAGCCTACAAATTTGCTCTTTTTTTCCCTTTCAACACTTTCCATTGACATAAAAAAGAAACTCCAACCTTATATAACAGTCGGTCATTTATACTCGTTGTACGAATCATTGTTTGATAAGCCTGTAATTTTTTTAAAAAAAATATTTAGTTTTTATTGTTAAGTGAGAGTCACACTGGTTATACAAAAGACTCGTTAAGCAAAGCTCCTATGCATTACTAAACAATGCACCTATCACAAATGTGCTAAATATATATAATTGTAAACTGTGTTTACTGAAAATTTAAAATAAATCCATATAACTATGAAATAAATTGTAATAATTGATTGTATTTAGTATAAAAATGAACATATTTAATTTATATTGTTATATATCACATTACAATTATATTAAGCAACTTACATAAACTGAAGCCCTCTTATATCGAAATGATTTTGCTTAAAAATATTCCAAAATAAGGTAAAGAAATATTGTCTAATGAAGGGGTTTGAAACGTTTTCGGAATGAAGTGCAAAATGACAGCGGGCCTCATTCAAACTATTTTTAACTTTCAAAGAAATCCCTCACTGCACTTTTGAAATAATTTCCTGGTTGTGAAAAATGTTGACTAATTAGCACAGAGATAATCTTCTAAGCTCTCCTGAACAAATTTAATTTTTTTGGATCACTTGGCAATAATTGAATGTTAAGGTGTAGTATTCAACTGTTGAGTAGTACCCTAGTGTGTTCTGAAATTTAGCATATATTTCACATTTACTCCCTTACCTTTCTTTGTGAAGTAAATAATCACTACCCAAATTTCTGTTATTTTCATTTTGGAATAATGAGATTTCAGTGTCATGCCTTTATATTTATAGCATTAATACCATTCTTATTTGCTCATAAAGGAATTCTAGCTTTATTTAATCGATGGCATCCATGGCGATTTCATAGTTAAAACTAATGATAAGTGTGAAAAAAATTGCTAAGCAACAGTAGCTAAGTTAGACATTAGGACATTTGATAAAAATATGAGTTAGACTATAATTTTAGAAATAAATACACGATAACAGTTAAAATTCTTAGTGAAATGAAATGGCTGAAAATTATGCTCAATGTTCTGAATCAACTAAAGAAAAGCAAAATTTTGCTTTTTATATTTTAATAAATTTACATGTATATAGAGAGATAAAGACAGAGAAAGATAATTTTGCTTTTTTTTTACTTTCTGAGTTCCTATTTGTATTTCTTTTATTGAATTGTTTTTCATTTCTTTCTTTTATATTTTAAGTTAATTAATATGTTCTTTATTCTTATCATTTATTTGCTCTTGATTTTGATATATTACATAAATTTCATTCATATGTATATATATATATAATTAATATAAACATAGTGAATATACCTTCTACAAAACAAAGCAGAATAACATGGGATGGATTTGATAAAGAAGAATAACAAACGAAAATATAAGTAAAAAGGTAAAAAAACCAATTGACTAAAACGGAAATTGTTATATTTTCTAAACCTATCATTGATTTAGTACAGTGAAATAGGATTAATTTTATGATACACACACACACTCACACATATATATATATATATATATATATATATATATATATATATATATATATAATATGTATATTCACGCTACTTATAGTAGTATTTAGTGACATTTATTTAAAATTCTTAAATTCACTATGTATGATATAAGCTGGTGCAATATTTCTTTCTTTCTTCCTTTTGTATAATGTACATACAATCTTAGTGACTCTTTTGTGGCAAACAGTGCTAAAATTTATAGAAAACCTAATGTGTTAAAAAGAATAAAGGACTAAAATGTTCAAAAAGTTTTCTCTAGGAACCCTGATTTAAATTAAGATGAAATTCTGCAGTGAAAAACAATAATGATACATGACCGTATTTGCTACCAAGTATTAAGTCTGATATTTTCATTTTTACTCTTTCACACATGTGACTTGTGAACCAAATACGAGGGTAATTTCACAAAAAGAGAGCACCTAGAAAAATTGGGAATAACAGCGTTAAGAGGCAAACTCAAACCAAGCTGAAACAAGTCTAAAAAAGTTATGATCTACCCAAAGGAAAAAAAAAAATATAGAATGTCAGCAGTAAGAAAAAATGGCAGCACACGCAAGGCTTATTTTGTAAGCAGTGGTGCGAAAAACAAGGTTTCTTCCTTCATATATTTACGCACTCATAACCCGCGATTGGAGCACGGATTTCTATTTTGCAAAATCGATTATACTTTCCACTTAACTTGTCTTTGTTGGAACGGAAGATAGAGGAAGACAGTGGATGATTCTTTTCTGTTTTATTTCTTATATGCTGCTCCTTTTTTAACTTTGAATAACGGTGGTTGGAATTTTTGAAAACTGCTTGCGCCGAATTTTGGGTACTGTAAACAAAGCCTGTCGTGAAGATTTGTCGGTTCTTTGATCTCCTGTTGAAAGATATTTTTAACAGTTCTTTATGCTAAAAGAAATACATTTAACCCTTTCCCTTGGTATGAGATTACCTGTTTAAACAAATCTCACAAACACTTCTTTGTAACTCCAAAGAAAAGAAAGAAAAAAATACATTCCTGAAACTTTTCACAGGGTTCCAGCCACTTACAATTTTTTTTGTGCATGAAATACTCGAGTTAAATGCGCCAGAAATATATTTACATCTACAGATTCTTCAACCGAAAGATCCGTATTACTCAAAGATTCACTTTGAAGAAGAAATATGGGTTCGATCGATCAGGATGATCGGTTGCAGGAAATTGAGACGAAATCCGGAGATGATTCTTAGCCGGCATGAAATTTCCACAAATGTTTATACAAAAATTTTGAGCTACTTATCACCCAAAAATGACTTTAATCCAAAATGTCAAAGGAAACGATGTATATATGATCCTTCACTATAAATGTATACTTTTGACTTATAAAGGAACTATATTGTGAAATATATCTGGAAAATGAATTCAAAACTATTATGCATTAATACATTGAGGGAATTGTACTTTTAAGTTTCTTTTTTGTCAGTCACTAGAGCGTGGGTTACGTAAAAGTACGTATTTAATAGATTTGTGCTCAAGAGAGGATATCGTATTAATAAAAAAAAAGTAACACATTTATTGAGAAAGAGAAAGTAGATATCGATTTACTGTTATTTTACTAAAAAAAAACTACCCTGAAATTCATATCTCATATCCAAGGTGTAAAAAGAAAACATTAATAAATGACGACAATTGCAGTGTACAATATTTTTACCCATATGTAAAATTTATTTCTGGACTCAAATTAATTTAATTTTATGGACTTAAATATTTTTAATTTAATTTTATAGAATTAAACAATTTTAGTTTAATTTTATAGAATTAAATAATTTTATTCTCTGTTTTTAGTAGGTTTGCAATTAACATTTTGTTCACAAATGCAACGTTATCTTTTTAAGGATTACTTTGAAAACGCATGTCCAATTATTTAAATTTTTGCCGTGGCTAAAATAATGAGAATGATAACTTTTAAATGATGCTTTTTACAGATTTTTATGTGACTGAATGAGAAAAAGTATAATTTTAAATGATTATAATATAAATGTTGTTTGACTTTGAAATATAAACTAATTTACATACTAGTATATATGATTAGAGGGTTCTATTGTGTGGCCAGTAAAATTCCTAGCTTTCATCGTATTTCAAATTTTCTTACTTGAACATTCATATATATATTCTTACCAACTGTACACTCAGAAATATTATAGAATTAGATTTTTATTTATGAATAAAAGCTTAAAAAAAAGATACTATTTCTTTATACAATTTCAAAGTTATAAAAATTATTAGGCATATACAAAAAACTATATAATCAACAATTGTTTTGGCAGAATGCTTACATTTTGTATAAATATAATAGTGTATTAAACAATAAACATAATATTTTTTTTTTTACAATTATAACAAATTAGCTGTAGAAAATGATTTTAACGAAGCAAGGTTTTTTTTTCAAGTAGAGAAGATAAAGAAAAATTTGAAAACAGAGTGAATTAATTGTACTAAATAACATTTCTGTAACAAAGGAATTGAAACATTTCGAATTTTTGAAGCAAATCATTTTTTTTAAATAAAACTATAATATTTCAACACTTTAAATACCAATGTAAGTAAAAGAATATTCCGCACATCACATTTCTATTAATCAGATTATGTTTCATATTAAGTTTTTTTCCACTAAGGTTGTATTTTGAAGCTGCATGAGAGCTATGGGCAACGTGCCTCATAATTTCGAGCCACATTTAAGCGATTGTATTGATACTTCATTCCAAACTTTCACACCATGCCTGTAGGACTTCGGCCTCGACAAACTTCTCACATATTAGGCCATCCCCACTGGAGTCTTCAGTGAAACTAAGATTTATTTATTAAATTATAATTATAAATAAATTTATCATTATATAACTGATTTTATAGTTGATAAAATCACCTGCTAGTTAGGTAGATTCGAAATTATTTAAAATAAACTTTTTATAACTGAAAATGTTAAAGCAATATTTTAAATCCGGCGTATAACGCGCACTTTTAATGCCAAAAAGGGTGTGCGTTATACGCCGGGTATAAAAACGATAGCTATAAATTTACAAAAGAGATGAGTATAAAGAAAAAATTGTACTATATGTATCGAAATACTGTTTATTTAAAATAAATGACATACCTTATTAACTAAAATAATTGTAGTTCTAGAAGTTTACTATTTTTTTAAAGTCTGGGATAATACCTCGAATGAATGACTTCAAAACATAATAACAATGTGTACTAATATTTCGATTTCTTTGTACAAAAGCAGGTGCGCGTTATACAGCGAATACACCTAAAAATTTTAAAAAATCAGCTTGCAGGTAGAAGTGCGCGTTATACACCGGTGGGCATTATACGACGGATTTTACGGTACTTATACTTTCTAATGTAATGATATATAACATTATAGTTTACGTGTATGTGCACAAATATGTTTGCTGCGATGTTATACGTGACTCTCTCTGTTAAGAAGTACGCTGCTGGACAATTGCTAAGGACGGATCACAAATTGCTATGTAGCATAACATTAAGCGAGACATGAGGCCTAGTGGGATAAAATATAGTTGCCACACTGTTCAGACATTAGAATAAAGAATATTTATTGTCCTGGAGAGTACAAAAGCTGTGAAACATCTGAAAGAAAAAAAATGTTCATTTGATCTGCGTACGGAGAAATGGAACAATGCATCTAAAAGTCAGCAGGCACCTTAAAGAAAGGTATCAGTACGGGATATGTCCACCGTGGAGTGTGATGCAACATTCCACACGTCGTACCATACTTTTGCACAACATTATCCAGCAGCTGTTGAGGCAATTTATCCCATTCCTCTGTGAGTGCACGGATGAGGGTGTTCTTGTTTGTCGGAGGATAGTTTCGACCAGCAACTTGCCTCCCCAAAGCATCTCACACATTTTCAATGGGGTTTAGATCTGGAGAACGCGCTGGCCATAAGAGACGTTAAATACCCTCGCTGTCTAGACAATCCTGAACAGCGAATGTTCGATGACATGTTGCGTTGTCGTCCATAAAAACAAATTTATCACCGACAGCACCACGGAAAAAGAAGAACATGAGGAAGTAGAACTTCATCAATGTATCGTTGGCCCATCATAGTCCCATTCGCAACCACATGTATGCGAGTGCGGCCATTGATCATGATGCCGGCCTACACCATGATACTGCATGTCGGATATCGGTCCTTTTCCTAGATATTTTCTGGACGATAAGCAGTACCACTCTCGCGCCAGATCAGTTGGTGTCTACAATCCGATGACAGACTGAACCTACTCTCATCTGAGAATAGTAAGCATGCCCAGTCCTGTTCATTTCAATTGTGATGCTCACGACACCATTGCAAACGGGCAGTACGGTGCTGTCTGGTCAATGGGACACACACAACAGGTCTGCGTGCGTATAGTCCTCCTCCCCCTCAAACGTCTAGCAACAGTTTTTCGGGAGATCTGCTTTCCTGAGGCAGCAAGAAACTGATTTGCCACCTGCTGAGCTGAGGTGCGCCTGTTCCTTTTTGCTGATACGACGATATATCTGTCTTCTGCAGGCGTCGTACTTCTAACACGACCTCCCCGTGCCGTCTACTACACACATTCCAGTAGTTTTAAATGACTTCCACAGCCGTGAAACAACGCTGTGAGCGATGTCGAACTCCCTGGCAACATCTGTTATTTTTCGCCCTTCTTCGATCTTTCCAATAATTCGGCCACGCATAAAATCATCTATGTGATGTCGGGAAGAAATGCCAAAAATTTTAAGTTCGTCTATTAAATCTTTCCTGTAAAACTTTGACTTGAAACAACAACTATCCACACGCGTCAAAGCCTTTAAATATCTTATGAACGCTATCACGTGATGAACAGACGTGGAAAAAAATTTTCATGCTCATAGTTCTTCTTACTAATATCCCACACTTATTCTAATTTTCCACATTTTGCTTCCTTTCATTTTGTGGTTGGTATGGAGGATAGTGTTACCCGTCCTTAGCAATTGTCCAGCAGTGTATTAACTAACTCAAAACTATTCTTACATGCTTTAATATTCAATTATTAGGCTATTGAAATTTTATTGGTACTGCCTTTTGTTATATTGTATATAATTTAGTACTAAGTTAGAGTATGACAGATAAATTTATTATATTATTAAGTATGCTCTCTATCTATTTCTCTCTTTATATTCATTTATACATCTTATAAGTTTCATTTGTGTTTCACATGTATTGGTTTACTGCTTGAGTTATTAAATCTGGAATAATAATATTTATTCGAATATAACCTGAAAATAAACAAATTGTCGGGTTTCACTTCTTTAACTTTAAGATTGCATGAAAGCAGTTAAATTCAACATTTAGGAGCTCTTAAATAATACCAAAGACTATACCTATTATATATATATATATATATATATATATATATATATATATCATGTATAGTTAGTACTTGTTTAATGCTCAAAGTGAGAAAAGTAAACCGACAAGAAAACGTAAATTGTAAGAAAATAACTAACAATAACATTGACTCTTTTAGCTGCAACTGGACAAATAAAAATTGATAAAAATAACACTGTGTTACATTTTCGCTGTTAGTTTGTTTAGCGAAAAAGTAGAAATTAAAAAAAAAAAATTCTATAGTTATTATGTTTATTATATTGGTTGCATTTTATGTGATACATATTTCATTAAGGAAAAATTTATATACTTATAAATACCTATACATGTTGTGCTTTCGTAATGCAACAGTGAGTATATAGCAATTGCTTAAGTAGTAAATAAATTCAAATGCAATGTTAAATTGTTTTCAGACACACAGGAAAAAATGTGTACTAATCTAATTTTTCAACCTCAAACAATTTAATGTGAGTAAATTAATTTATGCAAATAATTAAACAATAGAACTATTACTAAATATTACTTTTCGATGAATATTTGTACCAAGTTTTAGCCCGTCTTTCTCATTAGATAAGAGCATAACAGAATTGCAAAAGAAATGAGCTTACGCTCTTTTACAAAACATTTGGGGGAAAAACAGAAAATAAGTTAAAGATTTTGAGACAACACGAAACCATTATTCAAAAACCAAGTTTATTGACTTAAAAATTCCTGTTGAACAAGTATTCTACAAGTGTGTCCCTTATTATACAGGAAAGGGCGTGGTCATTTGCATGAAATTTCCATAAAATAAACTTCAATAACAGTGACTCAAGTTCTTGAATCAGCAATTTAGATAATTCTTCGCTCATTTAATTTGGTTAACTAAGGCAGGTAATTGTACTCGAAGTAGGTTACGTTAATTTTTAGAGCGCTATTACTTAAACTTGGTATAAAGTAAAAAATTGCTCTTTGACATGCATGCTTTTATTACGTCTTCCTTTACAGTTACAAATGTAAATTTTACTCTGAGTAGCATTTGCATTTAGGAATACAAGATACTGTGAATTATTCTTAAATTCAATTATTCCTAGTTTATTATATATGATGTTATACAATAATAATAGGAAGAATATATATATGTACTTGTCACTTTCATGTTTAAAACATTTTGTAATTGTGTCTGTGAACATTACTCTTAATTTATTTAATAAAATAAATTTTAAATTAGTGACCGAAACATATTTGATTTAAAAGGTAAATTTGAGCTAAAACAGTTATTTAATTTAAAAAATATATAAGGAAACTTATTTTGCATAGTATTTGAAGTTTAAATTAAATTGTTTTTCGCAGGATGTTGTGCCGTATAACTCAGATTACTACTACTACCCTAAGCATTTTTAAAATTGAAAAAAAATCGTTGGATTTAAAAGCAAATAAAGGTCTGCTGTAGATACATAGAAGGATTTGAATAGTAAAGTCTAGAGTTTAATATTATCTCTCAAGTAATTTTAAAACAAATTCATTTTTAATAAAATAATATTTAGTGCCAATTTAATACAATCACTATGATTTTCTAATTCAAAAACTAACTTTGTGTCCATACATATTAAATATATACGTAAGTGTAGTGGGCTTTGGAAATTGTTAATAATTTGGATAACATTTGTAATTTCGAATTATGTGGGATTAATGAAAAATATAATAATTAGCACTGTATGTAATCCTGAAAAATTTGTTTCATGATTGCAGTATTATTATCATACCTATTTCTTAGATGTTAGCTTAGGAATGAGCTTATGCAGTCGATTTGGGACACTTTAATGTCTAATCCTTGTTATTTAGCAAGAAACTTTGTGGAATTCAGTGCTTTCTCTCTCCTCAGATGCCCAATAAACACAATACTTGTCTGAACTGTAAGACAGGTTACGGCACGGCTGAGATTGCATGAAAGGATTGAAAGAATAAGGTACCCTGGGGAGGATGAGTGATAACGAAAGATCGAAAGCACTATGCATAACACAGAAAAAGAAAAAGAGAAACTCATTTTATTTCAAAGTAGCAGATATTTTTTTCCTTAAGTGCTGTATAAATTATGGTAGCACTGAAGTATGCATGATTATTTCATTATTATGGAACTAGACCCAAGCGTAACAGCAGCATGTTAAACTTTTATTTAAATTAAAAGCAGACGCCTCATTGGACTTATTTTACAATGATAAAATTGCGATGCAAATAAACAAAAATTAGCTTAGACTAGAAACCATTTATTACCCCAGTTTTAGTAATTGTTCTTTTATCCCCTTCATCCTTTTATGTAAAGTCTGTAACTAGTTTGCTGAAAGAATAAACACAGTCAAGAATTTTATAATAAATTTATAAAAAGAACTATATAAGTTAAAATAGAGGGTTTTTTGTTATAAATAAAAAATCCCAGTTGAATAAAAATATGAGCATATTCTATTAAATGTCCAAAATAAAAATAGTGTAATAGCCAATTGTGACAAAGACAGAAAATCGTCTACTGGGAAGTTTGATTTACAGAAATGAAATGATGCACACACACACACAACACAATGGTTAAAGTTATATATATTGAGAAACTTCTCAACTACAATGAATACAACTATGCACACAGGTCAAACAATTTAACAAATCATGAAAAAATAGGAAAACATCAACATTCATATAAACACACCAGGGCACATAGCCAAGGCATTGAATACGAAGAAGGCTCAGCAATGGTAAAAACTTTACATACTGATAATCAGGTCGTTGAGAACATCCCGTTTTGTAGTATGACACAGTTCAATGTTCATGAATGGTGAGTGCTGACTAGTAAAGTAGTACTAAAGTAAATTTATATATTTTCTGTTTCGTCGGGAGGTCTGGATGATCAGTCTGTTCGAAGATTATCTTCACTATGAAAGAAATCGTTTACAACGACAACCCTGTGAATATGAGTATTCACGTCTATTAACAGGGAGTTAGATCTTACATGTATCCCCGGAACAACTGGATATAAAGTTACAGGATAAATTCCTTACAAAGTAAAAATAGCCAACACACATTATGAGAGCATGCGAAGGGATACACAACCATTGATTACTGGACCATTGCATACAATTTAACCACCATCTTACACGGGTGTCTCTATTTTTGTATTTTGTTAAGTGTCAATATGCTTCCAACGTCGTTCAGATGATTTAATTGTGACTATGCATCTGCTATCTGAATCTCGATTCCTCTGTAAAGCAAATACTAGACTTGTCAGCTTTTCTCCGTGAAAGATGCTGTCTGTAGGTATTCAAACAAGCCAGAGCTGGTCAGCAGAAGATTGACTTAGATAAAACACAAAACATCAATAAAGTACAGCAGTGGCGAGTCTGTAGTAAAAGTTTTGGCTTGATACCCTTTTTTAGAGCCTGTGAAGAGCATTTAAGGCAGCTGACTAGGTGTAGACGTCTTATGCTGCTATAGCAGTAATAGTTGCACCTTGCTGTTCTTACTCTTTTGTCTTCTTTTTTATTATATCTTCTTAATACGACAGAGGTCTAACTGAACTGAAGACACCACCGTGACACGCCTCTGGGATGAAATTCTAAGTCCTTTAAGAAATGGTTTGCAAACAGTCCAGTTTCGAGCTGCCCCTCAGCTTCCCAGCACATTGATACAAGAATTTGTGTATTGGACATGCAGAATACAGTTTTTATACTACAGATAATTTCGCATTGTCATCGGCGACGAGAATACTCAGCACACTTCCTAAGGGGTTAACAGGCTATTGTTTACATGTATTTGACGCAACTTGACAGGCATTTAAATTTCTTCTCTGATGGCATTTTTCACATGTCCTTTGTGTATGATTTGCGATTTGCTTTTAGTTATATTAAATGGTGTAAGTAAAATAGCAGAATAGTACATACCTCTGAAATTAATTTCGGAAGTGTGCAATTCTTGACGTATAAATATTTTTGATTTCATACGAAAAATAAATTAAAATATACTAATGTCCCACTTCGGCACATATATCTCATCTCTTAAAGAAGCAAATTTATTCAAAACTCTATTGCAAAATATTAATAATTAAATTATCCCTCAAATAGGCAAATATTGATTCGAAAAGATTTCAAAGGCATTTTATCATGAGTCTCTTGATTTCTTCTCTCTATGAATCAATTTTCTGAACAGCAATTGTGCATGTTAGAAATTCTTACCAACAAATATGTTTGGTTATAAGTAAAACATTTTAAAATGCTTTTGAATATATATATAAATCTAAGAATATTTTTAAAAAAATATTCACTTCTTTTCCCCCGAAATGAAATGCTATGTTCTGTAAGAATATTATTATATACCTCAGTGTTATTCCACTATTTTTAGTAAATAAGCTTGAAAACTGGTTCTTTTGGAGCAATGAGACAATTAAACGTCATCCACTGTCCCTAGGCACATCACTCATTCATTCTCCTTTATCTGCAGCTATTTTTGTTGGACAGTTGCACAGCGTTGTGTATGAAAGCAGGCTGTCACTGAAGTATTTTTGTTATACGATGAAGAAAATGTATCTGAAGAGTTTGTGTCACCACTTATCGTACCCATAGGAAGGAAAAATCAATTGTTCTTCAAAATATGTCCTGCTTATAGCAAAAATATAAAAACAAAGGTGCTAATAGTCTCAAGTAATTTATGTTGTAGTGCTGAATTTTTCTAAAAGGAAAGTTTGTATAATTTTAAGTAATTCTTTTCTAAGAATTTTCTTTTGCTTAAAACTGAAAAAAAAAGTATGTGCATTTATCCCAGAACTTATTTTGAGTGACGGAAAAGCGATCTTTCAGTTCTTAAAAGAAGGTTTTTACAGAAATATGAAAACTAATGCACAAAATGTATATATATTAGACTGAAGTATCAAAAAAGCAATATAAAAACAGTTTTTGGTTTTTATGTTTTCCTTTTAACTCATAAAATCAATAATTATTTCCCTAAGCATCTTGGTACAAAAGTAGAGTATAGTATAACTTTGTTACTCTTTAGTATGTTAAATCATTCAAATAAATGTAATACAATACGATGACTTCACTGATGCGGAAATAATCATTAAGAAAACTTGGTACCCCAGAAATGGCCATCCTATTGATTTTTTATTTGTATTTAATGTTATTCTTTGGATTATTATCTTTCGATTGATATATCATTTGTGCAAGTCGGAAAGTTAGAAGTTGAAGAAAACTTCATTTGAAAACAAATTAGGCAATTCGGTCACGCCCCTTTTTAGAACAAAAAGCTAAAAAAGCGCTATGATAAAAAAATCCATTTTATAAAGAGAAATAATAACTATTAAAAAGGAATGTGTAATATATAAAACAAAATATTTTCGAGGCAGGCAATACAACAATTCAATCTTTCTTCTTTGTGAGATGTATGCTTGTAAAATTTTTGAATTAAGGAAGTTTATATAAATGATTTCATAATTTCAGTTCTTATCCCTCATATGTTTTTCATACAAATGTAATACTTGAATATTATGTGAAGAAAAAAATTGTACTTTCTGTCGTGACAGAAAAAAAAAATAAACATTTTTCTTGAATTTTTTTGTGCAGTTAATAACTTCTTAAAATTGGCCATTTATAAAAATGTATGGGTTGAAAAAATATAAAAATGCAATTATTTCCAATAAAAATATATTACTAATATCTTAAAGTTGTATTTTAAGTTTATTTAAGCTTATTATAATTTTTTTCAGAATTATAAACTTTAAAGTGTTTTTTTTCATTTTGTGTTTTTCGAAACATTAGTGCATTCAGAATGCTGCTACTTCCACACATATTTACCAATCACTTCCATTTTTTGCTTTGTGTTGCGTACAAAGTATGTAACAAAATTAGGGGGATCCATTTTGCTGTAAACTTTTAAAAAAAAATAAAATGCAAATATTTGGCAGTTGAATATAAGCCCAAGTGTTTTGCGTCCAAGTTGTCATAAGCATCACTTAGGCGTGCTCGCTGCAGTTGTGTTTTGTAAAGTTCTATTTTTTCTATGCAATGTCTTATCTTTAAAATATATCTAATAATTATAGTCAATACATAAATGGGAATGGCAATAAATGTGATTCTTTAAGCTACAAATATATACAAAATGACACCCGAAAAAGTCGTGATTCTTACAAAAAGAAAAAAAAAAACATGTTTATATATAAATAGACTGAATGTGTGTGTTTCAAAAATATTTGGCAAAAAAAAAATAGGTAGAGATGATACCCATATATGTAGATTAACTAGAGGAAAATGGGAATGGAAACGTTATGTGTATGTACTAGTACGTAAATATGGGTTACCAATGCATAAGGGAAAAATAATTAGTAAAGTTAAATAGCATAAATAATTTAGCTATAAGACCCTTTAAAACACATGCTAAAAGGAGTGACCACCAACAATGGCACATGATTCCAAGCGGGGTGTATAAAGTTGCGTACATCAGCAAAAATGTCAGCCTTATTAACCATATTTTTAGCAACAGCTTATATTTTGTCCACCAGAACTTCATCTCACAGTAAGGGATTTTGGAAAACGTAATTTGAATGAAAATGAAGAAATAAAATCATGTTAAATCTGACGAGCATGGTAGCCAAAGAATGATTTGAACTCACAATACCACAACATGAATTGAACTGTAACTCTCTTTCCAGTTGCAGCTCCATATATGAAATGCATGCCAGTAGCTTTGCATTCGTGTAATGATGCATTGTGCATAAAACCTATGGGGTGAACGATGATTAAAAACATCAACGCTCTTTAACATATCGATCTGTACAACGTCGTATACGGCCTGAATGCTGTGTTTCCGTCCACTCTTCACACATACACGCACTTTAAAATCCCATATAATATGGTAGATATATTGTATGTTATTTGAATCTATGCTTGATTTTTATGTATGGTTTACTGCAGAAAAATATTTAAACTTTTATAATTTTTTATAACCTTTAATCCCGGAATAAAAAAAATACGCATGAATGATAACTCTTTAACATAATAATTAAATCTAATACCGTTTACGGAAACGTGCAAGTAAGTTATTCATCCACAACGCAGAAGTAAACAGAAATTAAAAGCACAGGAATAATTTATTAATGTATGGTTATTTATTTTTGCATAATATTGATGCTTAAGGAAATCAATATTTTATAGTACCAAATTTTTCATTTCTCTGAGAGGTATGTTAAATTAACCTTATAAATAAAAACGATGATTTTTTCTTCCAATTCTCATCACTTATTTTAAAATAAGAAGTCATATACCTATGAAACATTTCTTGTCATGAAAGTAATTACGTAAAATGTTACCGAGTATAATTATGTAAGATGCTGATATCAATCTTCATTTTCTTTGACAGTGATGAATATGCAGGCTGTATAAAAAACCATTTTGAATATAAAATGGATTTGATATTTTTTTTTCTTATTCATGTATTCAGTTATCAAAAAAAATATTTTTCGAAAGCATCCAAATTGTGCGTTCATTAGGTAAATTTTTGATTATGTAACCTCTTGTTAGAGTTTTAGAAAGGAGAACGAATGATTTTGATTAGTGTATTCTTTATTTCACTGTAACAAAAAATATTGTGTATTTTTCATTATCTTCCATATTGTTTAAACTCCATTTAATGGTTAAACTAAATCTAGTTGTATTTTTATTCTTTTTTAAAAATTTCACCATTTTCTTTCAGAAAAAAAAAATAGCTAAGATCTTCAAATTTGAACCTTACGTCAAAATACAAAAGCATTGTGCAACAACTACGAGAAACAGCAAACCAAATTTTAAATTATAATGTATAATTTAACTAAACTACATACACTTATAGTTAAAAGGAAAAATCCGCTCTACTCCTTTCTAAATCATATTTAATAAAGAAGTATATCTTTAAAAATATTAAACGTTTTTTTCTTCGCTGTCATTTTTTTGTTTTAATTTTTAAAAAAAGACTTAAAAAGATTTATACTGCTGTAATTTTACGACTTTTAATGAAAGAAATCTCATAAGAATAAAAGTCCTGTAAATCTCCCACGCAATTTTCTTAATCTGAGCATTTTTAATCTAACAAGAGCTGTATTCAAACTCTTTTAAATACGTGGGAGTTTTCTTAAGAATGTTTCATTTCCTAGTTTTACAAATTTTTCATTACGTAATGTTATTTTTTTTTTAAAAAATACTTAATCGAATGTCTTAATGGACTAGCCACTAATATTTAGTTTTAACTAACTGTTTTAATATTTTTAAAAATAACTAATATGAATCCTTCACCAAGAGATAATTTTCCCCATAAAGAGGAAAGAAGTTGAGTCGCCGCTAAGATTTATTTTATATTTTGTATGATCATATTTCTCTCCACATACCTTCATTTTATTCTACAATGCAAATCAACGTAATTCTGTTTGGTAATTCACTGAAGAAAATTAAATAATGATTACATTTAATGAAAATTACGATGCAGTATATAATAATTGACAAATAAGTTCTTATGATTGAAAACCATCTTGTGTGTGTATGTGTGTGTGTGCGTTGTGCAAAAAATTACTAACCCCCCACACACATTTTGTATCTCTATTGAAATTCCAACTTTCACTCCTATAAAACACATGAAGTCCTATGAACTTATTAGCTTACACTGTTTAAAAACATTTATCTTGGATTTTAACTGAGTAAAATGTATTATATATATTGCAATTTACTTTAAATTAAAATGAATAACCTTGATAACCAGTGCTAAAAATGATTATGACATAATAGAAACTAAAATATTGAACTATTGTTTGGTGTTTTCAATTAATGAATTACTTCAACAAACATGAGAGAATATAAAAATGAATAAAAATATAACAGAATGAAAATGTAAACTGCCCAAACACATGGCAAAATTGTATATTTCAAAAAATTGAAGCATTTAATGTTGTTTATATGCAGCTTTGGTAGGCAAATTGGATTGTAAACATATAGATATTATTCTAATGCTCAATAAATTAAAATAGTTTAAGGTTCCTAGAAATATTTTGAAGGATGAAAATGAATGTTGTCAAAACGTTTCTACTTAATCAGAAAAAATCGTAAAATTCATGTGCAGTACCTCGAAAACTAGTGCATTTTTAAATGTATCTCCATTTGATTTTCACCTACACATATGAATATATATATATATATATATATATATATATATATATATATATATATATATATATATATATATATATATATATATATATATATATATATATATATATATATATATATATATATATATATATATATATATATATATATATATATATATATATATATATATATATTATATATATATATTTATATATATATATTATATATATATATATATATATATATATATATATATATATATTTATATATATATATATATATATATATATATATATATATATATTTATATATATATATATATATATATATATATACATATATATATATATATATATATATTATATAATATTACTATTATATACTATTTTAATTGGCTTATGATATAATAAATTTGCAACAAAAAATGACGAATCCCCTTATTTATTTTTAAACCTCACCTGAGAACATGAGTGAGGTGTGTAACTTATGACATGATATCAAAATTGCGTAGATATATTTATTTATACTACACTGAAGTGCCACTGAATTATGGACAGCAAGGTCTATGAAAATTGTGTAGTGATGGCGCCGTGGTAACAGCATACATAGCGTGTACTGAGTTTGTTCTGAATTAGTTGTTGGAATTCCCAGTATGGGTAAACTGCCTGATTTAGCTGCCTTTGATTGTGGACGAACTTAGGTGCTCGACACGTGGGTCATTCAATTTCCAAGATCATCCCACATCTAGGATTTTCAAGGTCGACAGTGTCAAGAGTATACCAAGAATACGTGGAAGGTGGATACAAAACTATCGATCGGGCAAACTGCAAAGGACAATTAGCCTTGACAGTGCGTGGTGAGAAATGGGTCTGTCGTATTGTATGTAGCCAGCGAAACCAAATATTAGCTCAAATTGCTACCCAGTTGAATGATGGTGCCAGTCGTACAGTCAGTAAACGAACTGTGCAACGCTTACTTCACCATATGGGTTTCAGGAGCCGTCGACCTACGAGGATATCATTGCTCAGTGCTTGCCATCAACCTGCACGTCTTACCTGGGCAAGAGAGCACAGAGACTGAAGTGTAGGGGACTGGAAACGACTAGCATGGGGCGATGAGTCTCAATTCCGATTTCTTAACGCCGACAGGAGGCTGAGAATAAGGTATCAGGATCATGAAGCCATGGATCGTGCATGCCAGGTTGAAACCTTGCAGGAGCATGATGGCTCAATCATGGTCTGGGTACTTTTTGGGATCTTTGGTGAGTGTATGAACCTCTCTCGATGCAATTTGGTACGACGAGTTGCTAGGTGATCACCTTCTTCCGTTTTTGCTGTTCTGTTATCCACACATTATTGGCGTTTTTCAGCAAGACAAGTGTACCTCTCACAAGTCGTGGTTGACTATTGGTTAGTTTAATGAGCATTCCTCTTACATTCCTGCAATAAAATAGCCCCCTAGAGGCCCAGACAAATATCCTATTGGGCATCTTTAAGATGTTTTGGAATATGACGTGAAAGACCATCACACAACACTAACGAACCTTACTGAAGTATGGACAGATTTAGTCAATATTTGGCAAGTCATTCCCGTGGAGCGTTTCCAGAAACGTG
Source organism: Trichonephila clavipes (assembly GCA_019973935.1). Lineage (NCBI taxonomy): Eukaryota > Metazoa > Arthropoda > Arachnida > Araneae > Nephilidae > Trichonephila > Trichonephila clavipes. Next base: position 852,847 of record BMAU01001505.1, on the reverse strand, counting down.
TAGAATCTATGCCTCGTCGTGTGGCAGCCTTTATCAAGGACAGAAGGAGGCCCAACTCGTTACTAGGTAGACATCCCTAATTCAACGGCACTTCAGTGTAATTGTGCAACGTACGCCATTCATATTTTGAATACAAATACGTTCATGTAAACAAATAGTGTACCTTAATCTGTTTTGAAATAAATAGGAAGATAATTATCAATAACTTAAAATGAAATAAAATGAAATATTTTTTCATTTAATAATTGTAATATTTAATGTTGAAGAAAAAATACAGTGCTATTGAGACGCTTTATGAAATTGGTTGGTTGATTATTTTCTTACTAGGACGTCCCATTTTGTCATGCTCTGGCAAACATTTTTTAATTTTGAAAAACAAAAAAAGGAACAAGAAAAAGAGAAATAAATATTTATTATATCCTCTACCCTATATATTAGAAAGGAGAAAAATAAGTTAGACTCACAATAACAATAACAATAAAAAGGTTGAAACAATGTAGGAAAGAACGCTTGGACATTTGGGAGACACGCAATCCGTAATTACGACAAAAGGTAAGCATAATGGAGCAAATAAATCATTACTCTCCCTCTATGGGATCCCATACTCATGCATATCTAAAAAAAGAGATGAATAAAATAAAGTATGTTCGGTTTCTTATGTGAATTATATTTTCAAAGATATATAAAGAAATGAAAACCCTATAAAATATATCTTTATATACTTTATAACAAATTATTATAAATATTTTTAATAATTTAATTATATTTCTCAAGAAAACACCTCCTTATAGATGCAATTTCACAATTGCTTGCACTCGTAAAACGGAATGATGTTCTTCCTTTTATACAATATCATAAAAAAAAATATTCCATATTTGATTACTTTAAATCGACATCAAATTTTAAATGCATCAAGAACTCAAAAATTATTTATTTCAAGTATACAAATTCTCTGATTTTACTAACAAATTTATTTTTTATTATAATCTTTTGGCCTTTCAGACATCAATTACATATTATTTCGGAAATATATATATATATATATATATATATATATATATATATATATATATATATATATATATATATATATATATATATATACACACTATTACTTAAAACATACTCTACCCCTTACGTTTCGATATGTTACAGGCAAAGGTACACCTAGATCACTTCCATGCTACACGATATATGCTTTTCAAGGAAAAAAATGTATTCCAAAATGCATCGCACTATAAAAACACATAACTAAGAACATCTGTCTTATAAAAACACTCTGAAACATAAAACAGTTAGGTATTGGACATTTGGTACACAATTTGCATAATGGGAAAATAATGCAACATTGAATTGAGAGAAAATTTCGTGGAGGATCGAGTACGTTATTCTTTATTCTGCCCAGAAAAGAAAAGCGAATCTTGAAAGAAAGATTATGATTTGAAACATTTGGGCTTTTTAAAAATATAGTATTTAATCATTACTAATTAATTACCTAAGAAAAGACAATTTTAATATACAATAATTTCTTGTGTTTTGTATAAGTTAACAAAACAGTTATACGTATAAAAATGTACATTACTAAGATGAATTAAATTCGCAGTATTGTATTGAATGAAAATAGCGAAGAAAGCTCTTCTTTCTTAAGGAATTGCAAAATTTGAAAAGCTCTTAAAATTATACAACAATGCAATTAATTAAGAAATAGGTTATTATCAAGTTACTAAAAATAAATCGATAGCAATTCTAATTTTCTAGATTTTTTACTTATATATTAGACGGTATATAAGCAAACAGTTATGTTTTTTTTTAAGTAAATCAGATATCAACTGTGAATTTCGAACATTTTTTTCTTAAAAAAATATTTTAATGAATGTTTTAAAATTAGCATAAAAAATTATACACCATTGAAAAATTAATTCTTCAGGCATTTTATTTTTACTAACATTTTGTTTGAATGAAAGAAATCTAATAGGAATATAAACATAGCATTGTGTACTCAATTACAATAATTATAAATATAATTATACTAATAATTATAATTATATTTATATTATCATATATTTTATATTAATTAGGAAATTTACTCTTGTATTTTTTATACAAAAATTTCAACAAATACGATTATTTTGATAGACATATAAATATATATTTGTTTTCCTTCATAAAACTCATAATAGACAAAACAAACATTTTATCAAAAATTTTACATGCACTGTCTAACTTTTATTGAATGCTTATTGTCATAAAATATTTATTTAATATATTTTATTTTTCGAAATCTTAATGAATAACAATTAATAATGAAAACAACTACAGTTAGAAAATGAATGCAATATTATATGTCATGAAAATGTCATATTTTTACATGTAATACTTTTTTGTATTAATAGACTGACGGTTATATTAATTTTTTTTTAAAAAATGTATTAAGAAAATTCTTTGGATTCAATGAAAAAACATGTATTCATAAAGCAAAGAAATATTATACCATTTCAAAAATTCAGGCCTTTTATGTATCCATATTTTAAAAATCACATATTCAGGCAAAGATTATAGTGGGAGTATTGATTTGGTAATGTATTAGACCATAATAATACTCCAAAAATATAAGTTCTAACATAATTTTATCCTTGTCATCAGCAATAAACACATGTCAAATTCTAGAATATTGGAAGTTTTTTTCCATCTATCTGAGAATCTTTGATTTTTTTTTTTTTTTTTTACTTCTAAGGTGTTTTTATTTTTTTTTATTTTACAAATTCCCAGCTCTTCCAAACATTAAAAGGAATAAAAAATAAGCATGAATGAAAACCTGATATCCTGCGGCGCATAATTTTGCAAGGAATTAATGTCAAAAGAGAAGAACTGACGGATGAAATTGTTGTAGAAATTACCATCTCAAACTCAGTGAAAGAGAAATAAAAATTCATTTTCTTATAAATAAAAGAAAAATTAGAATGTGTCTCTCTTCCAAGAGTGTTTTTCTTGGACGTCTCTGTCGAATTATAACTTCACACAACGTGACCTTCTACGGTATAATGAGATTTGTTTTGTGTTTTTGTGATGTTTTCAAACATTTTTCGTATAAGGAATATTTAAATGAAACTTTAAAATATTTTATTTTGCTTATCGTTTCGTTGAAAACTGAAAATTCGGTTTACAGTAATAGAAAAAAATAACAAGTATTCGTAAATAATGAATAAGTTTATCATATATTTCAATATGATTTGATAATACATATGAGCAAAAATATTTAACGATGTGCTGAGAGTAATATGATTAAATTTAGTAAAAAAGGTGAAATTTTAAAGTGAATATTTACAAGAAATCAAAGAAGGCTTCTGATTTGCTGTGTTTTCGCATGTATTGCTTTAAAAGTTCCTTCTATTTTAATTAGGAGATAAATATAAGATTTACTATGGGGTAATATTCTGTGTTGAATATGTGTTAAAAATTAGAAATTACTTATACCGCTTTGCCTATAAAGGAACAGTAACAGTACACTATATTTGTTTCTGTAGAAAATTGTATTTCGTCTTCGCTTACTTCATTATTTATTTCATAGGTGTTTTTTTAATCTTCAATTATCTTAAGAAAAAAATAATTGTTGTAATATTCAAAAGCTTTAAAATAATTAAATGAAGGGTTATCGTTTGTTTTATGCATCCATGTCTATAAAATATTATAAAATATTATAACGAAGCTCTGATTAATCGATATGAATATGATGTTGCACTTATCTTTTATAGTTACGAAATTATTTGCTATTTCAGACTTATACAATTGAATAAAGAATACGTACTCATATATATGTGTATATATATATAAATATATAGTGTCTTATTCTCTACAAACCAGAGATAACATCCAACAATCACATTCGAAAAACACAAAGACAGTAGGAAAATCACACAATGAAGGACACATGAGTACCCGAGATTAAAATTATAAAATAGATGTTGCATTAGTATACATATTGCTGAATTAGGACAGCTAATATATAAAGTAGTTTATGTAAAAGTGGGGTTGAACATGTTTTTGGCCAGCCAACCTGCCATCTTTATGTAAATAATACTGAGCAAAAATCTATTGAAAGTAATGGATAGGAATATCTAAATCCATTACAAGACAGAGGTAAATTACCTAAAAATTGCACTTAAAAATGCAGAGCTCGCGCTAAATCTGAGTGCAATAAAGAGGTTATTGCCAGATTCTGGACCCTAATGCAGATTTAAATCATGCGAATGGCTGAAATGTAGCACTTAACCAAAGTGTGAAAATAATGGAAATAAAATTTAATAAGAGAGTTACAAATTACCATAACTTTAGTAACACTAGAGTATATATAAATAAAATAATAATATAACTAATTCTATCTATCTATCTATCTATCTATCTATCTATCTATCTATCTATCTATCTATCTATCTATCTATCTATCTATCTATCTATCTATCTATCTATCTATCTATATATATATGAGTGTGTGTATGTATATGTAATAATTCCCTCTAGCATCCTTTTAATTAACTCTTTTTAATAATATTTAAACAAGCTTTAATTATTTGGTTCAAAACTAACCCTTTAATCTTAATCGTAATCAACTAGTATCCGAAATCCCTGTCATGCTCATTTTATCCAATCAGAACTAATATTACATAATAGGCACGCTCTTGCCACTGGCGGTATATAAAGCGATAAAAACAAATTTTTGAGACATTTTTGGCTAACTATCCGTAACGATTGATTCATGAAAATATAAAATTTATTATAGTATTTTAGTTTCTTAGAAATTATTATTAAAAAAATGATGAACATTTTTTGTTTTACTCTTATCATTAGAATCACTTTCTTTTTATTGCTTCACAATAGTAATTTTTTAACTAATGCAATATTATTTTTTAAAAGTCATACATCAAAATTTGAAGCTATATCTTATATGTTAGGGGGAGGGGAAGAAGGAACAATAATTTTAAACTAAAAACCCCCGTGTTATTCCGGGTTGAGAGAGGGGGGAAAACATGTCTAAGTCTAAAATATGTGGAACAAATTTCGAAAAAGGGAAATTTAATGAAATAATTTTAGAAATCACTCACATTGGGTGCGCGTACAAACACGCACACATAATTGCTGACGTCATGACGGATAGAGAAACTCCATGCGAAGCAGGGCCATTCAGCTAGTATATACACTGGTGTGCAAAAATTAAGGACGAAGTCGAAAAATTAGCATATCAGCTGAACGAAGAGGCAGAGCAGACAGAAAGACCAATCAGGAGATTAAGTAAGGTGATGTACGATAGCACATGCGCATATATGCAGTTAGACGTAATGGGGGAGTGTCTGAGTAGTATAAAGCATGTTGTCGGTGTAAGATCAGTATTTCTGGCAAAGAGATTGCACGCCGTATAGCAGTTAAAATCACACCGAGTTGCTGCCTCAGCGAGAAATGGCGAATTATCAATCTGTTAGACGACATCTGGATGCTTTTACCCGAGTTCGAATCATTGGGAAGTTGGAGGAAGGCCGCAGTGTGACAAGTGTGGCTGCAGAGTTCGGAATTGCTCACAGCATCGTTTCACGACTTTGGAGACAATTTCAAACTACAGGAACAGCTATCCGGGGGTTCATTAGTGGTCGTCCACGAGGAACCACACCCGCAGATGACCGGTACATTGTCTTACAGGCCAGAAGAAACAGGCGGCAGACAGCGGGAGAAATCGCTAGACACACGACACAGGCGACTGAACGACCGATATCGCGTTTTACCGTGGCCAGAAGACTGCACGGTTGTGGTCTGTTTGCACGACGTCCTGTACGGTGTGTACCTTTAACGCCTGCCCATCGGAGAAGGCGTTCTCTGTGGTGCTGGGAACACCGTAATTGGAGAGACAATGGATGGGGACGAGTACTCTTTACAGATGAGAGCAGATTCAGTTTGAGTAGCGATTCTCATCGCATACTCATCTGGAGAGAGCGGGGAAGCCGCAATCATCCCTCGAACATCATTGAAAAGGACAGGTATGGAGGTCGCGGTGTTCTCGTTTGGGGAGGCATCATGCTTGGTAGTGGTAGAGATCTTCACATCTTCGACGCAGGTTCAGTCAACGGGACCCGTTATTGTAACGAGATTCTTCTTCCATATGTGCGTCTTTTTAGAGGCGCTATGGGCCTGCAGTTCCTTTTCATGGACGACAATGCACCATGTCATCGCACAGTAGCTGCCGAACAGCTCTTAGAGAGTGAGGATATTGGACGTATGGATTGGCCAGCACGATCTCCGGATCTCAATCCCATCGAGCATGTATGGGATTTTCTAGGCAGACGCTTGGCAGCTCGTACCGTACCACCAGAAACGATTCGGGAGCTTCGATTGGTGCTGCAAGACGAATGGGCAGCAATGCCTCAACAACTCATTGACACCCTCATTCTCAGCATGGGCAGACGCTGTGAAACCTCCCTAGCAGTCAGGGGAGATCATATCCCCTACTAAAGGCCGGATGTTTCTTGCTGGACACCCATCACAGGGATCTTTCGGCCTTCAGTTGCATTGCGCTCCATGCTACTTTTTCAATCAAGCTTCTTTTTATCCCTCTGATTTCTCTTTTAGTAAGTGTTGCTTACATTACACATGTCCTTACGTATTGGTGATCTTACGGTATTAAATGTGTTAATTTGAAAAGCTTTTGTACAAAGTTATATTGAAAAAACCGTCTCGTAATTAATTTTTGCACACCAGTGTATATATATATATATATACTTAACCTTAATATGTTTTGCATTGAATAATGTCAGAAATTTTATCAATTTGTATACTTGATCTCAATTCATAAAAATTTGGGAATTTTTTACCAAGTTTATTAGAACTGTATCAAATATAATTCTTTAGAAACAATAATTCATGAAATTCTTTAATAATTTGAGTGAAGCGAAGTTTCTTTGGGTAGTTTTCTTAGTTTCTTACCTAAAGTTTCGTGAAAGATATAACCTTTAACTTCCTTATGATTCTCTCAAAGTAATTTATATATGCTCATTTCTTACATTTTATTAGGTAATAACCATTTATTTTCCCTAAAATCATCATTTCATGGTTTTTTTAATAAATTTTACTTGATAAAAAGAGAATGCCAGATAATTGAGATAATATCTGAAAGAAAATTGTATAAAATAAGGTTATTACATTGCTCTGTATAATTTTCTTTCAGTTATTTTTATCTTAAGTACTTTTTTACTCTGCAACGTGGTATATGTTTCTTTTTTAGATAACTTAGGAAAAATTTCTATGTGATCTTAATATATGGATTTAAACAGATTTTAAATTTTCACTTATTTTTAAAAATTTTTAAAACTTCCAGCAACACTCACACACGCGCAAAAAACTTTTTCAGCATTTCTTGAATTGGCAGTCGACATATTTCTATCAGAAGGAATACACTCTCAAAAGACATACATGGTTTTAATATCAACCAAAAATTTCTATTTACTCCATTTTTCACAAATTTTTTCTCATCATCAGCACCGATCATTTGGTTGAACTCTTTAGTTTTCAGACAAAGGGGGAGGTGGTATAAAATATCCTCTTTCTCGCTTACTTTCTTAACCGTTAAGATCCTCACAAATCAGCAGGCGAACTACACGGTATCTAGTCTCTTCCCTTCGTCCAATGACAAATGATAGCGGCAATCATTGGCGGAAAAATGAGAAGGCAGCATAGCAAGTAACCCATCTTAAGGAGCAGTTTCTTCACAGAACAATCATCTCCTGAAAGTTAACTGTTTGTAATTTTAGAAATATTATAGTTTTAGAGAAGATATATCTTTTCTTTCTTGAAATAGTAAGGTGATAACAGCGACTACGGAATAATGTTATTGGTTTAAAGAGACATTCCATTGGAACTTAGTCATCACATAGTTGTTTCTTAACTTGGGCATTGATTTAAATATAAAAATTCGGCTGCGGTAACCTGGTGGTCAAGGTCCCAGGCTCGTAGCTGGCGTATCATGAGTTCGAGTCAAGTGCCGCTGAATGTAAAATATGTCGATGCTCAAATGTCCTCCCGCTGTGGAAAATAATGGCGGGTATACCAGCTCAGGTGTCATTTTCGTTACTATTATTCAAAACTGCCAGGTCTATTGTCAATAACTTTCAGGCGGTTTTGTAGTGGTTGTTGTTGTTGTCGTGTGTTTTTATCATGGAATACATATAAAATACGAGTGAAAACACATAAATATGCAAAACAAACAGAAGAATCTAAACATTTACTACAGGTGATGATGATGATCCCGGTATATAACAGAAGGGGTTCCATTCGAGACAGGAATCCACTACAGGCAAAAGTTCGACTTCTTTTAATGAAGAAGATACAACCATGCCTTGTTCGGAATTAAAACCCAAACCCACTCTGTCAAAATCTGATGGTCATATTCATCATGCTGACTGGGCGGATGATCTGCTTTATAGTGTGACGTCAATCTATTACTCCTTTTCACTCAAACTACAAATGTAAAAAGAAAATGCGTGTGTGTGTTCCTATGCCCACACGATAGAAGTGAAAACTTTTTCATTTATTTTGGACAAGAGAATCCAATTGTTTGGATGTTCTACGTTTTCTTTTAAGAAATTTTCACATTTTGACGTTAAGAAGTTCTTTTTCGGGCCAATTCTTTAATGGATTTGTTTTTTTTTCATCCATTTTCTGTAAAGAGAAACGTTTAAATAATTATAGATTCTTATCTATTTATAAAGGGTGTTTTTCGAGAGGTATAGAACTTTAAATTGCAATAAAACAACGATGTATTATTCGATTGACATGATTTTTTTATTTGAAAGATAATATTCTGGCATTACATTTTAAATATGATTTCTGGCATAGGACTGTCACGGCTGGCTCGGATGTAGTTCAATCTGGACGTCCAATTTTCGATGACTTTTTCCAACATTTGTGGCCGTATATCGGCAATAACACGGCGAATGTTGTTTTCCAAATGGTCAAGCGTTTGTGGCTTCTCCGCATAGACCAATGACTTTACATAGCCTCACAGAAAATAGTCTAGCGGTGTTAAATCACAAGATCTTGGAGGCCAATTCACAGGTCCAAAACGTGAAATTAGGCGGTCACCAAACGTGTCTTTCAATAAATCAATTGTGGCACGAGCTGTGTGACATGTTGCGCCATCTTGTTGGAACCACAGCTCGTGGATATCATGATTGTTCAATTCAGGAATGAAGAAGTTAGTAATCATGGCTCTATACCGATCACCATTGACTGTAATGTTGTGGCCTTCATCGTTTTTGAAGAATGATTCCACCAGCCCATAAAGCGCACCAAACAGTCAGTTTTCTGGATGTAATGGTGTTTCGACATACACTTGTGGATTAGCTTCACTCCAAATGCGGCAGTTTTGTTTGTTGACGTAGCCATTCAACCAGAAGTGCGCTTCATCGCTAAACAAAATTCGCTTATGAAAATCGACCATTATTTCCAAAATAAAATTGCACAATTTGAAAGCGTTGTTTAGGCGTGATTCTATTCATGCTGAATTGCCAAACCAAACTGAGAATAAATCACTTGACAGCTGTTAAATCGGTCGCCATCTTGGAAAGTAATGCCAACTTAAACTTCTATACCTGGAAAAAAATCACTCTGTATAAGATTTCATACGATTTAAATATCAGTGAGTCTAATTATTTAAAAATATTTATATGTAAATTACTCATGTATATTATGGTTACATCATATATATGTTTATATAGTACTTACGTACTATCGCAACAATGCCAACGTTCAACGTAACTCCCCAAGTTAGCAAATCTGATTTATCATGTGTCGTAAATATTGAATTGGCAACCATGTACTACTTTTCATATGCCGTGAATACCCATGCGATAATGCATAACTGTATTTAATGATTTATATCAACATATACACCGCAATTTATATATCACCCTATACTATGTAAGGCTAGGAAAACTTATGCCCTTAAAAATATTTACTGTTCTTAAAATTCTCTAAGTAAAACAAAATGAGAGGGCTCGTACCATTTTACTTCTTACTTTTTCGTCAATTAACTTTGTAAAAATTTTGAATTTGAATTCTTTTGGCAAATGTTTGTTCTTAAATGCTCCTTCTACTGAATGAAAACAGGGATTCAATTTTTTCATTCTTCTTATCTTCAAAATCTCCTACATAACAAAATAATCTCTTTTTTTCAATTATTCTAGCTCGTGCTCCTCTACTGTCGTTCATTCACTTGAGTTGAGTGGAATTGGGTAGCATGACAGTACTATTTAAACAGAGAAAATAAAATTTCACAGAAAAAGTGTGCATAAAATTTTTAATAAAAAAAACAGAAAAAAACATGAGCCTAAAAAGCTTTCAATTAAAAAACTAAGATCGCGTCTCTGAACTCGAGAACGACTGCCGATTAAATCCGATTGAGCGTAACACATCCAAATCTAACGCTTAATTTTGATTCTCTCTTCAACAAAACGCACCTAAAGAAGTCATCACTTCAAAAATACGAGATCTTATTCATTAACCAATTTGATTCTATTAGAATATTTCTTTTGAAAATTGTTGGTTGAAATAGATGCAGACAGTAGAGCACACAGGAATTTTTCAATGAGGGTGGGAGGTCCAGGGGTGAAAGGGAGGGGAAGGAAGTAAAAAATTAAGGATTGAATACATAATTAATATTTATTAAGAAAATTTATTTTTAAAAACACATACATACTTAATTAAATCTTGAGCACTATATACATAGCATTATAATCAATTGATTAAAAATCAAGGGTCCGAACCCGGGGACTACCCCCTCCCGCCCTTGTGTGCGCTACAGGTTGCAGAAAATCCCCAGCAGAAAAATGGTTTTGCAACTAGAGTCTCACATCGAAAGTTATAATGCGAATTACAAAGAGGGTGTTAATCAGAAGAAAATTAAGACCAGAGTTAAGGAAGGAAATACTTAAAAATGAAAAAAGATCAATACAATATTTAGTTGTAATTAGTGAAAAAACAATAATTACACAAAGAAAACTGATTACATAGCAGAGTTGTTCATGAAAAGCTTCCCCCAAAAGATGTACATGATAAAAAAGAAGTTAATGTTGTTCTGAGAATTCGAAGAATCCATTATCTCCATACACACACAACATAATATCAATATTAACACTATTCTCCTTTTTACGAAGTATGCTGCCAATTTAACTTCATTAGAATTCATTATTAATTAATAGTAACATGATAAAATTTATTAATGTAAGTAAACATACATCTGTTGGTGTGAAAATGAGCATGGTATGTACTGTAATGAGTGTGATAATTGAATATCATACTTCTAATTAAATTACTTTGATGACTTTGTGGGAACCACCCTGGGTTCCACCCTGGACACCAAGATTGAATTGAGGCTAAGAATTACTAGACGGCATTTTTACAATAACAAATAATATTTATTCATTTGAATCAATTATCAACATTCTAAATACAAAGATGAATCAATATGTCTACGTCAATCGAATTGAACTTTACTATTAAATTAAATCATGGAATATGATATTGATCAATTATTAAACTCAATATCGAATGGGTTTACCGGAATAAGAGGACCGAGAGATATACGCAATTTGAATTGCTACCAATCATTAACTTCCTCTAATTCTATTATTTATTTGCTCTTATTATCTGATAAATGAAGTTTAAATATCACATGACTTTTACTACTCCACTCCTTTCCAATCGGCTCACCTTTCCTAATGTAGATCGCTACCTGCTAATCAGCTAGAAGCTAATCACACAATCAACTTGAATCTTCTTAGCGCTCCGTCTATGTATCTCTTCGCTCAATAGCCTTCTCCGCTAACCTACAATACTCTCCTTTTATACTTTGATTCATTTGCATATCACATTTTATCATCTTAGAGCTGGTTGGAAATATACGCGAATTTACAATCCCGAAAGACGCCCAAGAGTATTAGTGATAAAGTGCCGTATAGATTCTTCACAACTTTTGCATTCAAATTTCTTTGAAAATGGCCTTAGCAGTTCTTCGAAATACTATAGTTATGCTATTATAACATGTCGTTTCCAATAGTTGAGAATATGCAAGCTTTTTAAAGTGCACAGAAGAGTAAAGAAGAAAATGAAGTGTGAAACATTTTAACAAAAATAATGGTTTTAAGAGCTAATGCTAAAAACAGAATTCTGTGTTAATTGCATTTGTTGTATGCAGGTATGTGATATTAAGTTATTGAGAAAGCAATTTAAACACACACATGAAATGTAGTGGTTTTTAAGATTTTTAACACGACGACTATAACTTAACGTTGTTGATAAGATTTTAGTTTGCCCTAAGTCTTAAAATTATATTTATTCAAAGGTATTGTATATATTTTTTTTTATGAAATAATCAATAATTCTTTAATTTTATTTACGTTTTTCAAACACTTTAAGTAGTTTATAAAAGTTCCTAAGTAAGTTTCTGAGGATGTGAACAAGTGTTTTTTAAAGATGGATAGTTTTCGCTTATTATTTTATTCAATAAACATCACCTCTTCCTGTAAGTATACCTCCGAATTCTCTTACAAAATGTAGTACACGACATTTTAAAAATATGTTAAATGAAAAATAAATGCTAGGAAATTTTGAAATATTGATTTATGTATAAACTTAAAGGCCTTTGTATTCAGCAAATATATATACTTTTTTAAAAAAATTGTGTTATACATATATTTTGCATTATATATTTTGTATATAAAATTTGTATTCAACAGTTCTTAAAAATCATTTAATTTCTAATAAGCATATATTAAGTATCATCAATGGAATAAACAAAAAATGTAATCAGACAAATATAATAACAACTACATAACATGTAAACTAGAAGAATTTTATACTTTTCGCGTGGCAATCTAAAACTTTCATTCACTCTAAAAACTAACAAGGATTCGCTCTCGACCTATGGGAACAGAGCAGCCCGACCAATAGCGAAGTCAAATCTGGTAACGCCTCGGCAACCAGATTCCCTTATACGTTAGGGTGAATTTTGGAGCACATAGTCCCGTCGGACTCAAATCTCCTATCCTGGAATAAAGATGACTGTAAAAAATTTACCATTGCCCTTTTTAGAAAAGTATTTAACTAAGATTAAAATTTAGTTTATGAATAATTTGAAATTTAAAAAATTTAATGGGAGAAATAATTACATTAAAAGTTATAAGTAATCAAAAAAGCTCTTTTAAGAGCTGAAAATCGTTTTTTGAAGCGTCCATTAAGTGGGCGGAGTTACAGTGGCCAATCGGGTTACAGCAAGAACCGAGATCAGAAAGTGCGGGAAAAAATATCAGGAGGTGGGAATAAGGGCTGTGGAACGAAAGAGAGCGATTTTATTGGCCGAGCCAGGAGTTCAGATAATGGGGTATAAGTACATTGCTAGGATAGGCAGCCAATCAGAACACACTGCGATTCAACAGAGTTGGAACGCAGGAAAATTTTGAAAATTGGAAAATGAAGAGAAAAAAGCGGGAAAAAAAGTTAAAAATTAATTAAAATCAGGATCGACCAAGATATCTCTTGGTCTACGGATGAAGGGATAAGTTGGATAAGTAGGGATCTCTTGAATAGATGGGTTTTCATGCCCGTCAATATTACTGAAGAAGTTAATACCTAGTTTTCTTATAGTTTGCCTGATAGTCGGAATGTTAAGAGCTGATCTAATGTCAGCGTTCCTCATGTACCAATGTGCATCGAGGATTTGTCGTAGAATAACGTTTTGGGAAATTTCAATGAGATTGATATTGGTTCTTGCTGCGTGTGCCCAGATTGGTGAAGCATAAGTTAAAAGCGGTTTTAAAATCAGGGTGTAGATAAGCATTTTATTATGTCTATTTAATTTAGACTTTTTGCAGATTAGGGAATAAAGTTGTCGCGTAGCATTTTTAAATTTATTTCTTACGTATGTAATGTGTTGTCTGAACGTGAGGTTTTTATCAATTATAACACCGAGGTATTTAGTGTGTTGAGACCAGGGAATTCTTTGGTTTTGGAGCGTGATTTCAGGGGGTGGACGTCTTTGAGTAAAGAATACTGCTTCAGTTTTCGTAGTATTAAGTGCTATTTTTCACACGGAGAACCAGATCTCAAGGTGAGCCAGGTGTTCATTTATGTTTTGTGTCAGCGTGTTGGGGTTGTAGTGTCTACTTAAAATGGCAGTGTCATCCGCATACATACAAATCATTGTGTTAGTAGTTTTAAGAATATCATTTACGTACAGGTTAAAAAGTACAGGTCCTAAAATGGACCCTTGTGCGACGCCGGCTTTGGCAGGTCTTACTTGGGAAAAAGTTCTGTTAATTTTGACAGTGAAGGATCTGTCACTGATATAAGATTTTAGGAGAAGAATTAGTGGGGGTGGGATTTTATACATAATTAATTTGAAGAGAAGGCCAGTGTGCCAAACTCTGTCGAAAGCTTTCTGAATGTCTAGAAACACTGCAGCTGTATATTAATTCCATCTTTGATATACTCAACTACTCGAAGCAGTTGATGGGTGGTGGAGAGACGAGGACGGAACCCGTGCTGCTCCGGAACAAGGATATTTTCGTTTTCCAAGTAATCATTAAGTCTGGCAGCGATAATTTTCTCTGCCAGTTTGCTAAGAATCGGTAGTAGAGATATCGGTCGATGGGATTCCGCAAGTTTGGGATTTTTCCCTGGTTTCAGGATAGGAATTACAACTGCAGTTTTCCATGCGTTCGGAAAGTATCTAAGTTTGAACATATTGTTAATGATATTAGTAATTTTGAAAACTGTTAGAAGGGGAAGGTTTTTAATCATTTTATTAGTAACTCCGTCTCTTCCCGGACTTTTCTTAATTTTAATCTTTTTAATGTAATTAATTACTTCCGAAGGAAGAGCAGGCGGGATAGGGTCAGTATTGTTAGTATGATCAGTAATGTATGTTTCGACAATATTGGAAATGATATGATCTTTTTGTGGATTTTGGATGTTGTTTAATTGAAATTGGCTCTCAAGTGATTTGGCTATAAGATCTGTTTTGTTTGTGTCACTGAGAGCGACGCCGTTTGGGCCATTAAGGGCGGAGATCGGAGTGGCCTTTTTCCTGAATGCTCGAGCGGTTCCCCAGATTCCCTTCGTCTTGAACACACACCCTTCAACGGGTTTCGATAGGCTGTTCCCTGATTGGCCCGCTCAGAATCAAGTTAATCTATTTTTATATTCGTCCGTTTTGGGCGATATTCAGACGAGGCGAGACTCTCCACGATGCGGTTTACTACGCCTCTGGTTGATTTTCTCGCTCACATTTATTTTAAGTCCGCTTTAAAGGCGGACAAATTTCTTATTTTTAAAATCTACACAAACATGACTCACAAACAATAATGCATTTTACATACACAATCACTCCTAAATTTTCATTTAACTACACTCATAGTAACTTTTAATCGATTCTCACTCATCCTAATTTTCACACTTAATTTTTATACAATTATGCAGCAAAGGGCTAAGAGAAAACCGAACCCATGTATTCACCCAGTTAATAATGAAAGGAGTTTGAGCTTCCCTGCGGAAAGCAGGTACTCCAGTAATCCATCAACTTATATACTTTTCACGTTCTTAATTTCATGCAGAACAATCAATTTTCTAACAGCGGATTAAAAAAAAATTATTTTGTGTCATATACTTTAGTGTGGATGAGTGAGTGTTTATTAAAACCATATTACAAATAAACACGAGGGCTATTGGTGACAGATCTCGTAATTTTAAATCTGGGTCAAGTGGCGAAGACACACGAACTGGCCCCCGTCTCCAAACTATCACATCACACCAATGGACATGTCGGGAGGAGTGATTATATGGAAGAAAAAAGTTATTATATATATGTGTGTAATAAATCTCAGTTATTTAATCTTTAATAGCTCTGGATTTATTTATGATCCAGTCCTTTAGGGCAACCGTTTAATTATTTTAATTAGTTATTCGCCTAACGAGAGTATCCTGAACTACATCGATCCACCCCGCCCCAAATCATGTGATGCTCTGCTGAGTATAAAACTTGAGATCATTGGAATTCCCGCTCTCTTCTCTCTTGTTGATTTGTTGATTTAATATTAACGTCGCACTGTTCAGCAACACGAGGGCTTTTGGCGACGGACCACGTAATTTTGAACCATGGTCAAGTGACGTGGACGACACCTGAGCTGCCCCCCTCTCCTAACTACCACACCACACCAACGGGAGGACGTTTCAGCTCTCGACAGATTTAACGTGCATCGCTGCCCTACACGGCGGGTCTTTAATGGTACTGGGCTCGAACCCGTGACAAAGCAAGCCACGGTCCGATACCCATACCACTCGGCTACCGCGGCCACTCTTCTCTCTTGTGTCCTTGTCCTTAACCATGTAGTTGATTGGAGCAGGCTGTGTATTTGTTTGTGTAGTTCTGTGTAGTGTCATCCATGCTTTAGGTTTTTAATGTGCCTATTTATTTCATGATGTGCAATAAACTGGATTAACTTTTAAGAGAGAGACTGCCTCGTCATTACTTCAATATTATCCACTCGTCACGGCAAATCATTCACTAGGTTTCGTGGTATCACTGCGACTTAAAGACAATTTATTATTATAAAAAGCTGCTTTTCAGCAAAAGATCGTTCATTAAGCAGATATCATTACGGAAACAAACTTGTGGAAGTAATATCACACATTTGTTTGACTGAATACAGTATTATTGGGTTCACATTGGAAATGAGTTATATTAAAATCGTTGTGTCTAAGTGTTTCTTTGCATAGCATTTGCTTATCTGTTATGTTAAAATTTTGTAAGTTCAAGGAATTTTAAAAAATCAAGTACAGAGTGAATTTAGTATGTTACAGTATCCGACAACTTTAAACACCAGATATTCGATCAAATATCGACTTTTATTTGGATTCATTAATTATATGCTTTTCAAAGTGGCAGTTGAAAGCAACACGAAAGATTTTGAGTCGCTTCTCGTAATTGTGAACCAGGTAAAGTGGCGAGGATAATACCAGTGCTGACAAGCCAATCTCACCAAACTTCTATACCACGCCAGAGTGTGAGACTCAATAGATTTAAAGTGCATAAGCTAATCTAAAGGTGGTTTGTAAAACCACCAGGATTTGAAAGACCTCTTTCATGATTTCATCTCTTAACTCTTAAATGGAAAGAGATAGATCTGCATCGTATGTTTAGAGCTTTATATCTCTTTTTATAGCAATCTTATAGTGCGTAGTGTTTTTCTCTAATTTCAATTTTACCAAAACTAGTTTTATCGTTTCCGAAGGCAACTTTAATATTTGTTATTTTATTTCTTTATCTGTGACAAATGTCATCGTTGGTGCGCTATCTGAGTACAATTTTATTTTGGAGAAAGTGATGAATTACGCTTATTTATTAAAAATTAATAGGAAATGCAGGAAAAATTATTTTCGGATAGAAACTAGTTCAGAGTAACGAACAATATTTACATTTTTTAGTATACTGATGAATTTATGCAAGAAAAATGTAAAAATTCATCGATATTTTTTTGAAACTTAAAACCAAAAATTTAATGTGTTTTCCCCTCTCTTTAACAACACCCATTTTCTGAATGATGTCAAATTTTACCTATTAAAAAAGTAACAATCAATGCATACTATCAATATTTTGAAGGTAAGAATATCTGAAACTTAATACATCTTATTTCAAAGAATGGGCGTAGGCGATACAAAATATTTGATAATAATAGAAATTGTTTAAGTATACAAATATTATTCAATTAAAAATATTGCCTTAATTTGGTATATAGTACATCTTTCGTGTTTGTCTTTGGATCCATATTGTGTTCAATGATGTATAGAGTTTAAAATTTCAATCGAACTAGAAAATCTAGAAAAATTACTTTTTTTACCTATATTTTTTATCGGAAAAAACCTTTATGTAGGTAAAAATATTATGTAGGTCACCACACTCAGGCAAGGTATGAAACAAATACTTTATTTCCTTTAGAAAAGCGATAGACATTCTAAATAACAGAAAAACCCGCTGCTGCCAAACATCCCAAATCACGCGTCATCAATGACTGACAGGACTAATGCTCTAACAAAAGAATGGAAGGCAATTCCAGAAACACTGTGCTTTTCAAATCTTGAAAAGGGATTTTTCAATAAGAAAGGGCATCTCCTTTTGTAGAAATAAAGTTTTATCCACTTCCTTTATAAAGGTTGTTTTTAATACTTTTGGATTCCCGTCACATATTGTTATCTTGAATGTATTTAACAAGCCATTAAGTATATATTTAGAACATTTTCTTTCTTTTTTTTTATAAAAATACAGATGTTCGAGATAATGTATGCGGTGAATTTGTTTGATTATATCAGATAAAGTAAAGAAATAAATTGAATTAGAAGCTGGACTCAGTCATTTGTCAGATTAAATAATGGTAGATGTGAAAAATGTTTCTTGAAAGCTGGTAAGTGATGGCTTTTAACTAGATCCAAATTTTCAAGGGAAATTGCCCTGACCAGAGCTTTTGTGGCGTATGCTGAAAGAATGAAACTGCTTCAATGCTTAAATACCGAGATAATGGAGCTGACAGTATAGCGTTTCGGTGCAAAAAGCAATTAGTCTGGGTTCTTCCTTGTTCTTCCAACGATTAAGTGATGGTATTAGATTTACTAAGAACAGTTGGTTCATTTTGTGAAAGGTTCTTGTCCTTGGTTGTTATTCGCTTGAGCAGTGAGAGATTTATAAAATGTAATCACTTGAAGATAGTGAAAGAGAACACGAACAATAATATCTAAAGTGAAGTAACCTATCTACTTAAATACGGACTATTTTACAGTGATATGGAGCATAAATATTCACTTTTGAATCTGCGGCTTTTTGATATATAAAACAATTTTTTATATATTATTCCCAGCTGTTAGCAACTAAAGAAAAACAGTCGTAGGTAAATCAAGTCAATTTTTTTAACCTTTTTGAGAATAGGTATCTTATAATTGATGTTTTGTATTGTGTTATTAATATGTGCGTGTGACTTTAAAATGTACTTCCTAATTTTAAATTAACTGGATGTACACGTGTTGCTACTAAATATTTTCACTTACAATGTAAATTATTGAGAATAATTCATAATTTATTTATCTTCTCATTTTATATTTATCCGCTTCTTGAGTGTCTTTCCATTTACAATTGTTTTATGAGACTTCTATCCTCATCTGAAGTTGAGCTTTTTTTTACGTCATGACTAAGTTCTGTTAAAATAATGCATACACAGAAATAAAATGAGGTTTTATAGAATTGCAGGCTGTTGTTTTAAACTTGCGATGCTCCCTAACAAAATTGTGTACCTAATATTCTTTTCTTTAATGTTTGAGATATGAATTCTGTAATTCTTAATCAATTAAGAGTTAAAATAATAACGTTAATTTCCACAAATAGCAAACTCTTTAAAAGTTATTTAAGGTATATTGGTATTACTTTATAAATCCTAAGAACTTTTTCTCATTGTTAATTCTACACACCAAATTATAAAATTTGCTCTTTACTGGGGTGGCTTACTTTTTATATACCATATGTGACATTGCAATATTCTATTAATCTTTTTCAAGTGTCTTTCAAAATTTGGCCCCATCGAGTTAAAAGCGCTATCTATTCTAGAAGTAAAATATGTTGAAGTTTCTTGCATCGAATGGTTTGAATGAAATTATATTTTATTCAACCTGCTACTCATACTGACTTTGTAGTTACATCACACAACTAGAGTTAAGACCTTTAACTTAAAACACTCAAACAAATAATTTTAAAAAAGAATACGAAAGCGTCTCCACCTTCATAGGCTATTTCTCGAGGATGGTTATTACTTCTCCTATTAAGTATTTTTGAATCAGCACCTGATATTATTTCTTGATTAAACACACATTTGTTGTTTCTCTATTTCAATTTATATATCCGACTCGCGTTATGTTATGCAATCTATTTTTTAATTCTAAAATATTTTGCGTAAAAACTTTCGTATATTACAGACAAAGTTTGGTAAGACATTGTCCTTCACCTTCACAGCAATAACAATATTTATTTTAGTTAAAATAACAATTTCAATTAATAAATTTAAAATTTAATTTAACAGCAAGTGCCTTAGGATTTTTAACCCTTTATCTACTGGCGGTACTTATAAGAACCTCTCATTTTAAAATCTTATCGAATAACCATTTTTGTGAATATTCTGACGGTACACAAAAGAAACACTTTTGCATTTCCACTCTTCCAGGATATAGAACAGCATGGGTTCTATGCTGAGTATTTTGGCGGGGACGGTGAATGGTTTTAAAACAGAAGTTACGTTTTCAGCTGACATTATCATCGGATTGCGAAGATTGTTATTTTTGTTCCGAAAAAGTAATTAATTTCAAAAGGAAAGTGTTTTATTTTTGTTATGTATGTTATTTAAGACCTTAGAAAATTATTTTATTGTTTATTATAAGGGAAAAGTGTATATGTTACCGACAAAGTATGAAATGCCGGCATTCTATAGAATGCCTGACGTTTTTAGGCAAAGTATGAAATAGGAGAATTTTTACATACTTTGCCTAGGTATTGTATAGACTGCCAATTGCTATTTAGGCAAAGTATGAAAAATGTCCTAATAAAGCTATTTTATAAGTGACGTACATTCCTAAGAAATACAAATGTTATTCTAGAAAAATAATAAGAGTCCCATCAAAAAAAATTTATTCAAAATACGTAAAGAAAAATGAACGTTGTACTGAAAAATATTTATTTCCTTCCTTATTAAGAAGACTTGGCATATTTTGAACAATAATTTTTTATTTATGTATTTAAAAATTTATTTTAGCATTATAGATAATGTTTTTATTGAAGAAAATAACACAAAAGGAAATTTTGTGTAAATTATTAACACAATTTAGAAAAATTGCAAGTTTTTAAAAGAAAAAAAATATGGAACAGTTTAAAATAATACTCCTTTTGTATTTACTAATTATTTGACCTGAATTTTTTTGTGACTTTCCTAAGAATGTCTTAAACAAATTTATGAATCGATTTTACAATAACTTAATTAATGCTAGAGAAAAAAATGCAGATACGCATGCTAAAATTCAACGAAAATGCCAAAACCTCCAACATTAAAAATTTTTTTATAAAAAAAGTATTAAGTTTACTGCACAAACTGGATGTATAATTTTGTTACATGCATTATACGTAAACCACAGGGGAAAAAGTCGAAGTGAGTGATTAATATTTATGGAAGGTGAAGCATTTTGAATGCGAAAAAGCACAAACTGAGATAAACCACTGTAAAGTTTGTAATTCTAAAAAAATAATTATTGTAAGCTTAAATAACATAAAATATCACTTTAAAGCATTAGCTACATACTTTCGTAAGAATATTCGTATTTTCAACTTATTTCAAATCATATATTTTATAAACGATTCTTTAGAGAGTATTAATTGCATAAGAAAACTCAAGGGAAATGTTAAAAAAATTTTTTTTCTACAATTGCACACATTTTAAAGTTTTTTTCTCCATACAATATTGAAATATTATATTTTTATGGAAAACATGATGAATAAGAACTGAAATAATAATAAAAAAATTAAAAATTGCCTTAATGAAAAAATTTTACATGCACACATTTCTAAAGAAATACAACTTACATTAATGTAATATTTAAGAAATATCCTGCTTTATTTATAAATCTTCTTTTTTTTAGTTAATATTTCACTTTTTACAATAGCTTTTTTTATACATCTCATTTTTTTTTTATCTATAAATGATATTTGCTTATATTTTTCAATTGAAGTTTTTCCAACTTCTTATTTTCAGGCATGCAAAAATGATGTATCAATTGAAAGATAATAATGCAAAGAATATAACTAAATAAAAATAAACAAATGATATTTTGATCATTTTTAGGGTGCCATGTCCCCTTAAGGGAAATGAAACCTGGCTCATTCGATCCCTCTCTAACTGCTATTCCAGTTATAGTAATTTCAAGCTCATATCGATATTCTTTACATATTTTTAATTGTTTTAAACTTTTAAAATTTATTTAAATCCACAATATCATTGCACCTGTTTGAGTCTCGGACTTGAGATTTGAACCAACTGTTCCACTCGTCGAGACCCATCCGGTTATATCAGTGCTTCTCAAACTTTCAAAACTGGCGCCCCCCTTTCAAATCACAATTTTTATCGCGCCCCCCTTATACATAATAATTTACTGAATGCAATAATAATGCACTTTTACGATAAAGCAACAATATTTATTATAAACCGTACAAATTCATGACATAAGTATTAAATTTTGTATATGTTACTTTTAAGCAAAAAAAGTTAAGTAATAGGATAATTACTAAGTTATTTTTCCTTTCTCTGATTTTTAAATTGGAACATATCACAAAATGCGGTGGCTGCTTAGAAGACAAAATATAGATATCAGCTAAATATAGAAAATGAACTCAGAGGGTCAATTTCTTATCTTAAAACTCCTTTCAAAAACTTTGCTCTGTAAGACAAGCCGATGGAAGTAGCTAATAATTATTAAACTTGTTCTTAATTTAGTATTAATTAATTAGTCATAAAATACTCTGTGCACCACTCATACATTAAAAGCAGTGTTTCTCAAACTTTCAATACTGGCGACCCAATTTTCAATCATAATTTTTGTCTCACCCCCCTGTACAACACTAATGTATTTACTGCAATAAAAATGCACTTTGAGAGAGAGTTACAATACGATCTTAATTATAAACCGTACAAATTAATACGATAAGTGTATTAAATTTTGTGTATATGTAACTTTTAAGTAATATATATTTTAAGAAAATTACTTAAAATATATATTACTTAGATAATTATATGTTATTTTTCTTTCTCTATTTTTTAAATTGGAACAGATCGCAAAATGATGTATTTAATTAAAGATTTATTTCCTTCAGCATTCATTTCTCAAAGTATAAATGTCATTAGAAAAATAGTCTAGTCAATGTCGCTCTCTATCATATCCATCACATCTGGCATTATAGGGTACGTTTGCGTGAGTCTGGGCAACCTATCGGACGTCTGCGCAAAACATGTAAAAATGCTTTTCCTCGTACAATTCCAGTCAGTTTTGGTCGACTCGATACTCCTATAGCTACCGAATCTAGCTTGAATGTACATTTTTTAAAATTTCCACGTTAATTGTAATTCACGGAAATTAAGTATTTACGGCAGTAGATTAAAACAATATCATACATACATTTTTAAGTCGTAAGCAAACATTCGACCATAATAAAGAATCAACAAGTACACAGACGAACGAGCATGGTTCCGAAAATTAAATCAAGGCGATCTTCTCAAAAATACTTAAATTTTGGATTTACCACTACTGAAGTAAATGAAGGAAAAAAAGCCCCAGCTCGATATGTGTTAAAACTTACAAATCTGTAGAACATGTGAAAGTTGTTTTTAAAACATGTAAAATCATTTAGCTATGTTGGCAAAGAATTTTAAAAAGTATTTTCTGGATGAGGACAACTTGGTAGCAAGTTACGAGTGGATTAGGGATCTATTTGAAGATACTCCAGAAGGGCTCTCAACTTCCGAAGAAGAAATCTTCATAGATTTCACATCCAGTGAAAAATTAAAAGACAATTTTGTATTAAATCGCTCTTTGAATTTGGAGTAGAGGTGGATGAGGAATTATCTGTACTGAAAACAAACGCACTTCGTATACTATTACCATTTTCAACATCCTACCTTTTTCAAACCGGATTTTCTGCAGTGGATGCCTTGAAGACAAAATATAGATCTCAGCTAAATATAGAAAAATAACTCTTTAAGTGTCAATTTCTGATATTAAACCTTCCCTTGAAAAACTTTCCTCTACAAGACAAGCCCGTGGAAGTCCTAATAATTATTAAACTTGTTCTTAATTTAGTAATAAAATTGATTGATTGAATAATTACGTCGCACTGTTCAGCTGCACGAGGGCTTTTGATGACGGACCACGTAATTTTGAACCATGGTCAAGTGACGTGGATGACACCTGAGCTGGCACCCCTCTCTCCTAACTACCACACCACACCAACGGGAAAACGTTTCAACTCTCAACAGATTTAACGTGCATCGCTGCCCTACACGGCGGGTCTTTAGTGGTACTAGGCTCGAACTCGTGACAAGGCAAGCCACGATCAGATACCTATACCACTCGGCTACCGCGGCCAAATTCAGTAATAAGAAATTATTTATAAAATACCTTCTTCAGTACTGATACATCAATTGTATACTGGCTGAAAAACCGACTCTTCGCACGAGTTCATTTTTAAAAAATAAAACATTATTCTTGATATAATAGCTGAACTGTAAGGAGAGTAAAACTGTGTGCACGAGACATTGTATACAAAAATGTAAAATGATTTTTTTATGATAAATGCTATAATTGTAAATAACTGTTTAAAAGAACTGTAATTTTAAACCTCACACAATTAGCATTTAGAATTAATGTTAAATTATGAAAAAGAATATAAAATTCCGATGAAGAATAATTGTGTTACTTTTTAACATTTAAAGCGAGAAGACTTCAAAATGTTTTAACCCGGGAGCAGGCGCGTACTCGATACTAACATTAATGGTAGTGCGGGGAACTCAGTCACCCCAATCATTTGTTTAGAATTATTTTTACTGTACACGATACAAATCGGAATTCTAGTGAATATTTTAATTTATAGAAAGTATACTTACCTTCTTTCAAGGACTATTCAATTCTTTGATGATTTGAGAAATAATCCAATAAAACTGAACTAAAATGATTCAAAAGTACAAGACCATAATAAAGGACGCAAATCAGACACTTTTCAATTATCCTACAGAAATGTTAAACCAATCAATTATTTTCCAAATATCGCAAAACTCAATTATTTACAATTTCCCTAAGCGAAAAGCAAACGCATAAAAGAGATGGGAGGGAGCTAATATTGATAATAACCATACCATAAGATTGAAGGTCAATCAAATGATTAGCAAACGTACTATGCAGCCTGGCTGAAAAGTGAATCATGACTTCCTTTTATTTTCTACAACTAATGTACAGTATTTCAATAATAATTACAGTGGTGAATTGTTTATCTTCTTAGAATTTTTCTCAGGGTCTGGGTTTCGTTTTTTCTTTTAACGAGTAATACTTTATGTTAAAACGTAATAAAAAATTCTCTCATTGAGGAAATACAGCAAATAAAACAAAAAATATTTTTCTTTAATTTGGTTTTGGGATCAAAGATAGCTATTTGATGACGGAAAAAAACCAGATAATAAACATAAATTATGTCAGTGTTGTGTGTATTTTTTTTTATTATGGAAGAAAGCATTTTGTTTTACTTCTCTTTCCGGTTATTTTTTTTAAAAAAAAATGTTTAAATTTTCGATACGCTCGCGCCCCCCCAGGGGGGCGCGCCCCACACTTTGAGAAACACTGGGTTATATGCTTGACTCCCATTGTGTAAGCATGGGGAGGGCTTAAGTACTATAATATGACGTTCCCATGTTTCCCTAAGGGGTATGAAAAAATTTCACCCTCCCCAAGGAATTGAGCTTGAGACTTAAGGTACGCCATATTTTCATATATGCGTGAGCCTTACGTGGAATTGGCCCCCTCCAGTGCTCTCCTCCTTCTTGCAGGGCGTCCCCATTAATAACTTCAACCCTATGCTACATTGGTCGACCACACCAACTGGATTCGATTGTTCTCCCTTCAAATATGTAATTTTTTCCCATTAGCCGTATTCCTACCCCCTACCCCCATTTCACGTTTCTCAACTTTTTTAAAAATTCTTTAAAATTCCTCATAGCTTCGAGGATTTTTGACCTGTATGGTTCAGAAGTACAAGGACTCGACTTCCCAGGTGTCCCCCCGGACAGCATTTGGCCAATGCAAATCCTGACTAGCTCATTTCATCAATTCAATGAAACAGTTCAAGGTGGAATAAAATCACTTACTATCATTATGGAAATGACATTGAAGAGACGTTATTTTAAAACATTGGCAAAATGCTGACCGGGGAGGGGAGAGACATTTGGGATGTCGAGTCCTTGTTCTTCCGAACCATACAGGTCAAAATTCCTCGGAGCTATGGGGAATTTAAAGAACTTTAAAATTGTTTAAAAACGTAAAATGGGGGAAGGAGGAATGGTGCTATTGGGATAAAATTACATATTCGAAGAGCTCATAAGGAGAACAATCGAATCCAACCGTTGCGGTCGGACAATGTAGCATAGGATTCGAGTTATTAATGGGGAATCCCTGTAGGGGGAGGGAGAACCGGAGGGAGCGAATTCCACGTAAGGCTCGTGAGTACACGAAAATATGGCGTACCTCCAAAAATCAAGCCCGAAGATCAATTCCTTAGGGGAGGGGGGTGAAATTTTTTCAGACCCCATAGGATTAACAGGGGAACGTGATATTTTAGTGCTTAAGCCCTCCCCATGCCTACACAATGGGAGTCAGGTATATGAATGGATGGGTCTCGACGAGTGGAACAGTTGGTTCAAATTTCAAGTCCGAGACTCAAACAGGAACCAAGATATTGTGGATTTAAATAAATTTTAAAAGTTAAAAACAATGAAAAACTTTGTAAGGAATAGCCCTATGAGCATGAAATTTTAATAACTGTAAGAGAAGTTAGAGAGGGATCGAATGGACTGTGAGGCTCGAGTGTCGAGATATTGGCCAAAAGCTGTAGAGGGGGTGAGAATGCACCGGGGGGTTGTGTCCCAGCAGATCCTAACCATAATAAAATTTATTATGATCCCCCAAATATTTTTCCCCTAGCGCCAAAAAAGTGGCATGTGTTTTTTTCTCTTCATCATTTCACTAAAACAGTTTGGGGATTTAACTAGTTCACTTACTTATACAACAGGGAAAAGACAAAAGAGAATTTATCTTAACATCTTGCGTGAATTGATCATCTCCTTTAAGGAATTGACGAAAGCCTTAATTTCATCGTTTCCCTGTGTCATATAGGCATCGACCTTCAGGGGTGAAATCATACGATTTTTTCTCCCATGTCAATCAAAGGGTCGCACGTACACACAAGTCATTCCTCTCGCTCTCCTCCCTCACTAACAATTCCCTTAATTGCTGTATTTCATACTTTGCCGGTTTCTCATTTGGCATTCTATAGAATGCCTAAGCAATGTATGAAATAAAAGTCATTTCATACATTGCCGGCTAGTTTTAGGCATTCTATAGAATGCCGGATTTCACACTTTGCCGGTAACATATATAATTAATTTTACAGTTGAATAACTTTGTGGTACTTATATGTACCGACAGTACACTGGATGTTCGAGCAAGAACTTCGCTTTTTTTTCGTCCATGTAGTTATTATTGTCTTTTGTTGTGTTGTAGCGTCATTACCATAGTGTAACAGAGTTATATATATATGTTTTTTTTGGCATCTCTTCTTAGCATAACTTATTTATATTGCTTTTTTTACTATTTTTATTTTAACGTTTTCAAAACAATTTGAATATGAGTTGCTTTTTTGCCAAACAATTAGATGGAAAATATATTCTTTATTCAAATATTAGCAGCATTTTAAAGTTCTACGTAAATTAGATTTAGCAATAATAGGAGGTTTTAAATGTGCAATTATTATCTTTTTTTTTCTTTCAGTGTGTTTAGAAAAAAATCTGTTTTAATACGGATTATTATGGATTTATTACAGAACCTAGAGTTTGAATGAAGTGATGCAATAACAGATGATTCTTCAGATGAAGAAGTTCTAGCAAATGATGTGCTGGAATTTTCGTAAAGTTCTTATGAAGACGACCAAGAGACTAAATAAGACTCAAGGTGTTTTAGTTTATGTTCAGAAAATACTGTATTTACTACGCCATGATCAAATGCCTTATAAAAAAACAATTGAAACCTCACTCAAAATGCATAGCGCGTAATGAATGTTTGCTTATTATTGCAAAGAAAAACTGTTTCATTGGATATCATCAAATTAACTTTAAGTATAAAGCCTGATTTTATGTGTAAAAAAAGTAAATAAATTTTTTAAAAAATATAATTTTTAAAAAAAACTATTTTGAGCTGTAAAATACTAGTATTATCTGGCTATTTAGCATTTTAAGAGTTAAATCTCCGTTGAAAAAGCCATTCAGTGTTTTTGAATTATGAGAATAATTTAAGCTTCCATGCACGGTGGTACTTTAAAGTACCAACTTAATTAATTAGCTGTAATGGACTAAACTTTTCAAAGTTGAGGTTTTAATTTTCAATGTAGTGATCCAAACAAAAATATGTTGCATGAAAAAAAATACAGTAAATCACAATGCGTTTGATAAAGGATTAGTGATATTGATGTACCTTTATGAATGAATATATTTGTATCTAATATAAACATCATATTTATACTGTATCTTGAGTTTTAATTCCATAAATTCAAATAATATACTAAAATATATGTATAATATGTGTTTCATTCACGATATATATTTATATTTTTATTCGAATAAAACAATGTCAGAAACATCAACATTAATAACGATTTGTTCCACAACGCATATTTTTTTTAAATAAAGAAATATATTCTACTACAACTTTCGAAAAAATATATCACCATTCATAACTCTGTATTATATAAGATTCTAAAAATAGTTATGTCCCTACCTTACAGCATTTTCAAATACATTAAGTAGCTATTGAATCTATTTTAGTATCTAGGGATTATATTACAATATGAAAATAACCATCGTCTTATTTGAAACACAAAAGGTGTGTGTCAATTGTTCTACGATGCGCATTTTAACTTAAGTTACAACACATAATACACCAAAAATATATAAGTTATGCACATAGCGATAGAAATGAAAGCATATTTCACTAGATACTCATACACTGAAGTCCCTTTCAGGAATTCTTTGGAAATAAACTCGCTGAAAATATTTACCGAGTGAAACCCAAAAAAAAAAAATGTCCGTTTCAAAACTCTGAGATATCATATGGAACATTTTAAAGATGTTTCTTCAAGTATGGAAATGCTGTTTTCAATAACAAAAGCAACAGCTAAAAGCTCAAAAAGGAACTGCATCTAGACCTTTACGTATACAATTTCCCACTTCAAATGTTATTGGCATTCAACTGATGTTCCATCCAATGCAAGTATAGTATCTCTATTATTTGAAGAGTAATATTTCTTTGTACATGAAAAGACATAGTTTCTATCATTTTGAAGCATTTTTTCCCTTTCCTCTTCGAGGATATTTGACACAATATAAATTCCATGGAGTAACCGTTAGGGACAATTTTTTAACCGAGTAAATTCAAATTTTTTGTATGTGTACTAAAAACTTCCTACAAAAAATTAGAAAGAAAGAAAGTTCAAGAAAGGAAAGTTAAAAGGTATTATATATTAATAATTCAAAGAAAGGAAAGTTAAAAGGTATTATATATTAATAATTCTTTGAAGGTATTAAAATCGACTTGTTAGTAAGATGTTTTAATAAAAATGTATTCACAAACATATTTATTGACCCGATTGCCGAAACATATAGCTTTCAAGATACATTTAGCATTTATAGAGTTTTAGCGATACATTTATCATTTATTTAAATTCACGTTAATAAGCAATAAATTTTCGGTTACTAATATTTAAATATGTGACAAAATTTTATTTATTTTACTAACCATAATGTCTTTATCTAGGTAAGTTCTTACAAACATAAATGAAGTCAAAATATCTAAGCTCTATTTCATTAACAAATAATTGCAGATATTTACTGAGAAAGAAATAACCTGCATATTTTTTATTCTCTGGTTAGATGATGATGATATATTTTTTAATTTTTTTTTATGTAAAAACTGAAAAATGGAAATATTCTTCATCAGGTTCTAATTTCATTTTATTAGAGTATATCTAATTGCTCTAAGCAATTCTCACGTATTTCAATTTTTGACTTTTAAACAATTACCTAGCTATATAATACTGCTGAGTGTCATTATGATAAATAATGTAATAAAAAATTTTTAACATTTATCTTGATTTAAATTTACTACCTGAATGTTTCTGCATTTCTTTTTCTGTATAGAAACATAGTTCTTTTCGATGAATAATGGAGTGTAATGCTTAGTTTCCCTTCAATCCCAGATTACTGATGTTAAATATTAAACCTAAGTATTGTTGTACATTTATAATGTTCGAACCGATTATTTATAAAAAAATTAGATGAACAAATTTCTCTAATCATATTATGTGGAAATAATAAGCATTAAAATAATGTATGTCTTCGAAATTTTAAGTCTCAGTCCATTGTTTTTACGTAAGTATATAATCCTTTTTCTAGTTTAACTCCGAATATTTAATGATAAATACAAACTATAATATATTTTCGTCAGAAAAACAATTTTTCCAAATAGGATATAATATAAATAGCAATTGCATTCTAGTGTGAAAACAGCTGTGCATTTGTTTTATTTACTTTATTTTCGAAGATGAAATAGTGATTAAGATTTTTTATAAAGTAAGTTAGCTGATATTTGTGATGTGAAATCCAGTTTTATTAAATTTAAAGAATGCAATATTATTGAGATCTACTTACAGTAATAATTAAATGAATTTTTCAAAACATGTATCAAAAAGAACACATCAGAATAACTCGTAAATTTTTTCTAAGTGTAACCAATTGGAAATTCAATAAAATGTTTTGTATTATAGAAGAATATTAAACTACTTTAAATGGAATTTGACGAAATAATTTCTCTCTCTCTCTCTCTCTCTCTCTCTCCCTCTCTTTATACATACATTTTAAAAATTACTTATTTCTTATACTGCTGAAATACAATTTAAAAAACTCAAATCACGATTGAAAAAATTAAATAAACCTAAATGATAATTTTGGTTTTATATCAATTTTTTGTATTATTTATTCCAATGTATAAGAATTATTAAATTACAAAGTAATTTGAAAACTTTTTCTTTTCATAAATATATTTTTATTATTATTTATCCAACGCCCTTGCTTGGCTTCTTGGCCCTTTGACACGGAGCCTCCCAATAGCGACTGACGATGTCGTGAGTCATGTATTCAACCAGCTCACTGCATAGGAGCAGGTGATCGCTATCAATTCTGGCACGGCCGCAGAGTGGGCAGGCCTCATCAACAGCCAGGCAAAGCCAGTGGAGGTATACTCCCAAAAAGTCATGTCTGGTGGTTAGACGAAAGCGGGCAACAGCCTCGGATCTCTCCAGGTGCCTTTGAATTGGACCTACAATGGACAGAATTTCCCATGGCTTCCAAAGAATCTTGGTGCTTTGGGTCCCGGTAGTATATTTGCAAACGCATGTGGATATAAGGCTATTTGCTTTTTTGAGGGTCAAAGGAACTTCCGGTTGAGATGACTCGGCACCCTCCTTCGGTTTTTGGTCGGCTCTCTCATTGTCGGAGATCCCAACACGGCTTGGAACTGACTGTAAGGCCCCAGTCCAGCCATATGAGATTAGCTCCACAATGTTCGACACGCAATTGTGTTAATTCAGTCAGTTGGTGTATTACTTATTAAAGCTAAAATTGCAGCTTGGGAGTCTATGAAGAAGACAAATTTGCAGGAGCTAGGTTAGCAACTAGTAATTGCGTTTTAGCTTCACAGATAACCAAGATCTCGCCATCGAAGTTGGTGGAAATTTTTCCAACGGTAAATGACCCCTCAAACAGCAGACAGAACCATCCCGCCCCAGCTCAGTTTGTTTCTGGCAGGTATGAGTCGTCAGTGTAGATATGGACCCACTCATTCACTGGATATTTTTGTTCGACAATCGAGCTTTGTTTTATGCAAAATGGTTTAATTACTTATTTTTCTTGTTTAAGTTATTGATAATGAGCAATGTTCTTGTTTCGGTATAATACTAAAAACGTTGATATTGAAAAAAGTTAAATATAAATTATAAACATGAAGGCACAAATTCTTAACAGTAGAACGTCCTGGATTTCGATTACCTTCAAACGTCCACTGGTATCAATTTGCCACCACGGCATAAAATATATGAATAATTGTTTCAGCAAAATAATTGCAAAACTACTCGACAGTAGGGCTGAATTTTAGATTTTTAACATTTCTTTCATGTAATTAACATATTTTATGAACCTTTATATCATAATGAAACTGATGTTGACATTAAGTTTCGCGAAGCTTGTTGGACCACTGCTTTGTCGCAAAACATTTCGAGTCGTAAATCTGCCAAGAACATTACTAATACGTGGTATCCATTCTGTGATATATATATATATATATATATATATATATATATATATATATATATATATATATATATATATATATCAGAATATAATGCAATATGATCAATTATATCGGGTTTTTTTTTTTTCTTCAGAATCTTCGTATTCATTTTCACTCAATCTTATGTCTTCATCGGAATCAAAATTAGGGTCGATTAATTCTCATAAAAATTCTTGCAATAAATTAGCAATTTCCTCAAGGCTTGGACCTTTTCTACTAGTCACCGTTTAAGGGTGTCTACTCCGCACAAGGTTCAAAAATAGATTGATTTTTTTTCTTATGAGCAGATAACCAAATGCTATGTAATGAAACACTTAGACATAATAATTTTAGAAAAATAAGATTCCTTTCCACGGTTAACCCAAAAACACTGTATTCAAAGTCAAATATAAATGTGTCATAGTACATTGGAAAGTTTGTTTTACTAATAGTAATGATGAAGGGCAGCTATTTATGATGATAAACTGCCTTGGAGTTGAAGTGACACCAGCGGCCGTTCTAGGTATTTTTAGTCGTAAAATTTCTCTAAATTAAACTAGAACCACAAAACTTGTACTGTGTAATTACTCGAAAAATAAGTAAAAGTCACAAAACTTTTCAAATTCCCTTTAAAAATGAGGAAAGGACAACAAACTGAACAAGCTCCGGTGCCAAATTGACACCAATGGACTTTCTAGTGTTAAATATAATAATTTGATAAAATAAATGGGGAAAATATTTAATTTTTGATCATGAAATATATTTAATATTCATTTTAAATTTAATTTTAAAATATGATCTTTGTATTTTTTATAGTATTTTAACTGTTTCTTTATTTTTTGTCACATTCTAAAAATAACCGATATTCTTCTTATCCATTACTAAAACGAATCATGTTTTTATATCTGTGCCATAAATTAAGATGAACTAGTTTAAAATACATGTAAAAAAAGGCATGTGTGTGTCCCATAATTGGTTTTGAACACATTATATCAAAAATTTAAATTTATTTGAAATGTATAAAAACACATTGGCATCAAAATAATGTTTGATGCATTAAATAAGAAAACCATGTGAGCATGAACAATATGTTTTCGAAATAATATAATAAATTAAAGTAAACTGAATCTAAAAGAAAAAAAAATGTGTTTATGTATTATTCAAGAGAAATGAAATGTGTTAAGTTAAGAAAATATACAAAATTAGCCTTTGTTGAAAGATAATTAATGTAATAATTTGTAATAAAAGTGGATCATGTTTATATTTCCACAGATTACTGTAAATACTCACAATGTAAGAAAAGGATATTTATAACTGAAAGGTTTATAAGTAATTTAAATGTACCTGCATTTTTATAAATATATATATATATATAATATATATATATATATATATATATATATTTTGTAGTTATACAACATACAAAATAAATTAATCTGGCCTTCTGAAATATTAAATACATCTAATGCTATTAAAATTTCAAATCTGGCTTTAGTTGGTATATTTATTTGAATAAGCATACTTTTTTCAGTAAAATATTGAATTTAAATGTAAGTAAAATGGTATTATACTTTATTAATTCCACACACGTACATCATATACACTATTCATGGAAGCACAAAACGAATATTATTCAAGACCTATATATGCACTATCCTATCCAATAAAATTGCTCAATTGTTAAAAAAAATGAAAACGAAGCAAATATCCTTCGATTCAATACCTAATAAGCATTCATTTTAATTTCTACTTCATTAGAAACATAATTGTATATACTGGCATAAATATAGGGTGTTTTTTGAGAGGTATAGAACTTTAAATTGCAATAAAAACAACGATGTATTGTTCGATTGACATTAATTTTTTTTATTCGAAAGATAATCTTGTGGCATTATATTTTAAAAATTCTTTCTGGCATAGGACTGCCACGGCTGGCTCGGATGTAGTCCAATCTGGGCGTCCAATTTTCGATGACTTTTTCCAACATTTGTGGCCGTATATCGGCAATAACACGGCGAATGCTGTCTTCCAAATGGTCAAGCGTTTGTGGCTTATGCGCATAGACCAATGACTTTACATAGCCGCTCAAAAAATAGTCTAGCAGTGTTAAATCACAAGATCTTGGAGGCCAATTCACAGGTCCAAAACGTGAAATTAGGCGGTCACCAAACGTGTCTTTCAATAAATTGATTGTGGCACGAGCTGTGTGACATGTTGCGCCGTCTTGTTGGAACCACAGCTCCTGGACATCATGATTGTTCAATTCAGGAATGAAAAAGTTAGTAATCATGGCTCTATACCGATCACCATTGACTGTAACGTTGTGGCCTTCATCGTTTTTGAAGAAGTACGGACCAATGACTCCACCAGCCCATAAAGCGCACCAAACAGTCAGTTTTTCTATATGTAACGGTGTTTCGACCTACACTTTTGGATTAGCTTCACTCCAAATGCGGCAGTTTTGTTTGTTGACGTAGCCATTCAACCAAAAGTGCGCTTCATCGCTAAACAAAATTCGCTTATGAAAATCGACCATTATTTTCGAAATAAAATTGCACAATTTGAAAGCGTTGTTCAGGCGTGAGTCTATCCATGATGAATTGCCAAACCAAACTGAGAATAAATCACTTGGCAGCTGTTAATTCGGTCGCCATCTTGGAAAGTAATGCCAACTTAAACTTCTATACCTGGAAAAAAACACTCTGTATGTACTGACTACGTAAATATTTTTTAACACATTATCTATATTTCATACATTTTAAGAAATTCATTTGATACTAGATAGAGGATTTCTTAAAATTTATAAAATATAGAAGCTTTTTTACGCTTTTAGATGTTGTTAGTTTTAAAGGGAAGAACAAATTGCAAATGTATTTTTGTGGTGATACATACGAACATATTCTCATATAAGTTATTTCATGCATGTGCTCAAGTATATAGTCGATAAAAACATACTAAAAATAAATTTTAAGGGCTTGTATATAGAATTGCTCAATAGCGTTTTTACTCAAAAATTATTCATATCAAATCCTTTTTTCAAAGCTAAAGAAATTTAAACATCAAAATATGGTATTGGCCAGTTCCAAAACTATGAATTGATGTAATTTATACTTTTCTTTAAAAAGGGTAATGGATATATGTATATACTCTCACATATGAAGGATTTGTACAACTATAATATTTGAAGGAAAACCGTAGATATTTAAATGATTTTTGGTTGTTTCCATACCTTAAAAATTGTAAGTTGTATTTTTATTTCAAAGTCCATTTATTATTTCAAGATCAATACAATTTAACAAAAACCTAATGATTATTTTGTTTGATATACTTTCATATTTACTTCGATGAAAGTTGAAGATCTTAACTACAGTGAATTAAACTAATATTATTTTAATCATTCTATTTAATTAATTTTATCGTTCTAGATTTGAAATAATAATAAAAATATAAAGTAATTTCCTCCAAGCAATAAATAATTTTTTTTTATTCATCTGTTTTAAATTTTACAAAATAAAGTAATTTAAATCTTTTACTAGGATTTTATCGCAAGCTTCTTAAAAGTTAAAATAATGATCATAATATGTAACTTTCTGAAATATCACTGCATATAATCTTAAATAACAATCTTTAGTTTAGAAAAAGAGGATCAACTTTTGATGGCGAACGAAGATATCCTTACACTCATTGCTTGTTTAGGAAATCATGTAATGAATAGTTGAACAAAATGTAAACATTCGGTAAATTTTATACTGATAGATCTATTATGTGAAAAAATGATATTCGTAAGAAAAAAATTAATTAGAGAGTGCAATTAACAACAGCAATTAAGTTGATCACTTTATGCATTAATATAATAATTAGCTAATTTTAAGTCTGTAAAATGATATTTATTTTATCTAGAGGCCATGATGATAATAAAAGTTGTTAAAAATGTATTTTTCTAATCTTGTTTGATGGCTGCATATCTTAAATATCCTGATTTTAATGTATGCAACTATTTTAAATTCAATTAGCATCAAACGAAACTAAATGTTTAAAAAATAATCAGGTAATGAAATTCAGAATTGGAGAACTTTAAGGAAAAAATGTTAATTTATATGAAATCTGAAAACGCAGTGTATGCGAGTGATTCTCAAACTTTGCAGTGCACCTCTCTAGGGGACGTGGTAACTCTATGTAAAGGTCTCAGGCAAATCAAAAAATCGAAACAAAACTTTTTTTTAAATAATACTAATTTACTGAAAGGAAGCAAAACATATATAATGCATTCTGATTTAATAAAAATGCATTTCGTATGTTTATTGCAATCTGTTCCAATTTAAAAATTAGAAAGGAAAAGAAACACAGTACTTATCCTAGAAATTAAAAGTAACTTACTTAAAATATATATTACTTAAAAATAAAATATACAAAATTTAATACTTTTCTTGACAATTTGTATCGTTTTTAATTAAGGTCATATTGCAGTTATAGCATCAAAGTACATTATTATTACGTCCAAGGCATTGTTATTGTACGGGGGATGAAATGGAAAATATGATTGAAAATTTAGTCGAAAATATTGAAAGTTTGCGAAGCACTGCTTTATGCCATATTTATTGTGTGTGAACAAAAAGGGATCGATTTATTTAAAAAAAAACATATACATTTTCTAAATACAGATTTAAAACAAAACTTTAGCTTAAATCTCAATTTACTCACTTGTCATTTCAATGTAAATTGAGTTACTATATAAATTTTGCAAAATGTCTAGAATGCCTTATATCAGTGTTTCTCAAACTGTGGAGCGCGCCCCACTGGGGGGCGCGATAACCCTACGAGGGGGGCGCGAGCATATCGAAATTAAAAGATTTAAAAATAATTAATTTACTGGAATGAATTAAAACAAAATACTTTCAGACATAATAAAAAAGCCCTTTTTACTCTGATATAATTTATAGGCGCGCGCGATATTAAGTGTACAAAAATAAAAACTTCTTCAATACCTAATTATTTATCTTTGATCCTATGACCAAATAAAAAAAAATTTTATTTGATTTGCTGTAATCCCAAGATGAGAGATTTTTTTTACTACGCTTTCTGTTTAAATCTATCATACAACTCTTTCAGAGAAAAACCAGATCCCAGACGCAGAATCGAAACAATTTAGGAACATAAAAAATTCATCACTGTCATTATTTTTGAAATACTGCACATTATAGCTGTAATCTGTTTAACCTTCTAAGTTATTGGTACAGTTAGTTATGACCCCTCTCTTATGTGTTTGTTTCTCATTTAGGGAAGTTGTAAGTAATGTATTTATCTCTAATGTTTCTCTGTTCCATGCAAAAGAGTTTTATGATATTTGGAAAACCACGAAAAGAGCACTTTGAAGAATTACTTGGCCAAGACTTATTTTTACGAGTATTCTATACATATAAAGCATAATGCGAAAAACATTTTACACAATTTCATATAATCATAATGAATACACTTTTTACTCGAAAGTGGTCGCGCGGGACGCACAGATTACGAAATCGTTAATTCTGGCAAAACTGTTTAATTGTAACCAAAGAAAAATTGAAAAGTCCTTGAAAGTAGGCAAGTAAACTTTCTCTTAATTAAAATATTCACTGGAATCACGATTGGTATCGTGCACAATAAAAAAATTATAAAAAAAAAAAAAGATTAGGGTGACTCAATAACCCCGCTCGACCGTATCGAGTGCGCTCCGACTCCCGGGTTAAAACATGTTGAAGTCTTTTCGCTTTAAATATTAAAATTAATACAGTTATTCTTCATCGGAATTTTATATTATTGTTCAATATTTAACATCAAATATAAATGCTAATTCTGTGAGGCTTAAATTTACGATTCGCTTAAAACTAATTATAATTTGAGTAACCATTTTTAAAAAATCATTTTACATTTTTGTAAACATTGTCGAGCACATGGCTTTGCTCTCCCTTACAATTCAGCTATTATATCAATAATGTTTTATTTTCTTATAAATGAACTCGGGCAAAGAGCGGGCACTTCAGCCGGTATACGTTTAATGTATCAGTGCTGCACAGAGTATTTTATAACTAATTAATTAATACTAAATTAAGAACAAGTTTAATAAGTATTAACGACTTCCATGGGCTTGTCTTGCAAATCAAAGTTTTTTATAAGGGTGAGTGAGTGAGTAAGGTTTTATGGCGCAAGAGCCTATTTTGGCTAAGTTGCGCCAAACAACGTTTTAAATCTGTGGTCTAGACGGGAAAAGAAGTAAAGATGAATTGGAATGACAAGAAAGAGGGTCGAAAATAGAGAAAGATCACTAGGGCACCCCGGGTTCGTGAAGCCCGTGTTTACCAAAGATAGCAAACACCTTGGGAAAATAGGAAAATGATTGTGGCACCTCGGGGTTGTGACACCCGTACTCACCTAAAGAAGGTGAGCCCCTGAGGGTTTTTTTTATAAGGAATGTTTATGATTAGATATTCACCTTCTGAGTTATTTTTCTATATTTAGCAGATATCTATAGTTTGTCTTCTAAGCAGCCACCGCATTTTGCAATATGTTCAATTTAAAAATTAGAGAAAGGAAAAATAAAATAATTATCCTATTATTTTATTTATTTATTTATTGCTTAAAAGTAGTATACAAAATTTTAATACTTATGTTACTAATTTGTTTGGTTCATAATTAAGATAGCCTATTGTAGCTTTAGCGTCAAAGTGCAATATTATTGTATTCAGTACATTATTAATGTATAAGGGGGGCGCGATAAAAATTGTGATCGAAAAGGGGGCGCCAGTATTGAAAGTTTGAGAAGCGCTGCCTTATATTCAGGATAAACTAAAATTATTTCTTGAAATTAATTTTTCCAATTTTTTTTTAAGTTTTCTTTTTTTATTTACTTACTCTTTATAAGAAATGTTTCTAAATTTTTTAACAAAAATAAATATTAAATAATCAACTGATGAATCATTTAATTAAAAAATGAATTACCAAACGTATTTTAGCCCATTTGTAGAAAAGCTCAGCTTGTAACTTAAGATGAAATTGGAAGAAAAGCAGAAGGCTCAGAGAATTAGTTAATTGCGTGATAATGACGCAGTCATGACTTTTTAAGGGGCGTAAAACAAGGCATTTAGTAGTAATACAAGACACGTACAAGGTTTTAAGAGAGAGTAATTGCAGTAAAAACTCATAAAAATGTTAAGTGCAAGTGAAAAATATCATGGCGAAACCGCTTAAGTGATGCTGCTTTTTTTACGTGACATTAAGAATTTCGACACATTCAACAGCAAAGCAGTTTTATGCACTCGTAATAAATGTGTATAATCAATCATCAAGAAGTAGACAGATTACCCCCTTACAAATAGATGGTTGTAAGAACATGTATGTTTACAATAAGATAACATGTCTAAAATAAGACAGAGAACCACACTACTCAAAGTAATTGCTTACTTAATGCAATAAATCAACATACTAAGAAGGGAAATTTAAATAAGGGAAAAATAAATAATTGCAAAAATTAGCTATAAGGTTTTAGTCGGTCTACAGAACAATATCTTTGGAAAAAAGGTGGCCAATAGTTTACATTGACAAACATCTGTGTATAAATACCGCTGTGATTGAGCCGTTGTGAATGTGAATAAAATTAATAAAATTGACTTTGCCAAGAGCTTGATGTTAAACAACGAATATATTAAAATTGATTTTGCTGTTTTTGAACGTTGAGAAATCTACCCGAGTTACATTTTCTTCAATTTTTTTGAAAACAAAGTATAAAATTTTGGTACATATATCTGTTTTTATATAATACAAAAAAGTCTTCCGAAAATAATTCATTATATTACAGTAATAGTGTGTTTTCTGTTTGTTTACTGCGCAGATCGTTTAAATGAGAAAATTAGAGTCTTATTAGTTGTAATTTAATTTTCAAAACCAACATGCAACCGTGTCGAATAATCATACATGAATTTTAATTTAGATTTAAATAAATAATGAAAGAATCGGCTAAAAGAAATATATCATACATCGTTGATAAATTTCTTATTTGTAACAAACATAAAATAATTTCTAAATTTTTGGCCACTTTTACCTTGATAAAGAACAATATTTTATCAAAAAGACAGTAATATGAAAATTATAAACTTCGTTAGACAATTTAATTTCAATATCATGTTATGTTTATTATCACTAAATACATTCAAATAACCTATTTAAAAGCATAATAAAGGGCTTATAATTCTTTAAAAATATATCTGTGAATTCCTGCATTTTGTTTCGAATTTTACTTGATTGGTTTGTAAATCCCACTTCCTAACTTAGCATAATATAATGTGATTTTTTTTTCTCAATAAAATTTCCTTTACTTAATTTTGCAAATTGCATTAGTCCCCAGTATTTTTGTAAAGGTTATACAAATCAGTAACTTATTAGTTGTAATTTAAATTTTCAACGCCAACATATACAACCATGTGAAATTATTGGGTCTGATGTAAGTTGAATTCATTGGATGTCGAAGTCTAGAATGTAGCAAATTGTGAAAAATCAGTTTGTGGGTGTGAGAAATATTCATTGAGGTGTCTGTCCTCTTCTTCATTTGAAAGGGATTCAATTGGATCTCCAGAAAGGGAAGACGTGAGCATAGACGGTGTTGAAGAATATTACAATAGCACCCAAAAGTAAAGCATGAATGGGGAACTATTGAAATGAAAGAGTTAAATGAAGTTGAAAAGCCTGGAATTGCATCTGCATATTCTATTGATGTTAGGCAATGATTGTAGCGCTCAAATTGGTTTTAAGAGACGTAACAGGATTATTGGAGAGGTTGTAAGTAACACTGCAAATAAATTGATGTGTTTGTACATTCCAAAATTTGGATATTTGTGTAGTCGATGATATTGCACGTATTTCAGCTGTAACAAAATTATTGATTAGGGCTCAAAGATAGCAAATTGACTGGGGTTTTTAAAAGACAAAGTCTTAGGAATGCCGGAAAGATAATGATCAAAGATAGAGCTGTATAGCTTTCTAAGTTTTTGCAGTGAGTTCTGTACTGGGAAAACAATACCATGAAAAGGAAAATATACATTGAAAAATTGTAATAAATAGACCAAGAGAAGCAACTACTAAACAATACCGTTTTCTGTTTGTAACTATGCTTCGCAATCGAGAAATGTGTGAAAGATAGCAGTCTTTGGGACGTCCTGCAGCAATGAAGGCACTTATTACCAATCAAACAGAAAACATAACTTTCAGAGAGAGTAACTGTATGCAAGACGTTCAGCTGCTTGTGCGCTTAAGAAATCCCGTTACAATGGAATCGAAGACCTCCGAACTATACAGGCAAATAATATATTTACATAATAATCTCCGGTGAATCATGTTTTAACAAACATATCGACTATGGTCACTTAAGGTATCCGAACACGTTCGGAGCAATTTTTCTCAAAATAACATATTTCTGCATTATAAAGGCTTTTTTAGGACTAACAATACTTAAAATAAATTGCCTAAATTTCACAGAAATCGCAATTATAAGGGAAATTTTAGCAATATTTTTGTAAAACTTCAAAGCAATTAGAGAAAAAAAGTAATAAACTTATATTAGTAAAAGTATTACCAGAGCAATCTAGATGCATTTATCTAGAGAATGTACTAAAATTTTAATGTTTTATTAAAATTTGAAAATTATAGAGTTGATTGAGTAAACATGATAAGAAAAATTACATTCTTCAGGAGACCATTATTTAAATAACAAGCCCTAACTCAAAAAATATTCATACGATAAGAAATATTTTAGTACATTCTCTAGAAAATAGCATAAATATCGGGTTCAAAAAGTTTTATAGAAATACATTTGTAATATTTGGAGTAATAAGACTCGCCATGATAGATTTCAAGTAATTTAAATGCTCACTTCTGGTAGATCAAAGACCCACTTTCGGTTTTTCCAACTTAATAAAATTGATTGTAGCTTGGCCTCTAGGAAGAGTAGAAAAAAACAAAATGTTTTGTAAAGCTTAAAGATTGCTCTATCCAATAAAAGAGG
Organism: Trichonephila clavipes; assembly: GCA_019973935.1. Classification (NCBI taxonomy): domain Eukaryota; kingdom Metazoa; phylum Arthropoda; class Arachnida; order Araneae; family Nephilidae; genus Trichonephila; species Trichonephila clavipes. The sequence continues at coordinate 810,516 of BMAU01001505.1, read as the reverse complement.
AAACAAAAATATCTATCTTGACCGAATTTGGTCATTTTCAACGTGTTCGGATACCTTAATAATCTTGCAAGAGCATATTACCACCATCATAGCATCGCAGGATGAGATAAGCATCTTGAGGATGGTATTTTGTTTTAGGAGTGCATAATATCTTATGTATGCACAAATTTTCTCATTTTCTATGGAGGTTATTTAAATAGAACAAGACACAGAGTAATAAGGATCTAGATCAGGGATGGTGAACCTCTATGGATCAACGTGCCGTTTTTTATCAGGAAGTGTTTCATGAGGTATAGACGTGCCTTCAAATAATTTTGACTTACGAACGGAAAAAAAATAAAACTGAATACTAACAATTCAAAAATCTTTATTTATTACGAAAAAAATACTTTTTGCACTGGGTAGTTGTAGGTGTTTTAGTTCTGCTTGTAATTCAAAATAAAGTAAAATTAGTGTGACTTCGATTGTTGCAGATTGGATGAAAAATAACTTATATTTGGATTGCAAGATGTTACTTTTAGTAGAATGCATGTTGAATTGGAGTCATCTGCCAAATGGTTTCTAAGTAATCAATTGTTTTTGCTGTAGTTCTCTTTTTTGACAAGATGATTTGTGATTTGCTTCAAAATGCCGTTTTATAGATGATGTTCTGCTTACCACTGTTCCAGAACATAATACACACACCGCTTTTCTCACCTTTACCCATAATGCCCTATTTCTAGGTTCACGAAGTTTGAAATTCCCTTCTACAATTACTACAGTAATTCTCAAACTGTGGGGCGCGAGCATATCGAAAATAAAAGATTTAAAAAATATTTAATTTACAGGAATAAATTAAAACAAAATACATTAAGACATAATAAAAAATGCACTATTACTCTGATATAATTTATAGGCACCCGTGCACTATATTAAGTCATCAAAAATAAAAACTTCTTCAAAACCTAATTAGCTATCTTTGATCCTATAACCAAATGAACAACTTTTATTTGATTTGCTGTAATCCCATGCTGAGAAACTTTTTATTACGTTTTCTTTTTAAAAAACCTAACATACTACTCATTCAGAAAAAAATCAAATCCTAGACCCAGAATCAAAAAAATTGAGGAACATAAAAAATGCATCACTGTGGTTATTTTTGAAATACTGCCCTTTATAGCAGTAATCTGCTTTTTCTGATAATCTGTTTGACCTTCTAAGTGAATGGTACAGCTAGTTATGACCCCTTTCTTATGTGTTTGTTTCCCATTTAGGGAAGTTGTAAGTAGTGTATTTCTCTGTTGTGCTTTTTTCCATGCAAAATAGTTTTACGATATTTGGAAAACCAAGGAGAGCACTTTAAAGGATTACATGGCCAAGACTTATCTTTATGAGTATTCTCAAACATATAAAGCATAACGAAAAACGTTTTATATATTTTTCTAGCCGTAGCATACATATTATCATAAAAAATACACTTTTTACCCGGAAGTGCTGGCGCGGGACACACAGATCACGAAATCGTTAAGAGCAGTCAGTAGGGTAAACCCTTTTTAAAAATCGATTTTGAGTTTTTGATTTTTCTAAAATCTCAAAATCAAGACCTTTCCAATGATATAACATACAAGCCATTATATGAATTAGAAGTATTTTAAAATGATTTTTAAAAAATAATCAGCTGATTTACCACGTCCATTTTGACAAATAGAAATGTAAACATTGTCTTTTTAAATCTGGGGAAAAGTTGCAAAGCCTCGATTATTTTTTTTTTATTTTTTTTGCACCCAAAATAACTTTAGATAATTGCGTAACTGCAACTGTTAGATTTGCTAAAAACCTTAACTTTGGCAAAACTGTTTATTTGTTACCAAAGAAAAATTGACAAGTCCTTCAAAGTAGGTGAGTTTACTTTCTCTTAATTAAATTATTCAATGGAATCACGATTTGTATCGTGTACAGTAAAATGATTGTAAAAAAAAAGATTGGGTTGACTCAATAACCCACTCGACTGCGTGCCTGCTCCCGGGTTAAAACATGTTGAAAATTTTTCGTTTATATATTAAAGATAAACAATTATTCTTCATCGGAATTTTGTATTATTGTACATTATTTAACATCAATTATAAAGGCATTTTCTGTGAGGCTTAAAATTACAGTTCGCTTTAAACTAATTAAAATTTGAGCATTCATTTTTAAAAAAATCATTTTACATTTTTGTAAACATTGTTGTGGACTCGGCTTTACTCTCCTTACAATTCAGCTATTATATCAATAATGTTTTATTTTCTTATAAATTAACTCGTGCAATGAGCGGGCACTTCAGTCGGTATACTTTTAATGTATTAGTGCTGCACAGAGTATTTTGTAACTAATTAATTAATACTAAATTAAGAACAAATTTAATGTGTAAGCGACTTACATGGGCTAGTCTTGCAGAGCAAAGTTTTTCAAAGGAATGCTTATGATTGGAAATTGACCCTCTGGGTTCTTTTTCTATATTTAGCTGATATCTATATCTCGTCTTCTAAGCAGCTACCGCATATTGCAATATGTTCCATTTTAAAAATTAGAGAAAGGAAAAATAACATAATAACTTTATCCTATTACTTAATTTTTTTATTGGTTAAAAGTAACGCATACAAATTTTAATACTTTTGTTATTAATTTCTATGGTTTTTAATTAAGATCGCGTATTGTAGCTTTAGCGTCAAAAAAGCGCATCATTATTGCATTCAGTATAATATTAATATATAAGGGGAATGAAAATTGTGATTGAAAGGGGGGCGCCAGTATTGAAAGTTTGAGAAGCACTGATTTACTATCTTGCCCTTTTTGTACGTTTGCTGAACTTTATATACATAGCCATGTTAAATAACAGCTAAAAATCGTAATAATAACACTAAAATACAATTGCGGCAAATAATTTGACTATGCTATGCTTAGACAAATTTTGCATCATAAGCAAATGTAGTCCAGGACGTAACTAATGCAATATAACAAACGAGGGCGCTCTCTCTCCAAACCATCTCGTGACCGATTCCTCACTTTTGTTCGTAATGCTTCACAGTGAATTTTGTTATTTTGAAAATAAATACTGACTATTTTGATCTCAGGCGTGCCCAAAATATTTTGCTGCGTGCCATTTATGACACGCGTGCCACCAGTTCGCCATCACTGATCTAGAGTTTTAGGTTCCTCTTTTATTAGATACAAAAGATCCACAGTCTATTTAGTCGTCGTTTTCAATTCGAAGAAGAATATCTTGAAAGTAATAATTTCTGGCGTTTGCAAAGGCCAACAAAAACATCATATTAAAAAAAAAACTGAACATGTTTGAATGAAAGGTTTAATCTAGCTCTTCAATTTCTCATAAGAGATATTAAAAAAATAAAAAACATTGTAATGCAAAAAGTTACTTAATATTTCACATCAATTGATTCCGACTTTCATTCATAACATGAAGCATAAGTGTGATGTTAACGTTGCAGCAGGTGGTAATTGCATTCTCTCATAGCCAAATTTAAAAGTTTTTTTTTTTCTTGCATTGATAAATTAACATTTTGGTTTCTCTCTTTCATGTCATCTACCCTCTCTAAACTTTATAAGAATTTTCGGCGTACTGAATTTCATTCCATTCAACCTTTTATTTCACGCCCTATACTAGAAATAACCATTATTCTCAACTTTTGAATATTTGTGAAAAGTGTTAAACCAGCTTTATCGATATTTATGTACGATATTCAACTAATGTGTTTTTAATCAAAATTGTTAATTTGTAGGACATTTGAGCTTTAAATAGTTTTGTGAAGCACAAATAAATCACCAGAATTCAAATTCACTAAGACAATATATATATACATATATATACTATGTATATATATATATATATATGCATATACATATATATATACTATGTATATATATATACATATACATATATATACTATATATATATATACATATATATACTATGTATATATATACATATATATACTATATATATATATATACATATATATACTATGTATATATATATACATATATATATATACATAATTTAAATGAAATAGAAGTACTACACTCTCAATCTTTAATACTCATGGATTTGGAAATGTTTTACTTAATATTATTAAAGTAGACTCTGATGTTAACGAAAGATTATATATGGTGGAAAAATTGCAATATTAAATATTATAATGCAGTTTATCCTTATAGAGAGACTGAATGTATTCTACCAAGGAAAAAAGTTTTCTAAATTGAATTAAACAAAATTCTCAAGATACTTTTTACGCAATAATTAGATTAAAAAAAACTAATAAAAGAAGTACTAGATGTTCTAGAACTAAAAGAATAAGAATATAGACCAAAAAGTACTTACAAATAGTATTTTAGATGTGTAAAATTTTCGATAACAATTTTAGCATAAAGCACATTAAATCGTTTATGTTTGGACTAAGTAAGACCAAATTAGGGTATACAAAAGATGTACTAAATTCAGATAAAATAGAAGATTGTCATGCTGTAATGTTATAATAGACATTCACAAATTTTTAAAACATGAACATAACATAAATATCAATGTAAATAAAAAATATCAAACAGAATATTGTACATTATTATATATGAATAAATAAAATCGTATGATAATAATGTTTTTAGAATTTAGAAAAAAGCCATGTCAACTATCCCAATTCAAAATATTGTTATTAAAAAAGCTTTTAAATACAATAAAAAAGATGTATCAATTTTTAATTATAACGTGCCTATAAAGAAGGAAAACTTAGAGTGTAATTGTAATGCATTTAAAGAATTCATTGATAAATATCACAAGCATGTTATTACTGGTGACCTCAAAATTGTAAAGAAAAAAAAATCCCATAAACATAATGAATAAAGACACTGGCTTTAGACTAATGATTTCCAATAATAGTAAAATTATAAAAAAATCATTTGTATTACAGTATTGGTAAATTCATTTAAAAATAGGTATTAAATATAATATTCCTTTAGATGCATTCACAGATTTCAAATATATAATTACATAACATTTTATTAAATATAACTTTAGTACAAATAATAAATTTCTTTTATAAATATATCGAAAATCAGATTAAAATTTGCTAAATAATTTTATTATATTTTATGTTAATAATTTATTAAATTTTGTCTTCATATCTAAATATTGCTGTTGTTTAATCCACTAATATTTTGGTAATAATACAGCTTTTATTAAGTCATAAATTTCTGATAGTAAAATAAATAATCACATTTTGGCTTTTCAAAAACATTAAATAATACAAATTAATAATAATAATTTTAAATTTCCACATATATATTTCTTACTCTTTGATTTCATAAGGACCCAATCAAGTTTGAAACAGTTACTAATGATTTAAAAACATATATCAGCAAATCAGGCAGAATTTTCCATGAAATATTACTATAAATAATCTTAAATTCACAGTCATACATAAAAATAATTAAACATAATAAAGATGAAATATTTCTTCAGTCTATAGTTTAGATTTTGAAGATATTTCTAAATCTATTATTAGTGAATAAAAGAAAAAATACTTTTGAAATTACATAAAAAACAAAAATAATTTATTTAAATTATTTTGATTATGATAGCTTTAGTTCTGAACATATGTAATAATTCCCCCTAGCATTCTTTAATTAACTCTTTTTAATAATATTGAAATAATCTTTTAATTATTTGGCTCGAAACTAACACCCTGATTTTAATCGTAATCGACTACTAATATTACATCAGAAATTTATGTCCCGACTATTCTATCCAATCAGAACTACGGTTACGTAATCATCACGCGCTTGCACTGTTGGTATAAAAGCAAACTTCTTGCGTAATCACGCTCTCTTCCTTTTTGCCGTCATCATGTAAAAATATACATAGCTGCTTTTTGTGTATTTGTGTTGTGGCCTCCACGATGTCGCTATTGTTTGTCTCCTGTCCACTTTGCTTTTATATCGTCGCTAGTCTGTGTGTCTCGTCAACGTGAAAATGTAAAGTAATTTTGTCCTAAGCTTTTGATGCGTGCTTCAAAATAAAGAAGTTGTCTGTCCACTGAAGATGTTTTACTGAAACTCGGCTAACACTAAACAAAAATATACCACTCGGCCAATACTTTACATATATATAATATATATATATATATATATATATATATATATATATATATATATATATATATATATATATATATATATATATATATATATATATATATATATATAGGTTTATATATATATATATATTAGGTTTGTACTAAAATAGAACTATACTTATTATAAATGTAATTATTATCAAGACATTAAAGGTTTGTCAAAAGGTGGTCTAGTTAGCAACTGTCTAGCCAATATATAATTACATTACTTTGAAAATAGCTTCATAGATAATTCTGAATTTTACATTTTTCATTATATAGATGATATTATTATTTTTGCCAAGCAAGACAATTTTAAACACTAATCTTTATCCTCAATACCTTAATTTAATGCAGACAAATAGTAACAACTATAAAGAACATTTTCTTGATATAGAAATTGAATTAAAATATAATGTTATATTTATTAATATTTATGACAAAAGAGAATAATTTAAATGCAATATTATAAAAGCATCTCATTGGGATAGTAATTAAATTTTTCCTAATTAACAACATAGTTTCAATCAGTACAACAATGAGAACGTTTTTAGAAAAAAAATTATATTTATTTATACAATGCTAGTTTGTGTTTATGTTTTTAAAAATATTAAACTTTATAATTTTCATGATTATTTTTTTAAAGTATTGAATTGTGAAATTTTAGAAGTATCTTAGTAATCTGTCAATACTTTTTTCGTCTAGTTTAACACTTTTAATTAGTAAAATATATTTCTTCTTATTTCCTGATATATAACAATTCTGAAAGAAAGAAATATACTATTTTTTCAAAATAAAAACGTGCTTTTTAATTTTCTAAATACTTAACATATAATATAAATCACATTTGAAAGCTAAATATATTACGGAGCTGATTTTTAGAACTCATGCAAATTTTTACTTGTATTATGTGGCAATAAAAGGGCGATAACAGAGTAGATTCAAAAATAGAAAGAACGTTAATGAATTACAATATAGAAAAAAAAACACTAAAACAAAAATATATCTGTTATGTATTTAATTTACTGCCATTGTCCCAATACCTACGTCTGTTCAGTAATAAATAATATGTCTATGTATGTTTTTTCAGACCTTGCTAATAAGTAAAACATTAACCTGTAAAACTCCTTGTCATTTTTAAAAGAATTCCATCTATTCATCACATATAGTCATTGATTTATTTTTGTCACATATTTTTCTTAGATTTCCGGATTCCGTCATCATTATCTGACCTTTACTCTCTTTCCATCCTTCTTCTTCAATGTGATATTGGTCTAGTTCTTATCTTTTCTTCTTATTTCGTATATCAGTTCTAACAAATTTTCCTAAAAGAAACTCAGCAGGTAGCAACTCCCATTCTCAATAAGAGATATATTCTGTATGGTCGACAAGAGAACAACGGTACATTTCTTTACTCTTTCACCACATTAACCCGAATTTCCTTTTCCCTTACGTATCGATTCTCTGACACCGTTTCTCAACAGATATACTTTGAAGAAATTAACATTCTTCTACCGAAAAAACCAACTGTACTAAAAAAATATATTTTATTGAATTTTCTAAATGAAGATAGATTTAATACTTCTGTGTTTTGATTTTGTGATGTATGGGAGTTTCATTTTAACGTTATCTTAAGCTGATTTTTATTGATTTATACTAAGATGGATTAGAAATCTTTTTTTTGTTAAGGAAACCGACACACGAAAAAAATTATTCACTAATGTTATTTCTGATAGTCAGGTATAATAAATTACCTTTTCTATCTATTTAAGTATTTAGGATTATAATTAATAGCATAAAAGTATTTTAACTAGAGAGAGCAGCTATCTTCTAGAGCAAAGAATATGGCTTGTAATTAGCCTCATAAATGGGGAGTTAAAATTATTAGCTACACTTATAGCCGTTTAGATAGCTGTTGTCACGCTCAGGTTATGTAATTAACTAATATTAGATGCAACCAAATATTTAGTCCCGAATAAACTCCGGATTTGCAAAAAAATTGTGTTTTTCATATCAATCATATATTTCTGCCTAATTTTACAAGCCACCAGTTTTGGCCTAGATATCTTTAAACTTGCATTTTTATATAGATAATTTTAGTTAAAAAAACTTGAATATATTTGGAAAAAAAAAGTGTTAAATATTTTCTTTTCTTTTCTTTTTTTACAGATACTCAAGAAAAAAAAAAGAAAATTAGTAGAAATATTTATTTTATTTTAAAATGGTATATTATGAGTTTTAAAAATATCATTGCCTCTTTATTTTACAAAATGATATTTTACAATATTCAAGTATAAACATTACTTTCATGTAATAATTCGTAGAAAAAGCATTTCCTTACTGAAAACTGTACAATAAATGTTGTCTAATGCATGAAATATTGACTCAAAAAACGGTGGAATCATAGTTTGCATTATGAAGCTTATTTTTATGTATTAGAAATTTATTATTAATTTAAAATTTTGATTTTTTATGTTTAATCTATTCATTTGCTTTCTTGATAACATCAAAACAAAAGTTCTTGAATTTCTTATTTATCTTTGCACAAAAAGGTGTCAGTGTTACTAATATTTATAAATACCTTCTTTTTATTTTATATTCTTCATAATCTATGTGATATTCGTAACATAGAAACGATATGACTTGTGTTAACTTAGATTCTTTTTCATCCTTGATTGTATTTAATATTAAGTTAAAGTTTAAAAGTTAATAAACATGGAATAAACTTTAAATTTCTGATTTTATCATCAACACAGGGAAACTTAAAAGAAATATATCATATATGTCTATCATCGAATTAGACATTTTATTTTCCCGTTATTAAATGTGTTCTGTTATTTAGGTATTGGTATTTTTTAAATATTCTGTTGTTGTATTTTTAATATTATTACAATTGTATTTATAAAATATTTATGAATGTCATTTATCACACACACAAATTTTAAATTCTATATTTTGAATTTTTTGCTAATTCTTTTCCATGTCTATTATTAATTTTTAACATTCAATTTTGAACAGATGTTGCCTTAATATTGATTTAATACTATGATTAAAGCTCTTATTTATACCATTGATAATAGATAAAATCTTTTATTACTAATGTACAAAAATATTTTATGGTACAAAAAACATATTAATAGAATATTTCTTTCAGAAACCATAACGATTTTCTCGAATATTGTATGTGCATTATTGAAACAGCAGTTTTTAGCAATGTTCATTTTTTCTTATAACCATTTGTCGTGAATTGAATAACATATTTTATCATTAACGAAATAAATATGTCTTTCTGAAAAACATTGTATTTCAGTTCAATATATTTTATCGAAGATATTTTAGTATTCTGCACATATTTTCATCTATTATTTTCCTTAAGGTGGGTCTATACTTTAGATATATAGTTTTCAAAAATTTTAAACATGGTATTTTAACTTCCTGATCCGTAAAACGTGCTTTATTTTGCCCTAAGTTATATAACTTTAAGAAAAAATGGAACATAGAACAATAAAATCTAGCAATAAATATTTGCTTATCAAAACTATTGGCTTCTGTAAATTATTATTAGGATGAAGTAAAAAAAAGAATAATTTTAAAGGTTGAACACAATATTTGTGCACAAGTTAGAAAGTACTATAATCTGCTCAAACACACATATTAGAATTTTATTCAACAATTCAGTTAACTTTCTTTGATCAGTTAAATACCACTTAAAATAGCTCGTTACTTTTGCATATGTATCTAAAACATAAGTTCTTTTAAATTTGAATTAAATTAAATTTTAGAGCTCACATTATAACTTAATCTCAATGGTATTTAAAATTTAAAAATAAAGCAACATTAATTTACATGAAAATAATTTCCATCAAAATTGGGATTTTTTTATTAAATCCAATATCTACAGTGTATTACAAAGATAAAATTTGCTTCATGAATATTTCTTTCCTTAGAGTACTGCTACATATGTAGCAATACAATATTTATTTGATTTCCCGTTTAATTTTTTTTAGCAATGTATACATTTTCTTTACTTAGAATTTCTTGGAATTAGCTTATTTTTCCAACGTCCTTTATTACTTGCTACGAAATAATTCAAAGTATGAAGGTTTTCTAGAAAATAGGATTATAGAGATTTGGGCTGAATAAGAGTTCGCGAAATTTTCGAATAAGTTTGTTACACTGTGATAAAAAAATTAGTTTAGTTTTTTTAAGAAGAGAAATTTTATTTTAATATATCCTGATAAGTTCAACAAGCCATTTAATTTTCTGGTTTATGGGGCATTCGGATATTTTGGAAAGTCAAAGACAAAAAATTCCAAGAAGAGTTTTAAAAAAAATGTTTCGTTTTCAGGCTTTTTTTGAAGTGTTGATCTTTGTTAGATAAGCTGGTGCGATTGTGATCTCTGACCATTCTTGTTTGTTGAAAATTTAGAGTTCAAAAAATACTGTTTCCACCCCCCTCATATTTTCTGATTTTCTTGTTTGCAGAGTGCTGGGTTTTTTTTATTTAGAGTATAATTTAATTGTTTGTACTTAAAGCTGTAGTAATACAATCACTAGAGTATCATTCTTAAAATTGGCGATAGTTAATCTCCCACATATACATTTAGAAAATAAATATTTATGGAAAAAAATAACTACCTCTTTTTTTTGAACACATCATTTCCTAGAATAGAGTTTAATTTCAAAATATAATTGTTATTAAAAGTATTTTGATATACATAGCTCTTACGTAATTTGTCATTAAATCAAGTTCTTAAAGAGTGGGCTTCATTAAGCAAATGATCGGAAAACAGAAGTGTACTCGTCTTTTCTAATATGCTAATTATAAATTTAGATTTTTTGACTCGTAATATTTTTCCAAGTGCACTAAAGAATATATTTTTTTTTTAAATTTTCCTTCACAAAAATCAACTTTGGTAATAATTCCATCATTGCCAAGCCAACAGTATTTCTGCTTCAAGATAATTAGTTCAATCCATGTCTATTATTTCTGCATCACAATATATTCCCATTAGTGCACTTCAAATATAAAGTTTTATTGAATTATCATTGCATCATTAATGAGTTCACTCATTTGTAGGCCGATATTTCAGTATGATTGTTTTAAAAAGTACACATTTTTTTTTCTTTATGATGTATTAAATAAACTCTTATATGGTGCATGGTAATACATGATATAAATTGTTTTTAAGGGGAATACCAATATCTTGTAAATTAATAACATTTTATTTAACTGGAAGTCAAAGCCATCCAATGTCATACAGATAATAAACATTTTTCGAGGATTAAGTTATGTATTATTAATATATATATATATATATATATATATATATATATATAAAATGACCATATATATATATATATATATATATGGATTGCATGTATTTTAATTAGTATACCTAAAAATCACAAAAATAATCTTTAAAAGTAGCTTTAAAATAAACTATGTAATCATCTTTGCATCCATTAAACTGACAAAACCGAAACTTAGGATCTCCTCAGAAATTTAGGATGAATAAATTATTTATAATGTATGATCTATAAGAAAATTGAGCATAAAGTTATGAAAGAGTTTCAAAATATTAATAAATTTTTGATCTACAGTGACTTTTTACACGGTAATGGGAACATCTCCACTCATATACCACTATAGTTAGATATAAATAAAAAAGATTGGTAATAAAAAAATAACTATACAAAAATATTTAAAAACATTTTTCGTGTTATAATTAACTGGGTTGACTGGTTTCATGCTATGGCACTGGTTTCTCTTGGGACATATTAAACCCAAGCATATGTTTAATAATTTCGTTTAGAGAATACGTTAAAATTATACATAACACACAACTTTGTATAATGTCTACAAACTATTTTTTTTTAAATTATATGTATGGAGTAAACCCAAAACTAGGAACGAAAATTAAAAATTCATGGTTGGGGAACGTTACGTTCAACAAATTTAAAGTGTAAGATTTAAAATATTTGATGCGATCAGAGTTAAAAACGAGAATTTCAATTAAAATGTGTCTCAAATATAGTAATTAACCCACTTGGGATCCACTCCTAATGTGGGTAACTATGCGTAGAAGTCACACTTGCAAAAAAAAGTTGAAAGGAGTTGTGGAGGTAAGAAGGAGGTAAAAAGCACAACACAAATTACTGATTGGAATTATCAAAGTAGATATGGCTAAAATCAGATAGATAGATAAATAAAATTAGTAAAAAGCTGTTTACAAATATTATCTGCTGTCTTCTTAAGGTATCCTACTACGTTCGGAACCGTGATTTTAAAAAAAAGTTCTTAGATGGATAATTTTCATATAATTTAGTGTCATTTAGATTAGAATATATGTATAAATTTGTCTTAAATACATTTTGACAAAAAATATATATTTAAAAACAATATTTCGGCAAAAAATTAACTTAGAATAACCTTTTTCAAAATGTTCTCCTTTTGTGAAAAATGCTTCTGTTATAATAATAGTTTACCTGTATATAGATCAGACCTTCGTACAGAGGCTCAACTATGATTTTTGAAAAATTCACATTATTTTCAGAGTTAAAACCATTTAAAATAATTATCGGTATTTCTTTCTTAAAATTTCTCCTTTCTGCTGTCGTAAAACATGGATAAACCCACTTCTAAGTTTTATATTTCAAAAATTGTAGTTGAGCCTCTGTAAAGAGGTCTGAGATACATACAGGCAAAAAAAATAATAATAGAAGCATTTTTCACAAAAGAAGAATATTTTGAAAATAGGTAATTCTATGTTCATTTTTTGTCAAAATGTTGTATTTAAATATTTCTTTTTGTAATAATATTCTTAAAAAAATTTAATATACATTTTTAATATAAGTGACACTAAATATCATAAATACCATTAATTTATACGCTTTTGCAAAATTCCGATTCCGAACGTAGTGGGATACCTTAAGTAAATTATTTAAAAGGATTTTTTTTTAAATTAAAGATGTAACTGTGTCAACGGGAAACTGAAGGGCTTAAGAGATAAATCAAATTCAAATATCTCTTGTCCCTACACAGATAAGTATATGGAAATCTAGACATTTAAATAACCTCAAGACTAAAAATTCCAAGAATTCCTAATTAGAACATATTGCTTCAATGGTTCTTGAGGGAAGGTCAGTATCAAATGATGCGCATATGACATAAATTAGCTTATAAATAAAAAAAGTTATTTGAAAAAAAGATGATAAAAGTAAATAACTCAATTTAATCATATTTTTTTTTCTTTTGATGAACCATATTTTACTCGCAGAGTATGTTGTATTATTTTTTTATTTTATGCATATTTTATTTATGTATTGCTATTAGAAATTTCTTATACATTTCGATAATATTAGAAAACAATGCTTTAGTTTATTATTAATTGTGTACATAGACATGGCCGGCATTGTCTTCAGAAATATTTTGAAAATAATTTCGCTAAAACGAGAATGATTTTTTCTTAATTTCATTTAGATTATCTACAAAACTTGAAGACAGATGTCACATATTTTAGTATGGACTTTTAGTGAAACGCGCTTTTTTATGTAAAAAGTCTTATTTTTGACGTTATTACAAATGATTACTTCAAAATTATCAAACAAATAAAATATTAAACATTGTTCTTTTAGATTAATTGCAAAAACTCTAAGTACTAGATCACATTTTGGCAATTTAAATATTTTTACCAGTCCTATTAATTTATATAAAGATATGGGTCGATATTTGGATTAAATTTTGGTAAGGGTCTTCTCACAATTTCATACGTAAGAAGACTGCAAATAGTATACAACAAACAACTATTAAATTTTACAAATTTCTGATACAGAAAAATACAATGTTTTAGTATAAAAACGATATTTTTTTTCATTCTCAAAAATGTATTTTTTGATTTATTTTTTGGAATAAAATTATCAAAAACGTTTTATTACTATGTATGCATACATATATGCACATAAAGGTGCAGTTCAGAAATTTCAATGTTACATCAGAATGATTTTCACATAACATTTCAAACTTGATAAGAATACCTAGAGTTTTGGAAAGTAAACTATTTAAAATCAGCAATTTAGGATAAGTTTTTTTTAAAAAAATTATAAGATACAGTTCTCCTTATTGTAATATACTCTAAGTATTGTTAATATGTATCTAGTTTCAAAAAATATATTTTTGTAATCATCCCAAAACATTATAAATTAGTACAAAGTCATGATATGATTCTATGCTTCACTGACAATTTCAGGCATAATAAAGCTCAAGCTATATCGTAAATCTTTCAGAGATTTCACTGAATTCCAGAATAATTTTTTTAGGTTTGGTATATTATTTACTTTTCTAAAATATTAGTTTGAAAATACGCTATCGTTTCATTTTCCAATAGAAATAAAGTCTTAAAAAATATGTATGAGAAAAGATCTAAAGAATATAAATGCTGATATCCCGTTTCTAGTAATACATTTGAATGTCAGAGATACTTTTTTTCATATACGGAATGGAAAGGATTGAAGCTAAAAAAGAAAGGAATTCTTAATCAGCGTTATAAAAAGGTTTTAAAACGTTTTACTCAGTAGCTACAAAATCAAAGAATTACTTTCTTTTTGTTTTCCACTAAAAGGAGAATTTTTAGTGTCGTGTCATAAAATAAACATAAGATTCTTGTTCCGGTTATAAATTCTGCACTCGGTAATACACAATAGCTTTTCTGATAATACGACCCTTCAAAATGGTATCCATACCAATTTCATCGTAAAATCTGATGAAAAGTAATTTTTGACTTTATGGTCGGACGAAGATCTATTTATTTATTTCATTTATTATTATTTCTGTCTGCTTGGTATACCGAAATAACTTTGAAAATAAAAAAATAAAAAATAACAACTTAGCTTGTATCGATACCTAGCTAATTCATTTTTCTTTTTGCTAAATTTTGTGCCGTTAATTATGTATTATTTTTGTTACAGAGCTAAAAAAAGCGTTATTTATTTTACGTTTACTGTGTGTGTGTGTGTTACATTGTTTATTTCATTAACCACTAAGTCATTAATGCTCAATCAATGTTTAATTGATTAATAGTTATTAGTTTTATGCATGTGCATCTATATTTCAAAATATAATCTATTCCACCATGATATATTATATATATATGTATGTATATATATATGTATTTATATATATATATATATGTATATATATGTATTTATATATATATATATATGTATATATATGTATTTATATGTATATATATGTAATTATATATGTATATATATATATATATGTATATATATGTATTTATATATATATATATATATATATATATATGTATATATATGTATTTATATGTATATATATGTAATTATATATGTATATATATATATATATATGTATATATATGTATTTATATATATATGTATATATATATATATGTATTTATATGTATATATATGTAATTATATATGTATATATATTTATATATATATGTATATATATGTATTTATATATATATATATGTATATATATATATGTATATATATGTATTTATATATATATATGTATATATATATGTATTTATATATATAATTTAGCATAATATTTTGATGTGCGTTTGGAGTAATACATTTTCAATTTACGGAACAAACCATGAACCTTTCAGGATCTACGAGTCTATTTTTGTTATGCAATAAGTATTTAATACTGATTCAGTAATTCATACATTTTGTCTTACTTAATTCTTAAATATGGGTTTATAAGGTATCATATATTTTTTTATTACTATTTTGCATGCATTCAATTATTTTTTTAATGAAATACACAAATGAAGTAACATACCTTATATTGATTAGCTATATAATATATATATATATATATATATATATATATATATATATATATATATATATATATATATATATATATATATATATATATAGCTAATCAATGTAAGGTATGTTAACTAGTGTGTTTAACTAAAACTTTACTGTTGCTACTTATCCCACCCGATCGACAGTAAAATCAGAAAGAGGCCTTCGAAAGCCTTTGTAGCTAGCCTAGATTATGTGGGTCATTTGAAAACAGCTTTTGAACACCCCATGGAGGTGAAAGCACTAGAAGACTTTTTGCACACTGAGTATTTAGAATGCCCCCGTGCTACATGGGCACTGTATATTTACAAATACTCATGCTCTTTTCTGGATTCGAACTTGAGCTCTTTTGTACATCAATTAGATGTGTAGACAAAACTAAATAAAAAACAAAATCTCTAAGGGTAAATATGTCTACTGTGTGTGTTCTTTGCATGTATATCTTTTTTACATCCTCCGAATTAATGCATATTTTACTTGTATTTCTTTTCAAACCTTACAATAAATTGTTTTTGATGATTTTTTAAAACAGTTTTCTCTTCAACTTGAAATTATTATTTGCTGAATGCACTATTTAGAATGAGCACCTTTTTCTTCAATCCTATAATCTTACCCAGAATCCTCTGAAATTATATTTGTAAGATTACACACACACTTTGCATTTTATTTTCTAAAACCATACTAAGATTATTAATTTAAAGAACCCAATGCTTTGTCAATTGAATTTATTTATATATATAAAAATGCCTTTATAACCAAAAACACTTTCAAAATATTATAAACATTCTCAAAAATATTTTAAAGTATGAATTTTTATTAAAAATATTCACAATTTTGAAACATGAATAAGCGGCAGCACTTGATCAACTGACAAGTACTTAAGGTAATTTAATAATCCTCTCTTCCCTGTAATCATAGAGTGTACCTTAAACTATACGAACTTAGAAACTTCGTGAAATCAGCAACGGAATAGCAATTACTGAAATTCGTTCAAACCTCTTTACTGAAGGTTCATCACCACGATAGCGGTGGCCATTCGTTTAAATCTCTCTCAAGGGAGATATAGACTGCGGTACTTTTCTAAATTGTTCAACCGAAGCTAGAAAGCTACTCAACTTATTTAGATTAGCTTGGTTGTATAACAGTCCATGACATTTGACGGTCAACAAGTCCCCATCCATTGTGGAATAATTACTAGATGTATATACTGAGCGTGAAATTTCACTGATAGTCAAATGGAGCGATCTAATAACTTTTCATTATAATTATTTTTAGGATTAGAGATTTTCTCAAATTACTGTTCATATTTATTAATGAATCGTTTCACTAGGTTACCAGCTATGGTTTTTAATAAATGAATACTTGACAAAACTTAATTATTTTACTAGGTTTATAAAATGTAGAATTATTTGAGAACACTGTATAAATAATAGTTATTTGAATGACGATCATTCTGAATATTAGCTTGAAATATTGCAAAAGATATTTTATCTAAAGATATATTCGAAACTTTTCAAATTTATTTTCTAGCATAAAAGCGTTGTTTCAGATTTATTACAGAGTCTTAATTTATTTTTGTGAAAATTATCTGATAGATATATGGATGAAAATGTTGTATTATTTAAAGTTGTCAATGGTAATCGATGTTGTATTGCGTGATCACTTAAAATAACGTTTTGAATCTTACTGTATTTGTTTCTCAATCTTTAGAATCAGTACTCTAACTACATCTTAGTTATACTAACAACGTATTGAAGAAATAAATGTTAAAATTGTACTTATTTCCTCAAATTTTCCTTTCATCATATACCTCTCATATAAAAATGATAAGTGTGTTTCTTTATAAGTGCATATACATAAACATGGAATGCGTACATACTCCTTGAAAACGTATGCATTACTCAAGTTTCTGCAATCGTTTTTTTTTAACTAAACGAAAACGTCGTACCTCTACTTGAATGTAACTATTATCTATTAAATTTAACTAATGAAGATAAAATGGTCCCTACAAAGCTATCTGATACGAAAAAAATATTCAAGTATTTCCCCGCACATTTTTTTCCTAAGCTTTGTAAATACTTGTGATATTGCTTATCGCTATTTCTAAGAATGCAGTATGATTATATCATTTAATAAGAAGTGACCAAAACTTCATATATATACATGCTGTATATTTCGTGAATGTTTACAAAAAGCTGTTCAAAGAGATTGAAAAAATAACTTGTTTTGTTTTCATTATTCCAAGCTTTAGATTTTCTTAGAATCAATAAGCTTAAGTGAGAGAGAGAGAGAACAAATTAGAATCTTTTTTCGTCTCAGCTTATTATTTAAACAATACAGTCATCAGAAGGGGTACATTCTTATCAACTTACACAACTATCAATAATATGGGAACGATTCCTTGGGATTTAAATATAATTAAATTATGATGTTAATTGATCAGTTTAATTGGCATCGTTAATCAACAGAATTCATTTTACTATATATAATTTTAGGAATAGTGGCTACATTAAGTTGCGAAATTCAATTTACAATATGAGTTATATTTATTTTGTACCCCCATAAATACTACTAAAGGGTAGATTACAGGATTTTATAAATACTGTGATATTTCTTTTCAATTTCCTTTAAATCCTTAACACGGAAACTAAATTTCTCAAACTGCGAAGAAAAATTTATAAGATAATAATGGTGCTTTATTGGTTGATAAGTATATAATATGTAAAATTTATTTAAGAATATATGACTATAAATGGAACCCATACATAATCAAAATTGCCCAAGTTATCTAACAGTATTTCCTTCCGTGAAAAATTTCCTTCTAGAACCTTACCTGTCTAGTATTTCAAAGTAATGCACTAGAAGTTTAATAAATGTAATATATGCTTATGATAATACCTTGTGAAACATGCAGGCATGTTTACTTAATTAGTTTCGATAAAATTATAAAGTTCTTTTACTTATAATTAGTAATTTATTCACGCGTTTCATTAAATAGTAAGCGTCATAATTTTCATGTGATTTATTATACTCTATTAGCATTCCATATAAATTATTTGCTTAAAATTTCCTAGGACTTATTACATCAAATATAGACCCCATGTATTCCTTCTTTTTGCTGTATGTTTTCCTAATTACTTAAGTTAAACCGTTAAATGGAAAATAATATCGATTTGTTTCGTCCAGATAGTAAACAAATGTATTATTAACATTAAACATAAACTTTTACGAAACTAAGCATAGACTAAATGCTAAATTTTGCACCTTGAATAATGTATGATGCAAACGTCAAAATCCCCTGAAAGAAAGGAGTTGCTAGGATAATTAAATTGTTATCATTTCAGCGCAAACGAACAATGAAGGAAGAAGAAACGGCATTTTTAACTTTGAAGAAAGGAAAAATGTGTAGCAAATTTCTAATTCGGAAATCGCAATCGAATGTTGGTTGCTTTTAAGATATTTTTTACCGATATAAGAAATATATTTTTCCTGTTATGCTTGTATAACAAGAAGTGCTTATCAGCATGAGTCGGAATTCAGTATCGGCAAGACCTTGGTTTACAGAGATTGTGGTTTTATTTTCCTCGATATTGGAACTCAAATTGGTCGAAATCCATTGATTGTCATGTGAATATGGAAACGATGGGCTCAAGACAGTAAAAATAAACACCATGTAGGATCTCAGCAACCTTCTTCCACTAACGCCCTAAAAAGACAGACATGATGTAAGGTGAGTCTATCAGCAACATTACGGGCTTCGAGTTAGGAAGTGCGTTTGTTTCCAACACTACATTTATCTACAGAAACAATTCAACCCCGTCATGACAAAGCAGTGATTATTACGGCTTTCATTGACACTGCAGTACAGAGACGTGTGGAGACAGTGGTGCTTCCAATGATAAAACGAGTAACAGAAGTGATACCACGCCACGTTTTCATAAGAGTTCCGGTTCTGCATGCAACATCATGGTAACGTGTCTGTTCCTTAAGAGAACAGGGACATCGTATACTCCGAAAAAATCGATTTCTCAATTTTAGTTCTAAAAAATAGTGCTTATTTTTCTGAATCTAAAAATGTATAATACTTATATGTTTGTTGATAAAATAGCCCTAAAATATGAAAAATAAAAATGTAAACAAATGACCACGCCCTTTTTGACGCACCTTTTTGAACTTTAAATATGTAGTTTTCCCTGTGTTTGATCTATATAAACGTTCTGTATTGTGAACAAAATATCTTTTAGTATGTAATGTCTAAATTTTAAAAAATAAATTTATACGTGCAAAAAAAAAATAAGATTTTCATAATTTTAAGGTTTTATGATTATTTTAAAGAAATTACGCAATTAATTCGTTAAAAAACTGGTCCATTATGTTTGATATGTTGCTCTAAATATATGTGTAAATTTTTTTGTATATTCAAAGAATATTTTTGTAAGAAATACATGAAAATATGTTTTACAAGATCTCGAAGATTATGCTCATGTTAACTAAATCAAAGGGAAAAAAGACATATGAATTTAAAATTACTTTTGTAACTCTAGAAAATGATTAAGGATTATTATTAGTCATATAAAAATAGGCAAGCAAATACTAATCAAGTGTATAATATGTGAAAATATTGTTTTTTTAATTTTTTCCCTTTTTCTCAAAAGCATATCTTCTTGCATTTAGGTACATTTTTTAAAAACACTATTGCACTATATGATTCCAGATTTTTTATACTTCTATACAAGATGCATATGCATATAGTCCACCTATTTTTTTCTATTAAGATAGTGCCTAATTTTTTAAAAATAGTTATATGCATAAAAATAGCAGAAAAATGAAAAAATTCAAATTTCAAAGTTTCATAAATTTTTTAAAGAAACTATACTAACATTTTACTAAAAAAATGGGTTCACTGTATTCTATGTATTGTTTTATATATGTGTAAAATATATTTTGCATAAGAAAAGGATACTTTTTTAAAAAATGGTACCTAAACACAAGTATATATTACGAGTTCTCAAAAATTATGTATTACTTTAATTAAGTAGTAAAAAAAACCTTTTGGAGTAAAAAGTTATTTTTGTAGTTCTACAGAATAATTAAATTATGTTTACTAAGAAGGTAAAAAATCTAAGCTCTATTGGAAATTGCAAATGATATATGTCTCATAAACAAAGGGTCTTAATTTTGGCATTTTACTCTTTCGAGCATGTTCTGGTTCCCTTAAGTGAACGCACATGCCTTGTTGTATTCAGTATCATCATACGGGCTTAGCACCTGGTGTTAGGATACGATTCCATATACGGGCTTAGCACTTGGTGTTAGGTTACTATTCCATATACGACACGAACACCTAATTCTCGCGTTGTCATAATATTAACAGCCAGCCTTGCATTTCTCTGATCCTAAAGCTGGTTGATGTTCCCTATATTCGAGGCTATGGAAAAGACATTTAACAAGGTAACGCAATACCGTATATTATCCATCGTTCCCTGATATAACAAGTGTTCGTGTGTAATCTTGATCTGAATTTTCTCTAGATTTCTCTCACACTGGAAGCATGGGATCATGTGTTGCTTAAAGCCTGCGCCTTAAGCAGCCACAGCACTTGATGGAGTGTGGTATAGTCTAAAAACAGCATGGAATGCCGTACCTGAATTGGCCGTCCAAGAATAGTTTGAATTGATGCATAAGCGGGTTAGTACATTTTTTGCTGAAAAAGGCCGCAGGCGTGTGTAGCAATTTTGCATATTCCTAAAATGCCTCCAAATTTAATCATGATGTGTTATTCTTGATGTGTTTTGCATGCGCTTAGTAAAGAAAATTGTTGTTAATTATTTTCCTTCCTGGTGGTTTTATATAAACTATAACTATAAATTATAACTATGAGATCATAGATGCGTTTAGCGTTTCAGATTCTGTTTTCATTCTATTGATATGTGTATGCTTGTTTGAGCAGGGTATAAAATATTCAAGCTGTAATATATTATATCATTTTTTTGTTATTAATAATCATGCTGATCATATTTATAATGTATCACTGTACTCGTGAGTTAATCACTGTAGATGTAGTATTAATCATGCGCACGACTGGTAATGTCTATCTATACACATGCTTGTGACTCTTTTAAAAGAATGATACTATTTTCGAGTATATCCCATTCCTTTTTCCTTCCTTGTCTTATGCTTCCGTGTAAGCTCAACTGTGTGTTTTCAACAAATGTTTTTCTAGTTTTAAAAGAATATGCTGCTCACTATACTTAAGTGAACCATTACATAATAATATTATCAGGAAACTCGACAAGCATAATCGAGGTAAATTATGCACATTATTTATGTAAGACCATTAAAACTCATGTAAGAATATTGCGTAGATAAATCTCTGTTTTGTAATGAATGAAGTTCAAATAATAGCAGTAAATCAAAAATATAATACTGATATCTGAATAACGCAAATCATTATGATAATTCTCTTTGATTCTTGTTTGACATATACTAGTATTACATTTAATAGTTTAAAATATATATTAAGACAACCATTCCAAATGCATAATATTTATAAGCAAGCCCTTAGCCTGCTCAAAAGGTCCTTTCCTACTTTTTCGATGTAATGTATTGACTAATGATCTTCTCTGTAAGATAATGACATGCGATAACTTCATCAATTATTCATTACTAACTTTCCATAAGTTGCGAAATTGCTTCGGGCTATTTTAAGTTTTAACGCTTAAATAAAAATGGATAATTCCAATGATTAATTTAAAATTCCCTTAATGTTAAACTAAAAGAAGCCCGTTAATTCAAGTTTGATGTTATCTAGTTACTAATACTAAATTTAAGCATATATTTCAAGTTTTCTTTATGAACATTGGGGGAATTTGAAGAGTTCTAAATGTATTTATAAAATTTTTCAATATGCTTCGGGCAAAAAAAGGTGTTATATTATTTAACGTTTGAATCCTTCTCAATCTTTACTTAGTATTCTATATCCCATAAAATGTTTCCCATAAAATGCAAAGGGATACCTCGTCTGAGTTCTTATGTTTATGTAAAACAAATAAAAAAATTAATACTATACATACTATGTACGTATTATTATTCGCTATTTAAATTCATAAATAATAAGCATTAAGTATTAAGTATTTTGAGAACATTTACAAAATTTTGAAATACGATCTTATATATATATATATGCATAAATTATAAAAGCATTATTTACATGAAATTATGACTGTTTAATAAACTACGGCTTAAGTATTTCTGTATCACGACTATCATATTATAATTTTATTTTGGCTCTAAAATTTAACTAAAATTAATCATTTAAATTATGCAAATTAATACATTTTCTTTCAGACATTTTGATAAGGCAATTGCATTGTTCTTTTATTATATATTTTAGTAAAAAGGGATTAACTGTTCATCATTGAATAGTTTAAAAAAAAAATCTGAAAATTAGAATATTTCAAAATTCGTTAAGATATAAAGTATAATAAATTGCGTTAAAGTATTTAAATTTTTGAATTAACACTAATTAAATAAATATGCTGATGTGAAAGTATATCTTTGTAAAATACACGATTTATTTTTCAGGTACATTAAAAGCGCAGTGGGTTTTAACGCTCCAAGAATTTGAAAGCAATTTTCTGTTTTCCAATCGCTGGATAGCGTAGACAAGTTCTTTGGAAATCCCCATTTCTTTCAGGTGCATAAAGTCCTTTTCAATTATTCACCATACTTTTAGTTTTCTTTTGTGGGACGTAAGCGGAGTGCTTGAAGCTTTAAAAAATAATGATAATATATAATATATATATATATATATATATATATATATATATATATATATGTATATATATATATACATATATATATATATATATATATGTATATATATATACATATATATATACATATATATATATATATGTACATATATATATATATATATATGTATATATATATATATATATATATATATGTATATATATATATATATATATATATATATATATATATATATATATATATATATATATATAATGTCTGCAGTAAATCGCAAAAAATCAGAATAATATTAAGGATACACGATCTCACTTTTCCTAAAATACTTCCTGAAAATCTCTGATTACGAGAGAACAAGAGAAAGAATAAAGAATGATCTATAATGATGGCATGATCCTAGGTATTTGATTTTAAAAACCCTCATTTAACAGATGTGAAAAAAAAAACAATGTTTGGTTATGAAATTAAGAGGTGTTGGAAAGCTAAAATCTTATTTTTTGACAATTTGAGATTTTTACATTTTCAAATTGTATAGATTTTAACCTTTCTAAAAATACCTTACTTGAACCTCTTGGGTATTTAGAAGCCTTTAAAATGTATTTTTAAATATTCGTTGATTTTGGGCCACGCCCATTTTAAATGGCGAAAATTGTAAACAAATTACTTTGTTTTTGCTTAAAAGTGTAACGATTGATATAAACCAAAACGTATATCTTTTATTTTAAGTTGAGTCTTTTATTTTTTTATTTCCCAGCCGATTAGATGTCTCACTGTATACATTAAAATCAATTTATCTCAAAATAAAAATTTTAATGTGCGATGCACCTTTTCTGAGAAACTACTGTTTACAGGTATGTAAATTGTTTATGAATTATTTATAATGATATCTAATATATACTAAAATGAGCTTTTTGTAAAACACTCAAAAATTTGATTTTTACAAATTTTTTAAGTAAAAATTGGGTCAAATTTCGCAATGTTTGATAAAATATTTCATAATTTCTTAAAAAAATTCAAAATTAGCTAAAAGCTCATTATAGTATAATGAGAGAGGTGTACTTTAATAGTATGAAAAATTTCAAGCATGTACATAAAACAGATTTTAAGAAAAGGTACATCGAAAACAGTCAATTTAACATTGTCTGTATAGAGAGAGAGAGAGGTTTCCAACTCTTCCTTAATGTGGAAATGTTTATGAAAATAGAGGTTATAGAGCCTGTGAGACATCGTAAACAAGTTAATAGAACATAGATTCATATATATATATTCAGTACGCCCTCTAAAGACCGTTGCCACTCGAATACTTAAGAGCTGCAAGAGCTATAGTCATACAAATGGGGTCTAAATATGGTATAGTTGCCATGAGCAGCCCAATAAAATGCCAACTGGTGGAGATATTTGAAGTTATTTTCCTAAAAACAGTACAGAATGCATGGAAAAATATCAATTACAAAGTTGCTTAGCATCTTTGATTTAGTAAGAGTACATATTCCGTAAAGTAATGCTAGAAATATAATGCTTAAAATACATATTTCTTTGTTTCGTAACTCCAGAAATTGGAATTCGACATAACGCTGAAGAAAAGGGAAAATGCCACGCTGAGGAGTCCACAGGGCCACAACCTTCATAGCAAGTTATCATCAAAACGATTGATAGAGACGGACATTGAAGCCAACAGATCTTGCCCCGGCAGATGAAGAAGGGTAGGGCAACGAGTACTACCAGAAGATACATTAATGTTTGCCCTCTCCTATTCTTAGAGCAGCGCAGGAGAGTTCAGTGCACAATATGGGCTCTTAAAAAGCTAAATTTGGACTATCTTGAATCAAACTATGTGTTTATCCTTAGTGACTGACATCTGTGCAGGTACTAAAGGCAGGGGATGGTCACAAATGCTTTGATTAGTGAGCCTTTTATATGATCCATTTGAAGGTCCAGCCAACATTTATTGCCAACAATTGATAGAACATCTATTTCTTGTTGCTGAATAATCCTAAATGCTCAGAATTCAACATCAAATTCGCTAGCCGATAAGGTCTGGTGTGGAATATATAAAAAAAATACTGATTAGTTAAATATTTTACGAGGGCACGTCAACGGGATCCCGACACTTATCATTACTGAAGGATGTACTATCCGGTTTTCGTGAGAATTTGCCATTGAGTGGAATGTTTGGTTACAACACGGTGGGCCCTATCGTACAAGGTATCACGTTTCACACCGTACATTCCATAATTATTCCACCAAAAACTCATTTAGTATGGTGGTTGCGTTGAATGTCCTGTAGGGTCCCCTGGCCCGAACTCATTGGACTTTTTTCTGAGGAGATATATCAAACAATGAGTGTATGCAACATATCCATGAACCTGCAGGAACATTGAAAATATATTACAGATTTTTGGCGTGCATGCGCCATGTTGAAGAAAGGTTAGCGGGAAATCCAAACGTGCCAGATGTATTTTGTTGCTGTAGAACGTCATTTTTGCCACGACAGAGAGATCAGCCATATTTCCGGAATGTGCAATTTAGTTCAAGTAAATCAAACACGTATGTGTGTTGTGCTTTTCATTTATTATACCATTTCTGTGAGCAAGATGTCTTTTTCTGATAAATTTATGATGTTGAATAAAATTGTATTTGACTTTTTTTATGTATCTTGAATTGTTTTTAAATAAGAACACTTACTCCAAATTTATGCACCAGGTGGCGCTTTTGATTAGCGCATGAGAAATTTAATATAACTAGATCGGGTTTTTATGACTATAGCTATTGTCCCTCATAAATTATTGGTGTAACAACGGGTTTTAGATAGCACATTGTATATATGGGTAGACCATGGTTTATACGGAGAAAAAATGATATTGCTAGTCGGTACCTCCATATACGGAAAAGATGTTCTTTGGTATGCATATTAGGAGACACAAACAATTAAACATAATAATTTAAAAATTTAATTTCACCAGTAATGTGAGTTGATTTTTTTAAAAAATAAAAACATACTTACTTTTGGTTTGATGATTTTAGACCCAAAATAAAATTATTTTGCTATTATATTACTAACCAAAAAAGAGGATTTTTTATAAATGAATGCTGCGTAGTTATCCGTACAATGTGCATTGCAACATTTCATAAACCCAGCTCTTTCTTTCTGCACAGTAGAGTCAGTCCTACTTAAATTGTTTTTTTCCCCCAGTCATCTCTTTAATGGTGAATTGCAATTTTAGCAGTATAAGTTTTTCTTAAAAAATAGATATACTAAATAAGATTTTAAATATACATTGATCTTTTTTACTAGTAACAATTTGGTAGATATCATCTCATCGCAATAACTATTAAAAACTATTACAATGCTTATTTATTTTATTTTAGATAAATTACTTTGACTTTTTTCCTTAAAAAAGCTCAAATGCCTAAACTTTCTTCCCCTTGCGGGAGTATTTAACATAAAAATTGATTTTTTTTTATTTTCCACTTTATCTATACACCAGAGAACAACTTTTACGCATAGGTAGTTCTCGAAATGCTGAAAAGAAGTTTTGCCACCCTCCTAATGTATATGTATATGTATGCATGTATATAAATTCACCTTATATATGTTATTGCAGATAATATATATGCATTATGTAACTTGTATTATTATGATCAGACCGAAATTGCTAGTTCTTTAGGTGTTAAGTTACTATTAAAACTATGAAAAACTGGAACCATATTATTTTGTCGAAGTTCAAGAAATGAGAGTATCGTCAATGCTCCTAAAATTATACCACCTAATATTTTCCGAAAAAAAATAATAACTTGCAGTATTTTATACAGTGTAAAGAGCATTAGTATCACTCAATATCGTTACATAACCTTACGAGAAAGATGGGTCAAAACTGATGGATTTAATTTAATTTGTGATGCTATAATATATATGCGCATGCGAATGTTATATTTTTCATTGATTCCTCGTGTTTCGATACATTTAATTTCTAATATTAATGAGTCATTTAAGTTACTTTGAAACTAGATAACTATAGCGCGCAAAAGGAAATAAAATCTAACCTAATGTATTACCTCAGTGCTTTCAAGATATCAAACTACCAGTTCAATTGATTAATGAGCAGAACAGAAATACTTAATTAGAATCGACTTATATAACTAAGAAAAAAGTTAGAAAAGCTGCTTTCCCGTGCTAAGTTCACACGATAACTTTGAGCGTGATTACAATTATTCTTACTCATAGGCATTTTCAGAGAAAGTAAAACTAATTTTTTCTGCTACAGACGAGCGTCTTGAATTAGCACACACGATCGAATAATCATTAATTAACTATTGCAGCCCCCCAAGCAATAAACTAGTGATTCATTCCTTATCATTGAATCGAATATATTTCATTAAAAATTAATTCATCTTCAATGAGATATAAAATTAAAAATTTAAACAATGGAATGTTTGACAAAAAATAGCGTTTTAAAGTATTTAGAATTTTCTAAACGTAAAATAATTATTACTTCTCAGAAAATGTGATAATCGGAGAGAGATAGCAAATGCTTTAAAAACCATCCATGCAAGAAAACCATTGAACAAAGATTCTTTAATTAATTTCGTGGATTTATTTTAATTAGAATAAGTGACGCAGCATCAGTAATTGAATAATGCATTGCGAATGTTTTTATTACTAATAAAACGATACTTCTAATGATGAAGCTGTTGTAAGGATTGTTTTGTGAATTCGTAAGAAAATAAAGAATAAAACATATATGATACATTTCTACAAATAGTGCTAATCTAAAGGTATGCAGTATAATTTGTGAGTTTTCGACCTTGAATTATTCTAGAAATTATGCATTAAATAAACATAATTGAAGTAAAACTAGCCAATCGAATTAAGTGGCAGCAAATCGAAATGAAAAGTGTTTGCCCTATTTTTCCTAGTAATTTTCTAATATTTGAACATATTTCATGAATAATTTCCTGAGTGTATTACAAGAGAGGTTGATACTCATTAAAAAAGGCGTTATAATGAAAGAAAAAACAGCGATTTTGATGTGCGTGACTGGGAACTCAGGATATATATGCATCTAGTTTTGTACTTAAAAAATTAAACGGATTTTTTCCACTGAAAGATACTTCTGTTTCTCGAATTCTGTTTTTTGTGGTATTAAGTAAAAATATGGAATGTCAAACGCGTGTTCAGAGACTCATTACCCATCTCAGAAGGTATTTTAAAAATTACTGACTCTTTAATTGCATTTAGTTATATTCACATTTCTGTTGAAGCTTGCAATTTATAAGATGATATACATATATATATATATATATATATATATATAACATTTTTGAATTTATTTTGCTAAGTAGAAGTAATATGCTTTCTAATAAATACAAGCTTTTTATTTATTTGCAATAATTTTGTTTTAATTAATTATTATTTTTTTTTTATTTAGTTAAATGTATTGTAGAATTCCGTATGTATTGTAAAACTGATTGCATAATTTCGCACGATAATTGATGGTTTTGATAAACAATATAACTGATTTTTTTTAAAATTCTTTTCTGATTCCTTCACAAAATCAAATGCCCTAATATTTCGAATTTTCATTCTAGCAAGATAAATGATTAAATACTAGAAGCAGGCAAAGCTAAAATCTATCCTATGTATAGATCAGCAAACCAATCTTAGTCAAGAAAAATAAATAAGTAAATAAATAGCTTTCGGAGTTACTTTGAAACAGTATCATCCCAGATAACATTTACAAGTAAGCCACCAATGGTATTTCAGATGGCGATGTCTGACATAATAAAGACCCTTTCAATCCATTCAATGTTCAAAGTATTACATTTAGGTAATAATACTGATACTTAACTGATGGTCATCAAATACATCTTAAAGACATTTCTAGTACATGTTCTTTTGTTCTGAAAATACACAGAGCCTTTGATAAAAGTAATATAATTAGGACTCTCTCATAGATTTGTGCAATTTAGATAGATCTGCTAGTCAGGAATGGTCACTGAAATGAAAACTGTGCTTTCTTTTTGCACTGTTGACCAACAGTGGCGATGAAAATACATAAGAGAAAGTGAGTGATTTTTGTTTGGAGGAAGAGGATGGTGTGTCTAGTTTGTGAGATGTTTTATTTAAATATGTTGATTAACTTTTATTTAAACGAATTATTAATTTAATTATAAAGCTAATTATTTTAAGCTATAAATATATGAAAAATAACGAATGAGTATAAGTTAATACTACATTATTTTTCATTTAAATAATGCAAATGAGCCTCTAATTTCACGAACTTCGTAACAAATTCACAACTTTTAAATGAACACAATTTGATGAACTTAATAATAAATTGGCATTGTTTTTTATCTTTGATTTAAGTGATTTAACCAGTATTTTAAAAAGATTTATAACACTAAAACTCTGATAAAAAAGAAAAATGTTCGAGTGTAAAAAAATGTATGCGGAGATGTGTTAAAAAATGTTAAAAAATAGAGGGATTTTATTTTAAAGGAAACTCAAAATATTTTCTGCAATATTATAAAAACACTTTAAAAGCATTAATTTCGTCACTTCTGTCAAAATCCAATATAAATATACTTAAATATTAAAAAAAATATTCGGATTTTAAAAATGTTTCTAAAAATAATTTTTGATTGAAATGACGTATTTTTTTTTAAAAAAAATCTTCTCTTTGACATACATAAAATGAAATAATATTTTATAGTACAACATCAAAGTATTTCATTTTTATGTTAAAAATTATTTTAGAACAAAGGAAAAAGAGTTTTGAAGGTGAAATAAAAGTAGGTTGGCTTCGGAAAAAAAGATTAATCAATTAATGGATTTAAGTTATTCATATGAAAAATTAATGATCGAAAAATGAATATAGGTGATATTATACTTTAAGGATATTTGCATTCAATGTCTAATTGAATTATGATATTCAGTAATAAGATTTTAATTTAGATTTGATATATTTTGATTAATCATTAATCTATTCTGAGACAGGAAATTTTCTTAACATTTTTTTTTTGTTTTTAATTAATTAATAGATTAGTTAGTTCTTTAAAAAAATCCCGTCGAAATCTTAGAAATCTTATTGAAAAGAAAGTTCTAAGAGCTTGAAGCAAATAAAAAATTCAAACTTTTTGAAATTTGATTAGGAAAAATTCCAATTTATAAGTAGATTCAATTCGTGTTTACAATGCGTTTGGTA
The DNA here is from genome assembly GCA_019973935.1 of Trichonephila clavipes. NCBI lineage: Eukaryota > Metazoa > Arthropoda > Arachnida > Araneae > Nephilidae > Trichonephila > Trichonephila clavipes. The sequence continues at coordinate 779,531 of BMAU01001505.1, read as the reverse complement.
TCATAGTAAGTTATTGCCTCTTATAAATTATTTTAGAAATTTTAAAAAAAAGATAAACAACAAACAAAAAACATTTTAATAGTTAATATAGTTTGTTTTCTGTCACTAAGACCATGCATTCTAAACATTTTCTTTAAAATATAAGTAGATACAAATCAGTATATTTCACACAAAACATGAGCAAAATATCATGTATCATCTAAAACAATATTGTTACGACAATTTCAGTTTTTAAACATTCCCTTAGGAAAGAATATTGTAGTGAAAGTATAGTATGTTGGTCAAGATATAATAAATAGTATTAAAATAACGTTAAGTAAATAGGAATGACTTTGACGGTAGGCTCTACAATAAATTTGGTTATGTGTGCAAAAACTTCTAGAATGGTTCCATAGCCTTATAAGAGGCAGGGAAGCAGCAATGAAGTTAAACATTTGACAGCCATTGTGCGTGTCATTTACTCCATATGAAATAGACGATACGGATTTGGACTGCTTCCTTTGCTGTGTTACTTTTTTTAAATTTGTTTATATTATATATTTATACGTGTGTGTATATCATGTATGAAGAAAATGTACTGTAATTATGAAAGAAATATAGAATAAATCAAGACGTTTTGCAAAAAAAACCTGCCAGTCAGTTACGCTAAATTTTTCTGTACTTGAAAGATGGTCAATCTCTTAACAAAATAAAAAAAAAACAATTCCTTACATTTTTCTACTACCCACATGCTTTTTTAAAACACTAAAATTTATATTTAATAAATTATTATATATCTATGCTTTATGCCTGAATAACGTACATTGAAAGCGAATAAAATAGCGTATAAGTCATATTTCTGAAATTTAAAGCTTAATTTAAGGATATGTGTGTTTTTTTAAAGCCATTCAATAGAAAATATTATGTAAAATAGTAAAACGCAAAAAAAAATTCAATAGAAAATTGATACTGCTTACATTATTATTAATGCACTTTGTGTAAAGCCAAACAAGAGCATATGAATAAAGAAGTGAAATTAATTAGAATGCTGTTTAATCATAGTTAATAAATGTACTACAATGTATGCTTTTAAATGTGCTTAACGCAGTGCTTATCAAACTTTCAATACTGGCGCCCCCTTTTCAATCAAAATTTTTATCACGCCCCCTTATACATTAATAACGTACTGAATGCAATAATAATGCCCTTTTTTTACGCTAAAGCAACAATCTTTATTATAAACTGTACAAATTCATGACATAAGCATAACATTTTGTATCTGTTGCTTTAAGGCAAAAAAAAATAATAATAATAAATAATAGGATAATTATTATGTTATTTTTCTTTTCTCTAATTTTTAAATTGGGACATATTGCAAAATGCGGTTGCTGCTTAGAAGATAAAATATAAATGTCAGCTTTTTTTAGAAATAACTCAGAGGTTCAATTTCTAATCAAAAACATTCCTTTGAAAAACTTTGCTCTAAAAGACAAGCTCATGGAAGTCGCTAATACTTTGTAAACTTGTTCTTAATTTAGTATTAATTAATTAGTCATAAAATACTCTGTGCATCACTGATACATTAAAAGTATACCGGCTGAAGTACCCACTATATGCCCGAGTTCATTTATAAGAAAATAAAACTTTATTGATATAATAGCTGAACTGTCAGGAGAGTAAAGCCAAGTGCGCGACAATGTTTACAAAAATGTAAAATGACTTTTTTTTTAAATCATTGCTCAAATTATAATTAATTTTAAGCGAACTGTAATTTTAAGCCTCACAGAATTAGCATTTAGAATTGATGCTGAGTAATGAACAATATTATAAAATTCCGATGAAAAATAATTGTATTACTTTTAATATTTAAAGCGAAAAGACTTCAACATGTTTTAACCCTCGAGCAGATACGCACTCGATATTAATGGTCGAGAGGGGTTAATGAGTCACCCCAAACTTTTTTTATAATTATTTTTATAGTACAAAATAAAAATCGTAATTGGAGTGAATAATTTAATTAAGAGAAAGTATACTCACCTACTTTCAAGGGCAGAGAAAATACACTGGCCTCAAAAAGTTAAGGTACAACATGTTTTTCGAAGCTCACCATAAAAAAATGGCAGTAACAATAAAATGCATAGTTTACATGAATGATAATAACGAACTTTAAAAACATTAATGCAAAAACGATTGCTACAACTTTTATTTTATAGAAAAGAACGTATATTTATGAGTGAGAGAAAAATATGCAAATATCAAGCTTTCGTACTTTTGTGTGTAAGTTGTGTTGATTTTCAACAGTTGTTGGCAGTTTCGGTGACAATAGTCAATAGAATTTAGAAAATGTCTCAGAGACGTCGTTTACCCAATTCGTTAAGGTGGCAGGCAGTTGGATAAATGGAAATGGGATTGTCGCAGGCTGATGCTGCTAGACGTCTCAATGTGTCTCGTAGTGTTGTTCAGCGACTTTGGGATCAATACCAATCCGAAGATTTTGTGTCCAGAAGACCTGTTCCAGGCCGACCACGAGCTACAACACCTGCAGAAGACCGTTTTCTAGCTCTTTCGGCACGAAGGAGGAGAACCACTACTGTGCCGCAGCTCGTTGCAGACCACTTTCAAGCATCAGGAAGAAGAATCTCCGCTACTACGGTGCGAAATCGTCTTCACAATGCAGGTCTGTATGCAAGAAGACCAGTTGTGTGCGTTCCCCTCAACGGACGACAGCGAAGGAACCGCTTATGCTGGGCAAGAGAACATGTTTCTTGGACGCAGCAACAATGGGCTTCTGTGCTGTTCACAGACGAGTCCAGATTTACAATGGAGAGTGATTCAGTGCGTCTACTGATCTGGAGGGAACAGCGCACTAGATACCATCAATCAACACTGTTGAAAGACACAGTTATAGAGGTGGTGGAATCCTGGTTTGGGCAGGGATCTCGCTCGGTGGCCACACTGACCTGCATGTGTTCCATGGAGGAACCGTAACTGGTCTTAGATATCGGGATGAGACCCTTGATCCATATGTCCGCCCATATGCTGCTGCTATTGGTAACGACTTCATTCTGATGGATGATAATGCACGACCTCACCGAGCTCGGATTGTTGAGGAGTATCTGGAGGATCACGGTTTGGAACGAATGGAATGGCCAGCTCGATCTCCAGACCTGAATCCGATAGAACATCTTTGGGACTATCTTGGCAGAGAGGTTGCTGCTTTAAATCCTCCTCCAAGGTCGTTACATGAGGTGAAACAAGGCTTACTCTGTGTCTGGTTCTTCGCTTCCTATTCCGGTGTCCGACAACTTAATAAACAGCATGGGAAATCGATGCCGCCAATGCATTCAAGTTAGGGGTGGACAAATTCTTTATAAGAACCCATTTTTGTATTGTTTTTATGCCATTTTACTACATAACACTGTGATGTGCTGTTTTCTCAAGAATGGACTTTTCCGCAGAGATTGCTTTTTTGTTATAAATCGTTTTTGCAATACACTTATACAAATTTCTATGACGCATTCAATAAAAAACTATTTAATGCACATATCATCAAATTTTTTGTTTCTACATTCATTCATTTGCAAATTAGACACAAAAACCCGGTTGTACCTTAACTTTTGAGGCCAGTGTATTTCGGAAAAAAATTATCATACCGGGAACTCAGTCACAACAAGTACTTTAATATTGTAAAAGAGGTTTGTCACTCCCAAAAAGAAGGAGATATGTGATATGTGACAAATATATTTTAGTTCACGTTAAGACTGTAAAACAGAAGGATAGTCTCAGAACCATTGGTAACAATTAAACAGCTTTGCCAGAATTACCGATTTCGTGCACTCTGAACTCGGGGTAACCGCTCCCGGATTAAAGGTGTATTTATTACAATATGGATGTTTTAAAAATTATCTAAAACGTTTTCCTTTATTCTTTATATGTTTCGGAATACTCATAAAAATAAATATTGTCAAAGTAATCCTTCAAAGTGCTCTCTGTGCTTTTCTAAAAACCATAAAAATATTTTACAAGGAAAAAAGCGCAGCAGAAATAGTTTATTTCCAACTTTCCTAAATGAAAAAACAAATGCATAAGAGCAGGGACGTAACTAACCGTACAAGTAAGTTCGAAGGTAAAACCGCAGCAAATACATTCTGCTGCCTACAGCTGATGGCAATAATATAACAGTGATGAATTTTTAACTTCCTAATTTTTTTTATTATGGGTCTGGATTTTGTTTTTTCTCATTTTAGGTTTGAAAAAAAACGCAATAAAAAATTCTGTCATCATGGGATTACAGCAAGTCAAATAAAATGTGTTTTATTTGAATACAGAATCAAAGATGGCTAAAACGAGGTTTTAAATTAGAAGCTTTTATTTTTGATGACGTAATATCGCGGATGATATATATAATTTACATCAGTGTAAATGTGTATTTTTTTATTATGTCAGAAAGTATTTTGTTTTACTTCATTCCAGTAAATATATTTTTTAATCTTTTATTTTCGATATGCTCGCCCCCCCCAGAAAGGGGCACCCCACAGGCTGAGAAACACTGGTTTAATGCAAACACACTTTTTACCAGTAAACATTTTCTTAAAAATTATAATATAAAAAGTGAAATTTTTTTTAACTGATTATCAGATATCTCAAAGCTAATGTTAAAAAAAATGATTGACAATTTTAAAGTAATTTTATCATCTCATAGTTTTAAACATCAACAAAATCATTTTTTTATGGTTAACATGAAAAATACTATTAACAACATATTATTTTCTTGAAAACCTATTGTCTTGCAAAAGGGCGTTTCCCTTTTTTTTTTTGCTCAATTTATTTTGGAAAAGAAAGTTAATTTAACTAAGAAGATTTAATAAGAAATTAATGAATTATAAACTCCGTTTAGAACATCGTTACAGAAGAAAATTTTTGTCAATATAACAAGAGTGGGGAAAAAGCTTGGTAAAAGTAGAAAAAAGTTTAGTTAGCAAAATAATCCGGAAAAATCAGTTTAAAACAAAAATAGTACTAAAAAGGAATATGAAAGTAATGATTTTTTTTTACGTACGTTAAAGTAAATGGTAGAAATTATTGGATGGTGAAAGGCAGGGCGCATACTTTAAATGTTTGGCAAATTGTTTATCGATAAGAAAAAAAATCAATGAGCAGTTTAAGTTATTGACGTTCTCAAAAGTGTCACGCTAAATAAGAGGAGTAAGTTGCAGCAGTAAATTCACTTTATCTAGAATGACTGGATTTAAATTACCTTTGAATGTTTTAAAGGGAAAAAATATCAATATGCACTAAGGGAAATAAAATAAATAATTCGGAATATATATGTATTTGTTTTCATGCTACAGAGTAACTAAGTTTACAGTTTACACACATACACAACACGTTTGTAAAACAAATAAATTAAATTTATGTATATATCTTTTATAGTGAAAAAATTTTTACAGAAAGTAATGGATTTGGCTGTTAAAGAAAATTCAACAATTGTTAAATGAAAATGTCACTTATTTATTCCTTATACCATTCTGTCACGTAAAGAAATATCTAAATGACTGCAAATGAGAGAACTCAAAGCATAAAATGTTTCTTTTTTCAATATTTTGAAAGATTTCTTCTTTAAATTGAATATAAGCGGTTTGAAATAAATTATTGCATGTGGGAAAATCTTAAGCCCTTAACGAAATGCGAAACAAAGAAAATATATAATTCATCGTAAAAGCTTTCTAAATTAACTAAATTGCTAATCTTAATTTTATTCGAACTCAAACATTTTACGAAATACTGTGAATTCACACAGTAGATATTTTGCATTAATTTTTGTCAGTGAACTTAGAAACAAATTTACCAAAGCTATTTCAAAATAAAATTAAATATTTGCTTTATAATTCAAGGCAATTCCAGAGTAAGTGATATTGTTTCATTATTTATCTAATCAAATTATAAGTAAAATGGAAGAATTAATTTAGCAATGAGAGCAAAGAAATGAATAAAGCATTTATAGTGGTAAGCATTATTTCTTTGTTGGATGTAATAAGCAAATTATATTAATACTTATGAATCTATTTTAAGTCATGCAATTAATGAGGATCTAGAAATGACATGATTCACAAATCAAATTTATCCGAATCATGTGAACCAGACTTATGTGATTATATAAACATCATAAATGTTTTATGTCTTTCCGAAAATTTTTGATAGTGTTTGTTTTACAATTGCTTGATTTATACGATGCTCTCACTGGATTATAATTTTTATAAATTAAACTTAAAATTTTAACCTCGTTTAAAGTTTAAGTTACCTGAAATAGGATCAATATCCGCTCCACATCCTCATTTTTTATGTTAATTAATTGTCTGTGTCTGTGTGTGTGTGTGTGTGTATGATAATTTTTTAATTAAAAAAATATCCAACAAGTCATTTGATAGTTCTTAATGAAAAACATTATATAAATATTTTTTTTTAATTTTGCATGCATTTTAGTTACATATTTTACTATATAAACCGGTGCTTATCAAACTTTCAATATTTGCGCCCCAATATTTAATCAAAATTTTCATCTCGCCCCCCCTTTATACAAAAACAATGTATTGAATTCAATAATACTACACATTGATGCTAAAGCTACAATACGACTTTAACCTCTTTAAATGCCACCGGCGTATATAAATGTCTCACTCAGCCAGTGCGTTAATTGCCCAGGACGCATATATACGTCTTTCCGAGGTACGATCTTTTCTGAGCATTTCTATCCATAAAATTATTCCCAGGGCTTCGGAGTGCAAAAAATTAACCTTGACGGTGCTTGCGAATTATTTGCATAATTCAGATGATTTGCTTATTCATTTATTTTTTCTTCTGTCTTCCCCCAAACCCCAATATACCACATACGCGTGTCTTAGAAGAAAATAGTGACACTAGGAGTGGATTTGTGAAATTTTCAATCGGCACTTAAGGGTATAAACCATTAAAATAAGTGTTAATTTCTATATATAATTTTATGACAAGCCCATGGAGTCACTGATAATTATTAAACTTGTTCTTAGAATTATTAAATTAATTATAAAATACATTGGGCACTACTGATACATTTATAAGTTTATTATATCAGTGTAAATATGTATTTTATTTTTTATTATGGGGTCACAGGGGTGTTAAATTTCTCTAGAGGTCTGAAAATATAAACATTTTTCAAACATGTATAATTTCTTTAAATTTAAGTTAAATAATTCGAATCTTTTACACATTACTTATAAAGGAATGGGGCTTCAGATAAGTATAAATTGTTTAAAATATAATCATAATTTTATAAATTATAAGCATATGAAAATAAAAAACTTTTCTATAAGAAATATTTATTAAGTTTTACGTCGCGCATGCTATTTTCTAAAAGAGTAGGTTTAATTACTAGCTATAAGTTGATTTATAAAGACACATGTATGCTTAATACTTTGTAGCTACTTTTATATAAATAGAATAATAACTTATATATTTTAATAAATAAAATATACATTTTTAAAAATATTTAAAAAATTGCAATATTTTACAAATATTTTGAAATACAAAAGATATATAATACTAAAATTAGGTAGAGTTTAAAGAGTATGATGCACTGTATAATAATTCTATAAAGTTTCATACATCAGAGGCTAATATTTTAGAAAATAGCGTGCACAATGCAAAAAATACTTAATATATATTATAGAATTCTCATATGCTTATGACTTTTAAAATTATTTCTATATTTTAAACATTTTATACTTTTCTGAAGCCCCATTCTATTTTAAATAATATGTAAAAGATTCGAATCATTTAATTTAAATTTAAAAGAATTATACCCGTTTGAAAATCGTTTATATTTTCAGACTCCTAGAGAAATTTAACACACCTGAGACTTCTTAAGTCAGAATGCCTTTTCTGTGTCTATTTTTAGTAAACTAATAATTTTTTTTAAGAAATCTTTTGTTTTTGACTTATTTATTATGCTCGCACCCCCTTAGAGTTATTATCCCCCCCTATGGATTCACGCCCGACAGTTTGAGAAACGCTGATATAAACACTTACAATATTCTTCGTAAATTATAAACTAATCAAATTTAATGGTGATACGTTAGAGTTATTATACTCTTAATGTTGCAGTAATATTTTATTTAATTCCGACTTAATTTTAATCTAATAAATCCTATCTGGTGTTATAAAATGAGACGAATGATAGTAAGCCATGTTATTATAAAACGTATAAAAGTAAACTCCACTTAATCAAATACAAGAATACATTAGAAATTGGAGTTTCAATACATTTTAATTGTTTAATCATGTGGTTGATAAATCTATTGACCCGAACTTATATATGTAAATTATTTTTCCAAAAAATAAATCACTCTTTTACAGTACTTAATTTCCCCGTATTTAATTCTTAAAATTATTTAGACAATTTTAGTTAATTTGATTTCAAAGATATATTTACGTTGTGATTTTTATGTTATAGTTTATGGTTGATTGAACATGTAATTTCACTTATAAATATCCTGAACCTTATTTATTTTCTAAATCACCTTTTTTTCCTGAAATCTAACTGGGAATCTAATTAATTGAATTTTTATTGAAATTAATTGAATTGTTTATGTTTCTCTACTAAGCGGCTTATTTATGTACTATAATGATAACCCTTGATACAGACATAATAAAATGTATGCTGGGTAAATTTAAACAAGATATGTACACATTTTTGAAAATTACATTTATACTTTGTATGTCAATTATTGAATATGTAAACACTTCCCGTTTTATTTTAAATAAAGCCAATTAACTGAATTTGTTGGATTAAAATATTTCTGAAATTTATAAATTGCGCATGCATGTATAATATGCGAATAATTTTCTAAATTTTTTTCAAGGCATTCAGTTGATTGATACTGTGTCATGAACATTTTATAAACGGATTGAATGGAAATAAGCAACACTCTTGTAGCGCTTCTTATTTTAAAGATTCAAGGGTATAAGGGGTTAAGAAGATTTACCCATACAGAAAAGGTTTTTAGTATAATGAATGCTATTTTTCAGAGTTTTATGAGTTGTTTAAAATATTTAAAAAGTTGAAGCAAAATTTTAGGATACAAATTTACCACATTTTTTACTCGCAAGTGTAGGAAATAAAACCTTTTGATTCCACTAACAAAAAAACACTTTTAAAATCTTAAGCTTTCTCATTATGAAATTAGTTGCATCAGTTATGAAACTCAACCTCGAAATGCAAAATTTGTACATGGCAAAATTTGTTACTCCAATAGTAAGATTTGTACTTGGTAAAATTTGTAATTTCAATAATGATATCAGTTTCTGTGAAATTTATATCTGGTAAAACTTGTTATTTCGATAGTGTGGAATTAGTGATTATGAAGTTTATATATGGTAAAATATCTTATTTCGATAGAGTGAAAATAGTGATTGTGAAATTTACATCTGGTAAACTTGTTATTTCGAAAGCATACAATTAGGGATTGTGAAACGCGTGTACATGGTAAAATGTGTCACCACAGCAGTATATCCTCGGCATCAGTTATTTTTAAAATTGTCTGAACTGCTTTTACCGTTCGCAGATATTTTGTTCAAACTTACAGTATGTCAATTTAACGTAGACTATTATAATCATTGAAGATCAGTGGTTGAGTAGTATTGTAATGCGCTTCCACGCCACAAGTCCGGAGCTTAAATTCCAGGCTTGGCAAGGTCGACACTCAGCCTTCAGTGGGTAGATAAATGGCTATCAAACTTATTTGGGAACTGAAAAATCGGATTTTCGCGTCAGACTGACCACTTGACCGAAACATCTGCACATGCATATCAGAGCCTAATGTTAATTAAACTGAGATAGGCACGGCAGGTCTTGGTCCTTATAGGCTGTTGCACTACAGATTTCAGATTAGTATTATAATTTTATCACTTAACAAAATACTGAACCGATTTTAAATGAAAGAACGATACATATGATATATTTTCCTTAGTGTATATGTATCTTTGATTTAATACCCATTACAGCTTCCTTGCACATTCTTAAACCAAAATAAAAAATATATATATAAATAATTGTTAAAAGTAAGAGTCATGTGGGGAAACCAAGTACCGTTTCGTTCCACCGCAACTGCAGTGATAGTTTTGCAGTTCAACACTTGCGCCTACTTGCCTCAGGTTGACTGTAAGTCTAGTGACGCTATTACAACAGGATTGTGGGGAAAAAAAAACGAGTGATTAAGTTGTGCGAAAATGGGTTCGACAATTCAATCATGAGTTCATGGTGAAGCGTGGAACATGCGGTCTTCTGTTGTCAATGATGCATTGATTGAGAAAGTTAATGATGAATTTCGTGAAAACAGACAGTTCTCAATAAGGTTGTTTGTAATGAGTATCCAGAAATTTCAAAAACTGCTCACTTGCACCATCTTTCATTAAAGATAGTATAGACAAATGCATTTCCCAATATGAAAATACGAGAACAATGGTGGTAGCTAGGCAGAAAATAGTTTCAGATAAAAATAAAATTTAATTTAGAAAAAAAATATCTCGTATGCGAGTTTTTCCAAAATGGGACTTAGTTTCCGGGTATTTCTCATGCGTAAAACTATCGTAAGAAATACATTTTTAAGTAAATCTACTGATTGAAGGAGAAATAAAAAGTTAGAAATATACGTGGTTTTTTATGCTTTTATCAATAATTCAACTATTGTTTAGATCACCATACAATTGTAATAAATTATGGCTCTGTCTAATTAAAACAACTTATGTTTTAATACAGCATAATGTTAAACGCTAATGTACAAGCCTTATGCTTTATTTGTTCCAAAAACTATTATTTTCTTACAACAATCAACCCAACTTACGTATAACATTACTTTTATTTTCTTGCTCCTGATTTTAAAGGGTCCCTGACGATTAGTTAAGGGGTGGTAATTCCAGGAATTAATATCCTGTATTTCATACGAAACGAATTCCAGTCCCCACTGTGCAGCCAGTATATAGAATAATTTAGGATTAAACGTTAAGTTTAAATTAGCTTTCGAAGCCCTTACCTGTTGTTGAGTTAAATTTAGTAGAGTGAGTTACAGTTTAGGTGTTTCCCTCATCACATGACATAAGTATGAGTGGTGGTTAAGTCACGTGATTTGCAATTACGACAATGCTCATTGGTACCCATTGTATCGATTTAGAGGCAATAAAATTTTGCCAAATAAAACTAAATGCAAAGTATCGGCCAATCGTCTGCAATTGCAATTAAAAAATAAGTTTCATTTTGCTCCTGTTTAGTTGATTTAAGTTAAACTTGAATTTAATTTGGCACATAAGTGTTTAAATGAATGACTTAGATGTAAGATTTATTACTACTATCTATATCACATTGAAGAATTTTAATAAACATCTACTATATGAACATTTAGACAAAAATTACTTATTCGATCGTTCACAGCAAATAATTACATTTTAAACTGCAACTTTAATTAAAAAAATAATTCATTAATCCCTTCAAAATAAGTGTTGTAAATATGGATGCCTAATTTATTCAAAATTTTTTAAAGAAAATTTAAAAGTAATGTTATAAATATTAAGGAATTTATGAATAATTAAACTTTTAATTATTATTTCTGCTTTTTTTTCTCTTATTTAGAACTGTCTTAAATATTCTTAGTTTTAAATTTTTGAATAATTTTAATAAAAATGCACATGAATATTTCATTCTAACTACCGACAGAATTATGTTACACGTTTTATTTGGTTTCATCAAAGGCACAACATTCTGCATGTGCCTTTTTACCCCCTCCCCAATTTGGATCCGATTAATATATATTGGAAAGAGATACAGAAGAGCATTCAGTTTTTCGACTTACTCAAATAAATACATTATATATAAATTTAATGTGCATCAATTTCCATTCACCATTCGTAAAGTATTTTTAATGGTGTCATATATTTTGAAAAAAGAAAATGATTCAAGGAATATTCTAATTTCTATTTTCAGACGTAGGTATTAGTGAAAAATATTTGACAACATACTGCAGTTCCAACATAATTTATCCAATGCAAAATACATTTCAGGCAAAAGATAATGCTTATTTCAACTTAATGTATAAAAATAAAGATATTCACAATTGTATACGAAATTTGCCCTAAATCTAAAACTTTATTCCTGAATTCTTGACAGATTTCAGCATTTTATTGAAAAGTGCATTAAAGCATTTGGTTTGAGATGCATTAATTTTGACATTTTCAGAAAATGTTGAGTTTTTTTTTTTGACAATTTTAGAAATCTTTTCGAACGCAGTATTTCTATTCAACAAACTAAAATAAAGGGAAATATTTTCTATTCACTTGAAAAAAATTATTATTTATGTTTTTAAATACAGCTTCAAGAACTCATTAATACATTTTTCTAAAACAATCACATTTTAAAGTTATTGTCACGCTTGCTTTCGCTTAAACGCCCACTTATCGAAAAAGCTTTTCAAAGATTATTGAATAAAATGTAAGTAGGGCATTGTAAGCTATTTTCGAATTTTTCTTTTTACTAATCTTTATTGATTTTAGAATTACAATTCTTTAAAAGCGACAATTTTTTTTTAAAAAAGAAAGTATTTTTAAAATATAATCTTAAAAAGTAACACGTGCATTTTATTATTTTTTTATTCCTATTCAAGAGCAAACGAATAGCTTCTGTTATCCTAGTTGAACATTACTTTCAAAAGAAATATGGAATAAAAATGGTTATTAATCACCACGGAATTTATTCATCTAGATTGGCTTTGCTCACTTTTTGAGCCATGAAAACGAATAATTTTAATTTTATGTTTAAACGACGGTTATTAATCACGTGTCTTACATAGTTAATAATAAAATAAGATGGATTATTATTTAAAGAACATTAAAGGTAAACTTAACAATGAATTTATAGCCTTAGTAAAAAGAGTTTAATGGGATACTTTTATTTATTAGAGTGAGAGGCAGTAATATAGATAAGAGAAAGGGTATGATATTAAAGTAGTATAAATTATTTTACGTTCATTCACGAACTTAGGACAAAATGTCAGATGTTCCTTCTTGGCATATCATTTCTACTACATACATACACATATTTGAATTAAAGAAATAAATTTCGTTTATTTTTTAAAAAACACAGTCATAAAATTAATATATTAAAGAGTTTCTTGGAAACTCTTAATGGTAGAAATGGTTTTAGTATTTGCTTTGCGTATGAATTTTTCAAAATTCCTTGACACTTTACCAGACTAATAAAAATTATGATATTAACTCCCCGGTGCCACCGTTTCTCGCATACTCTCGTGTATGAAGTGTGTTGGGATTAAAAGAAACGCCACAAATGAGCAAATTATTATCTGAGATAATTTAATTCCTTGCACTCAGTTAATGTCATTTTATTGTATTACAAAGCTGTTGGACTTATTTAAAATATAGTAGCAAAATTTGTAGAATCGTACTTTGGAAGGATGGATATATCCGTCCGGTGCTTCTAACCATAGGAATAATCAAAATGTATATATAAGACAGCGAAAATTAAGGGGTTAAGAAAATTATTAAATGAAGTGCACAGCTATTGTACGATCATAAGCACGTGTTTATATAACCAGTCTGTTTTTAAGGTATCCAAATACGTTTGGAACCGTGATTTTCAAAAACGCATAAATGGATAATTTTCATGATATTTAGTGTCACTTTAATTGGAATATATGCATAAAATTGTTTTAAAGAAAGTTTGATAAAAAAAAATTATTTAAATAAAATATTTTGGCAAAAAATTAGCTTAGAATAATCTTTTTTCCAAATTATCTTCTTTTGTGAAACATGCTTCTATTAGAATAATATTTTGCCCGCATATAGCTCAGACCTCTGTTCAGAGGCTCAACTAAAAAATTTGAAATACATAACTTAGAAGTGGGTTTATTCATATTTTAAGACGACAGAGAGAAGCAATTTTAAGAAAAAAAAACGCCAAAAATTATTTCAATTGGTGGTAACTCGGAAAATAATGTGAATTTTTCAAGAATGCTAGTTGAGCCTCTGTAGAGAGGTTTGAACTATATACAGGCATAACATTATAAAGGGAGAACTATTTTTCACAAAAGGAGAACATTTGGAAAAAAGATTATTCTAAGTTAATTTTTAGCCAAAATATTATATTTAAATAATTTTTTTTTTATTAAAATGTCCTTAAAACAATTTTATGCATGTATACTAATCTGAGTGACACTAAATATCCTGAAAATTATCCATTTATGCGCTTTTTTTTAAATCGCGTTTCCGAACGTAGTCGGATACCTAAAGGAGTATATTTTGTTTTTAATTTCAACTGCTAAAATTTGAAAAGAATAAACTGTTCTTTAAAGAATTGCAAATAATAATTGTCATAATCACTTTCATTAAGTATTGTATACTACCTTGTAAAATATTTATACTGCGCGCGCGCGCATTACACACACACACACACACACATTTATATATATACTAAAATTCTTCCCTTCATCCTTTTTATCCAATCTTCCCTAATGATCTTGAAAGAAAACTTTAATAGGGTCTATAAAATCATCATCATTCATTAGATAAGTAAATCCAATTATTAGTCTTTAATATACAATTGATATATTTCTATTCCATTTTGTGCACTTAATAGTATCTATAATTTTGAATTATCTTTGAATATTATACATCTTATATTCTCTCTCTCTCTCTTTATGAAATGCGAAATGCATTTATACCTTTTGTTTTTAAGGAATTTATATCTGCTAATTATTTGATTATTATGATCAATTTTCTGTCATAGGAAGTGTTATATATACCTACACACACAGACACACACAATATATATATATGTGTGTATATATATATATATATTCATATATATATAAATTATGAATCATCCCCAGACCCTTATATGTCTCTCTCAGCTGGGTAATCTTCTTGACCAGTACATTTCAACTCACCTCCCGTATCACTATTTTGACTTTGAATTCGGCTGACTAACTCCAACCACGTGGATGAACAACACTCTTTTCCAATCGACGTTTAAAATAGAACTCCTCTCTAGTCATGTCTTGGGGTACATATTGATTTGTTGAATCTATAGAAGAAACATTCGTATGATAAATGATTGTACCTTCCATTGTTCCTATCAATTCCAAACACGTCAACTTAGAAGTAATCATATAAATAAATCACACACACACATTTCAACATCTTGCCCTTGACTTCTTTACTTGTTATTGCAGGTGTATGTAAAAAACATGTTAAAATGTAATTTTTTTTTAGTGAGTCATTACACAAAATTTAAACTTTCATTTAAACAATAAAGAATGGCATGGATACAGTTCAATTGTGGGCCTCTAGACTTATCATTAGGACAAACATGATAATTTGTTATGCACACTGCTCAAAATAATTAAAGGATATTGCGGTTTTAGGTGGATCTTGTGGCTGAGAAACTTTTTAGCTGATTGATACATGGTTGACACACGTAGTAGGTTATATGAGAATAAATTACACATGTTTGGTAGAAAAAAATGCATTTTATTGCGCATTTGTGTACAAACGGAAAAAAAACACAATTGTTGCATATGAGAAAAAAGAATAAGAAAAGGTGTTTTCTTCAAAGGAAAACAATTTCAGGAGGGGGTATGGTTTATACGGACGGCCAGCAACGTTGAGTACCATGAGGCATGGAGTCAATGAGGCTATTAATTACGAGTTGGGATATTCTGACCCACTCTTCCAGAAGAGCTCTTTCCAGTTCTTCGAGAGTTTGTGGGGGTGGTTGGCGGCCAGTAACTCGTCTTCCTAGAGAGTCCCAAACGTGCTCTATCGGATTCATGTCTGGAGAACTCGCTGGTCATTCCATTCGTACGATTCCTTCCTCGAAAAGAAAATCCTCCACCAGGTTAGCACGATGTGGCCTGCAGTTATCGTCCATTAAAATGAAGTCATCTCCGATTGCTGCAGCGTAAGGGCCTACAATAGGTCTGAGGATCTCATACCTATGTCGGCGAGCAGTCAGAGGTCCATCTCGAATGATGTAGAGGTCTGTGCGCCCGTCAATGGAGATGCCACCATACACCAACATTCCCCCATCGCCAAATCTGACATTTTCTTGCACGAACGCAGGATTACTCACTCCTACTGCCACGGTCCCTCCAGATGAAAATACGCCTATTATCCGGATGAACAGAAAAACGGGACTCTTCAGAAAAAAGAACATTGCTCCATTCATTTCTCCTTCAGTTCACATTCTCTTTTGCCCACTCCCTGCGGTCGCGACGATGCCTTGACGTTAGTCCAACACATACCGTCGGTCTGCGAGCATACAGACCTACACCATGGACCTGGTTTCGGACAGTCTGAGTTGAAACCGTGGTGTTAGTAGCCCAGCGAAGATGTTGTTGGAGAATAGTAGCGGTCATATTTCGGTGTCTCCAAATCGTTAACACTAAATAACGATCTTCATTGGTCGTTGTTGCCCGTCTACGACCTTGTCCTGACCTTTGGCCTGCACTTCCAGTATCCAAAAAAAGGGTTACAGATCCTAGAAATCACACTTTGTGACACTCCAATGGCTTGCGCTACTTCGGCTTGAGTTTGGCCCCCTTCTAACCTACCAACAGCAATCCAAGTTTCTGAATCGGTTAAATGAATTCGCTGAGACATCCTATTAATCGAAACAAAGCAGTCACTGAATGCCGATCATCCGTGTCTTCATTTCAATTGAAAGTCAAATTTCATTCGCTGCCGCAGAAGCGACGTTTTTGACTTAGAACTCAAAATTAGCATACTCCACAATTTGAAAATCAAAAAAATTTGCATTTGTGATTCTCTTCTTCCATTTTCGGCAAAAAAAAAATTCGCTTATATCTTTATTTTATATAAAACTTACAACAGCCTTTAATTGTTTTGAGCAGTGTATATTTTTAAGAAAATAGTTTCAAATGTCAAATTCAAATAAATTTAATTCAAGTATTTAATTTCATTCAGTTTCTTAAGTATATAATAAAAAGCTGAATAGTAATGGAATTAGAATACACACTGGAATATATTCCAAGTTTCATTTTTTGATTCCTGAAGAAAAAAAATGTTCAATAGAGGAATTAGAAAGAGGAGATTATTCTAGGGTGTCTACCCCATCATTTGCCTAAAATTGAACTTCTTGAAATTAATTCCTTCGCCAGTGACCTTCATGCGGGTTTCTCTAGTGGCATTTTAATTAGAATTAAAGCAAACCAGATTGAAGTAAATGAGAAATTTCTTTATATTTAAGAGAAACATTTATTGAAAATGATATTTCATTTAGGATCACAAGAGCCAGCAATACACTTCTTTTGTTATTTATTGATACTCTAGTTTGGACTTCTAACATGTAATCGAATAGATCGTGCAATCTATTTTGCTTTATTTTGTACTTATTTTGGTATAATTTATAATAATTGATTAATGCATTTTTATCAATCAATGATGTAAATGTTTAATAAAATATGTAGTGGTCCTCACATTACATAAAATAAATATCCAAGATCTATAGTTATTTTTCATTAAGTCGATAATTGAAGAATCTATGCTTCAAGTTACTCAACAACATACAAACAGAAGGATTAATTTGAAACAAGTGAACTAAGAACCTGCTTCGGAAATGTGCATAGGAATTATTGTTTAATATTGATAATGGCTGAAATAAGGATTTTTTTCGGAAGGATAAACAATAGTAATACGTTGTTAGTTAATGTTGTGAATACAGTTAATATTATCAGTTTATTTATCATTTTTATGAAGTTTTTATATGTTATCAAATGATGGACAGTAAAAACTCTATAAGTGTGTTCATGTGCCCAGGGAATTTCTTATGTAAGCTTTATCACTGATTTAAGTATGGTTATTAGACTGAAACCTTATGGAGTATCCATATTTGCAAATATTTTTTTACGCAATACGTTTAATTTATGTAATATGTCTTGATTAATTGTCGTCGTTTTATGCATTGGTAAATATTATAAATAGAATTTTGCTTTAAATGAATCCATCTTCATCACGACCAACTTTGCATATCCTTCTTTGAAATGTTACACCTCATAGATTTTTATAATTAAAATAATTTTAGCCAAATTCTTTTAAGAACTAAAGGTAGCTGAAACAGTGCAATATACGAAAATAAAATGAAAATATGCACATGGATAAAAAGCAGCGAACAAAAAAAAGATGTAGATCATTTTTTAAATGCTTTCATTTTCTTACAATATATTTATAAAAGTGAAACTACTTTGCTCAATTCAAGAGAGAGTTATTGTGTGAAATATTAATGTTTTCAATTGAACTTAGCAGAGAGAGGAATGTTGAAAATATTTTTTGGAATCTGACTCCTCGATTGCTATATATGGTTCTATCTTTGAGGAACAAGGCGGTACGTGAGAGTAAATATTAGAAATATAATTCACCAGAATTGTAAATAATAATCATTAAATGGCACTAAAAGTGACGGCATCTGAAATAAAATAGAAAAGCATTATCTTGTTTTACAAAAGAAGAATCTTAACTACAATAATAAAACGTCTTGTAAATCAAGCTATTCATCTAAAAAAAAGTATATAAAGTATGCACACAAGTATCTAGATAAATTATAATCATAAATAAATTAATCTCAATGTAATTAATTAATCGTGTATTAAATATAAAAGACAAAATGGAAAAAGTATAAGCATTTCTTCAATGAAAAAAAGTATTTAAAATTGTGAGTTAGAAAATTTTGGAATGTAAATGTAAAACAGAATTATTCTGGATTTAAAAAGGTTCTTGATAGATCTCATATACGCAGTCAAATTATCTACATTTTTTTTTCAGTTTTAAAGCTAAATTCTGAACTACTGTATAGGTTTAATCCAGCGTTTCTTAAACTGTGGGACGTGCCCCCTGGGGGCAGGACAACCCTACGAGGGGGCACGAACATATCGAAAACAAAACATTTAAAAAATAATTAATTTACTGGAATGAATTAAAACAAAAAAAATTTCAGGCATAATAAAAAACCCACTTTTACTGTGATATAATTTACAATCTCTCTCTCTCTCATCTGGCGTCATAAAAAAAAAAACTTCTTCAATAACTAATTAGCTATCTTTGATCCTATAATCACTTGAAAAAAAACGTTCCTTTGATTTGCTGTAATCCTATGATGAAGTACTTTTGTTACATTTTATTTTTAAACCTAAAATACTACTCTTCTATAGAAAACCCAGACCCAGTAATGAAAAAAATTAGGAAGATAAAAAATTCATCACTGGTATTCTTTTTGAAATACTAGCTATATGCAGCAGAATATATTTGCTCCACATCTGTTTAACCTTCTAAATTATTGGTACAGTTAGTTATGGCCCGTCTCATATGTGTTTTTTTCTCATTTAGGGGAAATGTAAGTAATGTATTTCTCTGGGTGGAAGCTCCATGTAAAATAGTTTTATGATATTTGGAAAACCACAGAGAGAGAGAGCACACACTTTGAAGGATTACATGGCCAAGATATATCTTTATGAGTACTCTCAAACATATAAAGCATAATGAAAAACGTTTTACACATTTTTAAACAGTAACATCTACAATTATATTGAATACACTTTCAACCCGGAAGTGTTTGCGCGGGGCACACATATCACTTAATCGTTAATTCAGGCGAAACTGTTTATTTGTTACCAAAGAAAATGGAAAAGTCCTTGAAAGTAGGTAAGCTTACTTTCTCTTAATTAAATTATTCACTGAAATCACTATTTGTATAGAGTACAATAAAAATAATTTTATAAAAAAAAAGGATTGGCATGACTCACCACCACCCCGCGAGACCAATGACGTTAGGATCGAGTGTGTGCCTGCTCCCGGGATAAAACATTTTGAAGTCTTCTCACTTTAAATATTAAGGATAACACAATTATTCTTCATTGAAATTTTATATTATTTTTCATTATTTGACATTAATTCTAAATATTCATTCTGAGAGGCTTAAAATTATAGGTAGCTTAAAACTAATTATAATATGATCATTCATTTTAAAATATCATTTTACATTTTCGCAAACATATTCACGCATCCGGGTTAACTCTTCTGACAGTTCAGCTGTTATATCAAGAATGATTTTGTATTTAAAAAAATGAACTCGTGCAAAGAGCGGGTACTTCAGACAGTATACGTTTAATGTCTTAATGCTACACAAGGTATTTTATAACTAGTTTACTCATACTAAGCTGAGAGCAAGTTTAATAAGTATTAGTGACTTCCATGAGCTTGTCTTGAAGAGGAAATGATTTTCAAAGGAAGGTTTACGATTCGAAATTGTCCCTCTGATTATTTTTTCTATATTTGGCTGAGGTCTATATTTTGTCTTCAAAGCAGCCACCGCATTTTGCAATGGTTGCAATTTAAAAATTCGAGAAAGAAAAATAAAATATATATTACTTAAAAGTAACGCATTTAAAATTTAATATACTTAACTTATTAATTTGTACGGTTTATAATTAAGATCATAGTGTAGCTTTAGCGTCAAAAAGTGCATTATTATTGTATAAGGGGGGAGATAAAATTATGATTGAAAAATGGGTCACCAGTAATGAAAGTTTGAGAAGCACTGGTTTAATCAAATATAATTTTTATAACACTAAAAAAACCCAAAATTCTAACTATTATAATTTACCTGATTAATTTTTTTCTAATAGTTTAATTAATTTAATCAAATAACATGTATGCAATAAAAATTTATATTCAAATAAAATATCACTAAGATTCATTTGAAGTACGCAATGTATTTTATTTTCTAGATGAAAGACAAAAAAAATTGGATCCCAAATATCTAAAAATGGTAAATTAAAAAAATGCGCATTAAACATGAATATAATGTGCGCTACTTTATCTATAAACCTAGAAGACTGAAGACTGTTTTGTGGAATTAGAACCAGTTTTAAGGCCAGTCTTTCTTCTACTCCAGTCTAAATACTGAATGAATTCCCAAATATAAATATTGAATATATGCTCTGAATCTACTACTAGTAATAAAAGAAGGTTATGTGGGAAGGAAAGCATTTGAAAAAGCTTAGATTTGTCCATTTACTACAGAAGAATAAGTCAGTTTTATCAAATTCAGGTATCGTAATACTAATTCAAATTTTGAAAAAGAATTACCTATTTACAGTAAGTTTTCTAATTCTGAAAAATTATTAAAATAATAATAGATTAATATAAAAAATGAAACAAAAATTCTATTAATAATATACATATTCAAAATTATATTTTCTTATGATCTCTTTACAACAATAACAATAAACTAATAATAAAAACTATTATATATATAATAATAATAATAATTCACGTTAATTCTCTCTAAATGATATTTTAATCCATAAATCATCTTGAACCTTCCAATACTTCGTGTGATTAAAAAGTTCTAGTTTTCTCTCCAAAATTAAAAGTTCAGCCTTTTTAAATTTAGGATGTTGCAATCTTACACCAGCAGAATATCTGGAACAATAAGAAAAATCATTACCGGAAACATATGATATACATGGAATCACATGAATCATATAATTACTCCGGTTGTTCATGAGTATAAAAAGCCTAATATCTCCGCAGTAGAGAACACGTTTGTCTTTTGTATTTCTTGTGCACGTGTTTTCCGTCCCGTTTTGTTTGTGATCATAAATAAATATGCTATTAAAATAGAGTATCAGGTCTCTTCAACTATCAATTCAATGACTACAAATAAACTAATTTAGTCCATTCATGCAAAATGTCTTAATATGAGTTAAAAATGCCAGTTCAGGCAAATTGTTTCATGTATTTACACTTTTGGACACACAAAATGTGAAATCCTAAAGGAAGCATTCAAAACCTGTGGAATTTACATCATGCGTCGGTGACGATGAAATACGCAAATCATTAGCATTATAGCACATACACACATCACGGCTGACTGTAGTGTCACTCACAAAACTATATAAAGGGAGAACAGAATGGGGCGATTTGAACTACGGCAATAGTTTTTATTGAGTGTTTTTTGCGTAAGTTCTTTACCTATGCCTCGCGGAAGACATCTAGCGTCTCTTGACCAAGTTTCTGAATTTGACACAGGGAGAAGAGTAGCCTATACAGATTGCGGATTATCATTCAGAGAAATCAATCAACGTGTTGGACGAAACCAAGCAACTGTGATAATGCCATCTATGGATTCAGATGGAAATGACGGACCGACGAAGCAGATCACATGCACCTCGTTCCACCACTGCATGTGATATTCAATCCGTTACACATC
The DNA here is from genome assembly GCA_019973935.1 of Trichonephila clavipes. Lineage (NCBI taxonomy): Eukaryota > Metazoa > Arthropoda > Arachnida > Araneae > Nephilidae > Trichonephila > Trichonephila clavipes. The sequence goes on along the minus strand of BMAU01001505.1, from coordinate 757,228 downwards.
ATTCGGTGTCCGCTCGTAGCATTCGACACCATTTGTGCAGAGTATATATATATATATATATATATATATATATATATATATATATATATATATATATATATGTAAGGATAATTAAATTAGATTAAAAATTAAATTCCCTATCTAGCACTTGACTCATCTTTCTCCGGTCCCATATTCAAGTATCAAACTAATCACCCATTTATTTCTTCCGAACATATGGCCTAGCCAATAAACATGTCTAATTCCAGATCGTTAGATTTAATAGTCAACATATGTCAGCATTAACTTTCAAGCCCCTCTTCAAAGCAGCGATACTTACCATATGTTTTTCAAGTGTTATCCACTTGAAACCACCACCATGGCGTGCTTTTTTCCTCCCTGCTCTTAGCGTCAGAAGAGATGTACAAACGATTGAATAAAGATCTTCTTTTTTTTAAACTTTAATCTGATTATGTCTTAAAAATCATGACATATATAAATATATATATATATATATATATATATATATATATATATTTATGTATATATATATATATTTATGTATATATATATATATATACATATATATATATATATATATATATATATATATTTATGTATATATATATATATTTATGTATATATATATATACATATATATATATATATATATATATATATTTATGTATATATATATATATATATATATATTTATGTATATATATATATATATTTATGTATATATATATATACATATATATATATATATATATATATATATATATATATATATATATATATATATATATATATATATATATATATATATATATATATATATATATATATATATATATATTTGTGTTACTAATCTGATATGAAATTTCAAAAAATATTGAAATTAAAATCTTCTCTCTTGTCACAAATATTAGGTCACAATAAATAATCGTTCAACTGTAGTGAATTATCTAAGATATTTGCTTGATTAGTATTATTTTATTGTTTATCAAAATTAAATTGATTCCGTTTATTTGAAAATTTATGTTCGGTTTGAAATATTTTTTCCCAAAAAAGATTACATTATTTATATAATGATATAAATAATATAATATAGTGCTATGCAGTTGTGCTCATAAAAGTGCTAATATATGCTGTCATAACATATATACAGAAACCGTTTTTACGTAATTTTGAGTTTATCATAGATTTTTATGGTTCTTTATTAATAGATATTTTTATTATAATTACTGTAAAATAACTTTTAGATTTTTTTTTGTTATAATACAATGTACTTTCATTAATACGCTTACATCAAAATTATTAAAGTAATCAGCGATGAATCTCTCTTCTTTTGCTTCAAAATACATAGATCAGGAAAATGTTTTAAATTTGAGACATAAAATTATTTATAAATTAGTATATTTTTTTAACCCCATTTTACATTAAAAAAATGTAATGCATGCCTTTTACTGTTGTTAAATATTTAACCATGCATCTGAAAATTAAAAATATGTTAATAAAATATATCCAAGGATTGATGAATATTATAAATTATAAAACCTACAGATTTGTAAAATCAGGGTATTGGTTCATGAGAAATTTTTTACATGAAATAAGTTTGCATTGTCACATTTTTAAATACAATAGCGTTTTTGCTGTGTGATCCTGCTGTGCAAATGATCAAAGAAAGTTTCTACACTATTTCTCACCTAAATAATAGGCATATATATATTTTTTAAAAAAATGTTAATTTGTGTATGTTAGAAACCTAAATTCTTCTTAATATAACGATTTTCAGGTGTTTACATTTTCAAATTGTATAGATTTTAACCTTTATAAAAATAACCTTACTTGAACCTCTAGGATAATAAGAAGCCCTTATAACTTTATTTTTAAATAATCATTGAATCTGGGCCATTGCCATTTAAGCAGCGAAACATGTAAACAAAGTATTTATTTTTATTTGCTAAAAAAGTGTTTACATGGAGGTACACAAAATATCTATGAAAGTGTAAGCTAAGTAATGTGTTTTTGTGTACCGAAAAAAATATTTGTACTAACAGAAGTATTATCATAGGGTACATATGCTGCAATTCCATCATGTAATATGGTAAATGTATCAAAACCAGAAATTTTTGAGAAAACTTAATATTGAGCCTGGTAATTACAGGGTACAGTCAATAGAGAGTTTAATAAAAAATAAAATTTAATAAAAAAGTAATTGTACGTTAAAGTTCATTTATCTCAAAATGTAAATTTTCGATGTTCGGTGTACCTTTTCTGGAAAAATAATGTTCACAGGTATCTATATTTATTATGACATATTTATAATGATGGCTAATGTATACTGAAATGAGATTTTTGTAAGAAACCCCAAAATTTATTTTTTACATTTTTTCATGGAAAAATAGGGTCAAATTTCAGTACGTTTGATAAAACATTTTATAAATTATTAAACAAACCAAAATAGGCTAAAAGCTCATTTCAGTATGATGAGAAAGGTTTACTGTAATTGCATGAAAATTTCAAACATGTACATATAACAGATTTTGAGAAAAGGTACATCAAAAACAGCCAATTTAACATTGTTGGTATAGAGGATTCCAACTCCTCTTAATTGAATAAATTTTTCCGTGCTAAATTTATCTATCATGTTTGTTGTCATATCATATTTTTATTATTTACTATCATCAATTTATTTCAGATTAGTTAGTTTATTTATATTTCATATTTTATTTAAAAATTCAAATTAAAACAGCAAATTGAAAAATTGTAATTTTTTGTTTAATCTTTTGAATACACACATGATAAAACACTTACAAATTGTGTATGCTAAATAAATATTTTTTACTGGGTACAATTTGGATTATTTATATGTGGGAAACTTTTTGTTGTTATTTCATTATATTTTAGAATATTTTAGCAGTATGGTAGCATAACCTTTAAAATAAACATATAAAAAAAGTTCTATAATTCAATTTTAATTTTTATTTAAAAATAAATTCTGAATTAGTTCTCTCACTCTCTCCTAGATTCTTTCATTTCAGTTTGAATTTGTAGCGTAATCAATCACGCTATTTATCATCAAAGAGGACTTGAAATTACATCAATGGAACAATTTCAGTCATTTTGGTTATTTAGTACTATTTTACCATCGGACTAGACAAGGTCGACTCATCCTTTCCTCCCTTTAGTGGGACAATAAATGATTACCAAGTTTGCTTCGAGAGTAAATTATTGGAGGTTTTGTTTCAGACTGACAACCTGATTAGTACAACTGCTCATGCACCTCAGCACCCAATGGTCACGTATACTAGGATTGGTACACTAGGTCTTGGACCTCATAGGCTGTTGCGCCACTGAGTTTGAGTTTGAGTACTACTTTATATTTCTGAACTCTTTCCATTTCCTCTAATGTTCCTAATTCAATTGAAGTTAATGAAAATTAATAATAATAATTTTATTAATTAATTTAAAGGCTCAAAAAGAAGATAGCCTCAAAAAAGAACTCCGCGTCCATTATTAGTATTAAGTTAAATGGAATTTTTTTAAAAGAAAAATACACAAAATTGCGGAAATGTAATTATTATGTCAATACTAGAATTTTATATTTCTTGTAGTTAGTTCTGATATTTTGATAATTTTATTGCGGTGGATAGGATTAAATTACGAGAGTGTTCAAGTATGACCAAAGGTTAAAATTATAATTTTAATAGTAAATGTTAAAGATAATGTAGCTACATTAAAATATACAAATAAATAGAAAATTATCTGTTACTGTATAAAACACTAAAAGTGAGTGTAATGCACAGTATCTCACTTTTTCTTCATCATTTCTACGACGAAAACATAATTATTACAAATTTGCTCGGGGGATCACTTTTCTTGTAAGTCAAGGCTATTTTTGATTTTATTTATGTTATTAGGTTTTAGGGAAAGTTCTCCATCGCTTTTCTGTGAAAAACCCGCTATTTTTTTACTTTTTACTTAAAAATTAATATAAAATATAATTTACTTTGTTAGCTACACACACAACTGTCTACATTGTCCAGGTAGCTTATGTAACCCTCTGGAAAACAAGTCCTCTGTTTTAGTGACAAAGTATTTTTCCATTGTTATTTCGACACCCTTGTAATTTATATATTCATTTCTATGAAGAAAAATTTGCAGCGACTGAAACAGATAATAGTCAGATGGTGCAATAGGAAGAGCATATGCCGGCCGAAGTAAAGTTTCCCAACCCAACTCTGCAAATTTTTATGCGAGGTTAAAAATAGTTCTGCAGCGTTTCTCAAACTGTGGGGCGTGACAACTCTAAGAGGGGGTTGCGAGCATATTGAAAACCCTAAAACAAATGATTATTTAAAAGAAATTACTAATTTACTGAAAGGAATCGAACAAAATACATTTTCTCTCTCACTCTTTCTGGCTTAATCAAAATAAAATAAACATTTACACTAGTATAATACACTTATAAATGTATCACCACTTCAGAATGTGTTTTATGATTAATTTAGCAATACTAAATTAAGAACAAATTTAACAATTACCAGTGACCCCAGTCTTGTCATATGTAAAATATATACAAAAATTAATACTTATCTTGATAATTTGTACAGTTAATAATTAATTCCTTAACTGCGGATTAAAAGTTACACGATTCGCTGTCCAATGACACTGTTTTCCACGTAGGCGTGTGTATGTGATGCATTAGTGAGGAGAGGGGAGAATAAATAAGTAAATCCTCTGAAATAAATAAACCCTTCAAAAACACAGCCCAGTTCTTTTTATTGCATTACAAAGCCTTCGGACTAACTTTATGGATAGCAGTGCACAGAAAAGATCATATGTTGTAAAGACGTAAATATACGTCCGGAGAAAATAACGCTTTAGCTGAGCGAGACGTTTATATACGTCAGCGGCACTTAGGAAGTTTAAATCGTATTGTAGTTGTAGCATCAAAGTACAGTCAAATTGAATTCAACACATTGCTATTGCATGGAGGGTTGCGTGATGAAAATTATGATTGAATATTGGGTCGTCAATATTGAAAGTTTGAGACGCATTGCAGTACTGCATGTAGTCTAGTGGTTTGGTGATGAAGATTCATACCCTTTCTTTTGACCGAAGATGGATGTTTATGTTGAATTGTATTATTACGAAGTAACGAACAGTAACCACTATTTCATTTTCTTCCAGCAACTCATAGGTCATTATAACTTACCGTCTCATCAACAACACAACATAACCTTATTCTGACGCACGCCAGCTTTAGATGTGAATAGTGGTGTCTCCCCTTTGTAAACATATACTTTTTTTTCGAGCCGCGTGTTTGTACACTACCCACTTTTTATCTCTATTCACCAAGTGGTCCAAAAATGGTTCTCTTTTTTGTGACTATTACGATTAGAAGAATATATATATATATATACATATATATATGGAAATTATATATCTATTAAATTTATTTCGCTTAATTCTTGTGGCATCCAAAGAGAGACTTTGGACACGGAACCACACCTTTTAATGTAATCGAAATCAATAGGCTGATGAATTCCAAGCTTGATGCTTACTTTCGCAGAAGGTAAGGTGGTATTTGTCCTGATTATGCTGCACAGCATTTCGTCACTGACTTCTGATTCCCTTCCTAATCTGCGTTCACCTGTCAAAGAATAATCACCCAAACAAAATTTTACAAACCATCGCATGCTCGAGCTGTTACTGTTTCTTCTTCAAACACGTCACATTATTGTTTTTTTTTGCCTCCATCACGTTATTTACTTTTTGGAACTCAAACAACATACAATGTCTTAAGTTCTTTATTTCTTCAATCATGTGGATATTTTTACAAGCTTAAGAACAGTAGGAAACCTCTATACCGACAGTTTTAAATTGGCTGTTTTCGATGTACTTTTTCTCAAAATCTGTTATATGTACAAGTTTGAAATTTTCCATACAATTTAAATACACCTTTCTTATTGTAATTAAATGAGCTTTTAGCTAATTTTGAATTTTTCATAATTTATAAAATATTTTATCAAACATAGTGGAACTTGACCCATTTTTCACGTAAAAAAAATTATAAAAATAAATTTTTGAGTTTTTTACAAAAAAAATTCATTTCATTACATGTTAGCCATCATTATAAATATATCATAAAACATTTACATACCTGTGAACAGTAGTTTCTCCAAAAAGGTACACCGAACATCAAAATTTCCATTTTGAGATAAATTGATTTTAATGTATACAGTGAGATTTTTAATCGGCTAGGAAATAAAAAAAATAAAAGGCTCAATTTAAATAAAACATACATGTTTTGGTGTACACAACTGTTGGGCAAAAAAGCACTGTTTACAATTTTCAGCATTCAAATGGGCATGGCTCAGTTTCAAAGATTACTTAAAATTAGGTTTTAATGGCTTCTAATTATCCTAGATATTAAAGTGAGGTATTTTTATAAAGGTTAAAGTCTATATAATTTGAAAATATAAAAATCTCAAATTGTCGAAAAAATAAGATTTTAGCTTCCCAACAACTCTTAAAAAACTGACTAAAATGAAAAAAAAATGTTTAAATATCATCATTAGTATTCTAATATAACTGTTTCAACCTATTTCAGTTGAAACCGAATTTTTTCTAAGGATCGACAATGTTTTAAAGCAGAGTTTCTCAAACTGTTGAGCGTGACCCCTAGGGGGCGTCATAATATAACAAGAGGGGTGTGAGCATATTGAAAAGTCAAAATATTAATTTAAAAATGGTATTAATTTACTGAAATGAAGCAAAATAAAATACATTATGGCATAGTAAAAAATAAAAAAAATACGCATTTACTCTGATATAATACATTTATAAATGTATCAGTACTGCACAATGTATTTGAAAATTAAGTTAACAATGCCAAGTTAAGAACAAGTTTAACAATTTCCAGGGATCCAATTGGCTTGCCATATATAAAGTTATATAAAAAAAATAATTCTTATCTTGATAATGTGTACGATTTGTGATTAAATTCGTATAGTAGATTTACGACAAAGAACGTTACTATTGAATTTAATACATTGTTATTGTTTTGATGGGAGAGGGGGCGCGAAGAAAATTTTGACTGAAAATTGGTTCGCAAGTACTCAAAGTTTGAGAAGCACTGTATTAAAGTGTACATAGCCAAAAACGACAGAACTCTCCCTCATACCCAATGTTAAAAATATTGGAGACGGTGTGATTTCGCAGTTTGCTACATGCAATAATTCTAAAATATGTTTCATAATATCTTAAATAGGGAACATTTTAAAAGATGTAAGGGAACAAATGGATTGCTCCAACTTTAGAAGTGCATCGTGTTATCGAATTAATTAAACTTTTAACTCTCAGTGAACGTTTACTTACTTGATGGCATTATTTAAAACATTCAATGATTCCTTATTCTGTGTTATAAACGTAAAGGCAATCTTCAGAAGGATTTAATTTTCGTTATTTTTAGGATATACCCCCTTATTATAAACGTTTAAATATAATCAAAATCAATCAGAATTTCTGCAAGGTGAATTCATGTGCATTTCATAATTTGGGAAATTATACTTCATTTAATTTGCAAAATAATAATTTATGTAGCCTTTAATGTATAAATTGTTTTATAAAATAGGTAATTCAAGATTAAGTGCAGCATGTATTGCAATGTATAACAGATAAAATTTTCCAATCTACCATGATTTTTGTTACTGTGTTAAAAGTGGTTTCCTCTTTTTAAGCACATATTAAAGTAGCATTAACTAAAGGATTGAAACTTCAATGTTCCTTCTAGCACAAAATTATGCATCTGTAGTCATCAATAATCGGTTCACATACCGTGTTATTTATCGCAATGACTACCATTGAATATAAGTAGCTATTTCAAAATAAATTATACATAAAACAAATGACTTAAAACGCTTTCAAAAATTATAAATATGATACAATATATTTAACGTCGCAAATTTTTTTTATTACCTTTTTTACCAAACCATCAGTGGTTACTGCTCAGTTTTCCTTCGACATTGTTAAGAATAGTATGATACCAATAATATGACTGCGTTTGAAGTGAATATGTCATGAATTATAAGAACATGTAGTGAAAATTTTGTATAAAGGGATATATCTTGTCCTCAGAAAAACTTAGAATAATATAGGTCAAGAATTCAGCTTAAAATAAGTGATTGAGTAACATTAAAATTCGTGTTTTTTCTTGTATCATCAGTTTTGTATTTAGTGTAATTTTTTTACTTATTTTTTTTTTGTCATGTCTCTCATATGTATTGCTACAAAACGCTTTAGAGTTTCTTTGTTGAAAGGGTATTGTGACCTGAAAGTACTATTTTAGAGAGAGGGGGTTGTATTTTAAAAATGATAAGCAAGTGAATGCGGCTTTGAAGACATAATTTGCCATCAAGGAGCCATTTGAGGAAAAAGATAAATACGTCGAGAAAACTCCAGATGCGTTGAGATGATTTACGGAACTTCTCTTCCTCACCAACATGAATGTTTTGTAAGGAAGCAACATTGTAGAGATGTATTTGACAGTGATCGTGCGTTTCATTTGCCTTATACGTGATGGTGACAACGGAATTGAGTTGCTGTGTTTCATACTTGTGGGATTTTTGAATATGCTATTATAGATTTATACATGGTTATTAATTGTTTGTTGTTAGAAGAAAAGCCACAGTAATTATTATACCGTATTTACTCGAATATAAGCTGCACATGTTTTCCAATGTTAATGCTAATGAAAATCCAGTGCGGCTTAGAATCGAAGGAAAACAATCTTTGGATGGGGCAATTAATCTCTATTTCTCATAAAATTTGATATGGATAAATCATTTTACTTTATTTATTATTTTTCATAAAAACAAATGTTGAGAATTTGGAGTGCGACTTAGAATCGATGGAGGCTCAGATTCGAATAATTATGATAGTTGCAAAAGGAATTACAGTTTTCCTCGAAAGAATTTGCCTGTTAAGTTTGTGGAAATTTCCAACAGTTTGCTATGGGGCTGGTAGGGTGTAGCGCTGTTGAGGTTTCTGGTAAGGCCTGATGACTCCTATGAAAGGCTGCATTGGGATGACATTGGGATGCTCGTAGATGTGAGCCTTGATAAATCCCAGTAAGTGTGAAATAGAGTCCGTTGGAGTGTGCTGGGGCATTGTAGATTGTTGAAGTGTCTCTCTACCGATTGTGAAGCTTTGTCGATTATCGAGAGTCCCTGGGTTTCCCCTTTTGGTGTCTCTTTTAAGTTCGAATACGTCACGTCCTTCCAAGCCTCACGTGATGCAGAATCATTTTTGTTTGGACTTGGTCTGGATTACTATTCGTATATTGGTCCTTGTCATCCCTCACGCAGGGGACTTTGAAACTGGAGATTGGTGGAAGAACTGTGCTGGTCACTACTGTGTCAATTGAATATAGCGAGGTCAAAGGTTGACTTGCCTTAAAATATAAGCGTAGTATTGTCCGGTTTTGTATATTTTCCCACGTGAAACTCCATGATCGTTGATATGTCTCTAGCTCCCTAACAGGAAATAGGTCCTTTGTGTGGTCTTTTGCAAGTTGAAAGAGGACCAAATAATTAACAATATGTGTATGAATAATGTTTAATAATATATACTGAACCATGAATTAAACCATGTATGATTTAGTGTTCAATATACCCCATGTTATGAAAAATGAAAGAAACTAATGTGTGTGGTCATTGAGTATATGAGCATTCAAAGGAAATAATGTTATATTTCGTTCAAACATTATAATATTTTTTTTTATAATTTTGTAGGCAGTAACGGGGATTAGCTTGTATCAGAAATCTACTGAAATTTGTTGAAAATTTAGAAAACTAGTGGATATATGTTGTATATAAAAATATGTTTATAAAATGTTAGATGAAATAGTATTTAGAAGAAAATTATTAATGTTTAAATTTTTTGTAAGCCTAAGTACATAGAAATAAATTTAGTTTATTTTCATCAAGAGCTATATTTGTTATTTATCGATTTTTTATGCCTGTACTATATTTTTGAGATCTTTCATGTATGTTGAGTAAGGTAAGGAAATTTTAAATTTTTATTTTATTAAATATTTGTCTAAGACTATATGTATAGAAATTGTTCCAGTACCTTGAATTGTAAATATTCACGTACCATTTTCCAGTAAAAATATAATTTGAATGTTTTAAGAATAAGTAAAAACAACATTTGCATAGAATTACATTTAAAATAAATGTAGGCTCTACGTTTTACAAATGATGTTAATTGTTAGATATAAATGGTAATTTTGTATCTGCTTGTAAAATAGTGAATATTTAAAAGGTATACACAGTCCAGTTATATAACCTAAAATTCTCTCACAATATTAATTTAACTCTGACTTGGGTGATTAAATTATATTTTTAAGTGTTATGTTATAAAAATTGACGCCATTACACAACTATTTTTTCAATTTATTTTTTTGAAAAATAACGTTTAATGGATTCATAAACAACAGTACGCTTTGGGATAACAATTCTTACACACGTTGTTATAGTAAATGAAAAAGAGTTACATGCATATATAATTCAAACATATATGAAGTGATGCAATTTAGTAAAGACATACGCAGTTATCTGAAAAAAAACCAAATATACTAATATACAAATATGTATAAGTTACACAATTCACTTATTGTACACTTGTGCCATATGAATATACATGTAGCATAAACTCAATGGTTATATATGACAAACATCTATTTACAAATTACAAAGAATGTCGCGCAGGGAAATTGCGAAAAATTGTCAAGTTGCAGATAATGTTAAATCCCTTCAGATATAAAATTCATTCAAATGACAAGATGATAATATACAAAACAATAAATTTTTCTGTAAACTCATATGGGATTACCCAGTAGCTGCAATTTATGATAGTTTTTCACTGTCACATGTTTCAGTTAATAAGTATAAATAGGTCCATTGTTGAAGACACTCTTAAAAATGCATTCCTATCTGAGCAACACTTCGTTTTTTTTCATAGAAAAGAGTACTACAGGGAGGTTTGAAAGTCTTTCTGTGCATGACAAAGAGGATTCTTTTTTTTTCCTAAGTAGAAATATTTCAGTCAAATTTTCATGCATTTTACAACTGACAGTAAACTTTACGTTTGTAAATATATATGTATACATACCCATATGTATATGCATATATATATATATATATATATATATATATATATATAGGCATGTATGTATATTTCACTGATTCAATCATGTTTAGATTTCTTTATACCGCATCATGTTAACTAACATTCCAATAAATGAATTAAAAAATAAATAATATTTTAATCCTTTTGTTGACAAACGTTAGTGAGAAATATTGTGGATAACATTGCGCATATGCGAGCACACTTATTTATATATTCTGCTTAAGCTGAGTTTGAACATTTATGTTTCAAACTTTAATCTACTGTATATAACGACTAGTTTCTCTATGATGGTTGCTATGGTAAATAGCTGCCAGTGAGTTCTAATAAAATAATTTTCCTCATTCTTTCACTAAATTTCAGAGACGTATTTTAAATCTCGGTTTATCTTGTGTACATTTTTTATAACTTTTTTTTTTCTCAATTGTGGGTATCTTCTCAATATATTCATTATGTATATAGGAAGACTTTAATCATACATTTCAACAAAAGCTCGCGCATAATAAAAACATTTGACATGATTCATTCATAAACAAAACGATCTTAGTGAAGTATTTTAAAGCAATTAAGTTTATAGAGTCAAATTGATAAATGCAAATACATAAAATGACGGCTCTATTGTGTTTACGTATAATGCAATATTTTTCATTATCACAACACCAATAATTATGTTAAAGGTTTTCTATTTACAGGTAGAGTTTCGGTTACACTTAACACGAAATGGTGAACTCTTGAAAAGAAGAAAGTTGTTGGGGATTGGGTGCTGAGTATATAAATATATATACCTGTTACTTAATGATTGCATGAAGACTAATCATAAATATTGTAAAGTAAGGAAAAACAGTTTTAATTTGTATATTACATTATAATTTCACTTCACGCGTTCATAAAACTTTCATAGAATTAACATAATTTGTATTTACAATTATATCAGTGAAATCTTTTAAAAATATACTTTTATTAGTTTTATAATTGGCATTTATGATTAACTGGAGCAAAACTGTAAATTTGCTAGAGTTACTTTGAATCTCAGCTCCACCTGGTGGGGGATTCTTTTGTTTCCGATTTAAACGAATGTTATCACATTAATGTTTTTGAGAGGCTTTCCAATTATTAATTTTTTTGTTGATCGTGCGTTATTTGGCCAACGGCTCACTTTTGGGATAATTCAATTTTAGTTGTGCGAGGATCCATATTCGAGAAATTTAGTCTAGAATATCTGTTTCGTATTCCCTTTCGTCCCCCAAACCCTCATCTGGAGAATCTCTGGCATCGGGCGAAAAAATATGGTGTATTTGTTGAGGAATAATAACAGAATTTCTTTTCCAGCTAGATTGTGAAGGGCTATTGTAGCTATGGTAACTTTCATCTTTAAAGGAGCCTTCCGATAAGGGCCAAATAGAGCACTTATGAGGTGGTAAATCATGATCCAAATAGTAGTCATTAACTGGTGGCTTAACATCATACACCATTGGTCCCGTGCTGTCTACATCATCGTCTTCTTCATCATTTGTTAAAGGGTGCCGATACTCTGTCCTTTCATATTCCGGTTCATCCTTAATCGATTTATAATCATCAGTAGTATTACCCTCCTTATTAGGTATTACGCACATTTCTATACCCCTCTCAGTTTCGCGAATAGCATGCCGATTTAAAGTTGGTGGATACCACTTTTCTGCATTTTCTGGCGATAGATTACGTGGGCTAATATTTTCATGCAAGCTGTATTGTTCTAGGGGTACTAAGCTATTCATTTTATTCCCTCCATAAGCACTAGCTTCGGACCCGCTCCCAGGGGAAATAGGCGTAACATTACATTTACCATCTATTATGTTCCCACCGTTAGAAGGTATAGTTACATCAGTATCATTCGCATTTTTTACAACTCCTACATGATTGTTAAAAGTGAAAAAATGTGTATACAATGTAAAACCGTTGCCTTTACTTCTGTTTGGGAAAAGTCTCTGATGTCTTAACATAAAGAAACTAAATACAAAAAATAAAGCAAATATCACAAATAAAACTCCTATAACTATCCCAGCAATTTCTTCACCACTGAGAGCATCATTGTTGCTGTCTTTTGTCACAACATTCAGAGTAATGTTAGAGGATATTCTCCCATCTGGGTTTGATGCAACACAGAGATATCGGCCACTGTCCTTGAGCATGACATTAAAAATTGTCAACGAATTTACTTTGAGAGTTGTTCCCACTTCTCGGATGAGATACATTTGCCGTCCAAATGACATGAGTGTTAAATTGTTAATAACTCTACCTCTCCATATCCAGTTGACCCTCGCTTCTGGCACAGCCTGTACACGACAGCTCAATGTGGCATTATCTCCTTCAATGTATGTCACTGTAGATTCGACCACTGTTACTTCAGGCTTGCAGGCAAAGTCATCAATACTAACGGCATCCCAAGTGAGCTCACGCAGCCGAGGTGGTTCGAAGCATTGAGGAGGGCTGCTAATCGGTATGTTATGCCGTAACATCCATTTTCGCACACTTCTTATTCGGCAATCACAATGCCATGGGTTTTGGTGCAATTCTAGAGCATATAATGTTGAAAAAGGGTTCACCATTTCTGGTGGTAACGTTCTTAATTTGTTTCCATCCAATTTGAGGTACTCTAAGCTCTTCAAACCATCGAATGCACGTGGCTCTACATCTTCAATTTGACAGCTACTGAGCTCCAAAACAGTCAAATGGGTTAGTGGAGCAAAAGTATCATTTTCTACCCGCTGGATCGGATTGGAACTTAATAATAATCGTCGAAGTAATGGCGTATCTTTCAATGCAACAGCGGGTATCCACGTTATGAAATTACTACTCAGATCTAATTCAACGAGATTACTCAACTGATAAAATGCATCATCTGCTATACTTAATAAGCCACATCTAGAAGCAAATACCTTCTGTAGATTGACTAACCCAACTTTATAGAAACCTCGGCTAGGAAGCAATTGAAGTAGGTTACCAGTCAAATCAAGAACTTGGGTTTCACTGCTTAGACTGTCAGGAATGCCTACTAAGTTCACACCAATGCATTCAGCGGTTTTTTTACCATTTTTCCATTTGCAGTTGCATTCACTTAAACATGCATCACTTACAGATTCAATCGGTTGAATATATGATGAGTGAAGAGCTGCCAGAACGGTACAGAAAGTAACCAGAGTGTGGACTTGAGGCATCGTACGATGGAATCTTTCACTACACTGAGTGTAGTTATTTGACAACGGCAGTCTTGTGAAGAGGAAAAGACTGCTATTAGAATATCAGATTGTCTTCATGAATAAGTATATCTCATTTGTGTCTTCAGATTCCTTTTGGATGAATGTTCTCGACTTACACTGATGCAGATGCCTTTGACATCAGAATCGTATCTGAAAAAAAAGATAAGAAATAAATAGCTTGAATTTTTCAGAAGAAAATATTGAATATTAATATCTCAAAACAAAAATTAATGAGTAAAATATGTAGAAAAAACTTTAAACTTAATGAAATATTTAATCTAATTCGTAGAAATATTGGATGTAATAACATAAATAAGGAGAAAATAACTGTTTATATATAATTTAAAAAATAAAACAATTTTAATGATTATTTTATATTCTGAAGTTTTTGTGAATGCTGGAAAAAATCACTCTGAACAATCAAAATCTATTTTAGTAAATAAAATTTAAGCCTTTTTTAAGAATAAGCGCTATAATAATTAATTAATGACAAACACATAATTTAAAATAATGTTAAACTTTTTTACGAATAACAAGAACTAATTGTAACACAATTATATAAACAAACTTTTATTAAAAAAAAACCTAAAAAATAACTGTACTATCAATCGTAACATAAAACCCTTATGGATTTGATAACACAAATTGGCCTGAAAGAAGCAGCATAATCTTTTCTTGGGATCTGACTGAATAATAGCAATTTGTAATCATACGGCAATTAAAATAAAAATTTCTTGAAGGATTCCGTTAAGAAGGTACTTATAAAAAGATCATTATTTTATAATGACGAATAATATGCACTTATTATTTTTTACCTCAGCCAATCATTACTCCACGATTGATGATGACGATAACGATTGAAACTATCTCAGAATGTACATTTTCTCTAAGAAATAAAGATGGAAATTACAGTTTTTGCATATCTTTAAGATGACTTCTTGATATTAATAAAATGACTGATTTTTTCTAAGTCAATAAAATGTGTAAAAACTTTTATTTAATAATATTTTACATTCAATTTTATTAGCTATCAATTGATATTAAGTTGCTTTTCTTACTAATTTTCGAATTAATTTTGAACTCTTGAACACACAAAAATTGTGTAGGAAACACAATTTTTAAGAATTCTTGTATAATTTTATTAATTTTTTTCAATGGGAAAACAAAATATATATTTGCAATTATTACCCCTTGATATGATTAATAAATTATTGAAAATGTAAATGATGTATAGATGTTGGAAAAAATATACTTAAGAAACTACTAAACAACCATTGTTGCATCATTGTGTAAGGTATGTGTTTAAGAAATATTATGCTCAAGTACCTGAAACTGTGGACTAAATTTAGAAAAATTGTACCCTGAAATCCGGTGTATAGCATGCACTTTTAACACAAAAAATAAAGTTATGGGTCCGCGTTATAATCTAGGTATAAAAATGAGACATAAAAATATAAAAATAAATGAGCATAGAAAGACTTATATCGAAATATAGTTTATTTAAAATAAATGACATTTCTTATGGATTGTAGTCCCAGAAGGAAGTCAACTATTTCTAAAACTTTAAATAATACCTCCAATAATTTACTTCAAAACATAAGAGCATTGTGTACGTACATTTGATATTCTTTCGTAAAAAACAGAGTGGGCGTTATACGGCGGATATACCTAAACCAGTGCTTGTTAAACTTTCAATATTCGTGACCCAATATTCAATCATAATTTTCATCGCGTTTCCCTCCATACAATAAGAATGTATTAAATTCAATAACCCTATACTTTGGCACTAAAGCTACTACATGGCTTTAATTCTTTAAGTGCCGCTGGCGTATATAAACGTCTCACTCACCTAGAGCGTAAATTGATCCGGACGTATATATACGTCTTTCCGAAATGCCATCTTTTCTGTTCACTGCTGTCCATAAAATTATTCCAAAGGATTTGGGGATGCAAAGAAAATAATATATAAAATAAAATATAATAAAATGAGCTTGACAGTGTTTTTGAAGGATTTCCTTTCAAAGGATTTTCTTGTTTATACTTTCTTTCTCCCCCCCAATACACCAAGTACACTTGCATACGTGGAAAACGTTGGGATTAGGAAGCAAAGCGCGTAACTTTTAAGGTATCCGACTACACTTGCGACAACTTTTTTTTGAAAAAAAGGAAATATGGAGATCTTTTTGTGATTTTTATATTTATATAGTATATTTTAAGGAAAAATCCTAAATTTGGTAAAAGAAAAAAAAATTATTATTATTAAAATGGGAAAAAAACTAGCAAAAATGTACGAAAAATTACATAAACGGGGCCCGCTCTCTACAAAGATTTTATGAACAAATTCTCAATTTTTCAATTTTGATGTGTTACTTTGTTATTCTTGTTTGAAGTGAAAGAAAGAAATATTTTAATTTTTACAAAAACTAGAGCACTTTACATACGTCATTATACGAAATTGCTTAAAAAAACATTGACTATATTCACATAAAGAGCTGCAAATTTTGAAATAAAACTGTTATTGATAAATCTGAAGATCAAAACACTTCTACTGTTATGCAGAACATAAGCAAAAAATTTCAGCTAATTATTTTCAAAACGTTTTGAGCAATCGCGTTCCCCGTTTGAGTTTTTCGAAAAAAACACGTTTCGTGTAAAACGCATTTCAAAGTTTGACATCTTGTGTAAGGTTATGGCATTTGCTTTTACTAAAACGCTTGTAGTTTTTGTTCTAGTGGAGGGAAAATAAAGTACTTGGTATTGTTATTAAGTTAATAAAATGGTCTATAAAATAAAATCATAAAAAATGTTGCCGATTTTTGAAAAAAAATCATGGTTTTAGGGTAGTCGGATACCTTAAGCAGCAGTTAAGGGATTAATTATAAACCGTACAAATTATCTAGATAAGTGTTAATTTTTACATATAATTTTACTTATGTATATGACAAGTCCGTGGGGTCAATAGTAATTGTTAAACTTGTTCATAACTTAGTATTATTAAATTAATTATCAAATACATTGAGCAGTACTGATATATTTATAAGTGTATTATAAATTATATCATAATTTAATAAATTTTTTGTATAAATTTATTGTTATAAATATAAATAATATAGTATAAATTTTTTGTTCATTATTTTTAATTATGTCAGGACATATTTTGCTTCTATACTTTCTATAAATTAATAATTTGACTTTTAAATATGCTCGTGTCCCTTTCCTAGGGGGCGTGCCCCACAGTTTGAGAAGCACTGACATAAACATTAAAAATTGCAGCTGGGAAGTATAGGTGCGATTTATACGCCGGATTTAATAGCATATAAATAGTATTTATATTATGTAATAATTGTTTTTCTAAATGATTTTAGACAATGAGACTAAATTATCGACAGACATCCAAAACATTTGAAATACTGCTTAAAATGAGCCTTTTATAAACTGTTACTTTTTGTCAAATAGTTTTACTTATACAAATGAATCATTTTTAAATTAAATTAAGTTTATTTTTTTGCATACAAGTATCAAATAATTTCATGTTTTAGCCGTAACTAGGCTCATTAAATAAGAGCTTGATAAAAACGAAATATTTAGAAGCATTTGTCTATAGTTTCACCAGTATCGGTTATTGACAGAAACATATTTGTGAATAATTACTAAGTGTGAGTTTACTATAATATGCTTTTCTGAGTGTCTATAATATTTTAAATTATTGTGCGTAGCTCCATTCTTTTTAAATTGAAATATTCTCTTAAGCAGAAGTAAAAAAAATGATTTTTTTTTTACTTCTTACAATTCCTCTTTAAGCTATTGCATTATTAAAATATTCCGTTTTACTCAAAAATTTACTGCATGGAAAAAAAGAAAGAAAAATAACTGAAAGAAAATGTAAGAGACGGTATTCTTAAATATCTCATTTTTCTCCTCGTTTTCATAGGCATAAAAGGTTTGCATTTTGGGAAGAGAGAGCAGAAATTGAATTCAGCTTTCGTAAGAGAAAATACCTGAAATAAATTTAACTTCTACAGAAACTGTTTTCTCATATTTAAAATGAATAGAACCCCATTTGTTCTTAGACGATTTAACTGCGTGAACTACAGAGAATAATATAAAATTTCTTTTCTTCATGAAATGATGTAATTTATTTAGACTTCCTTTTTTAAGTCTGCAATCCTATATTTTCCGGAACAAGTGATGCGTTAAATGTTATGCTTCTTTAAGTGAATAAGTATGCTTCTCACTCTTCATCAGTGTGTACATTCAAGTTCATTTCTGAAAAATGGGATTTCTTAGTTCTTGCACCATTACTGCTATGATTTTCCGTCAATGGTCCAGAGTATGTTTGCAACACGAGAAGGAAATTTAATGGGATTTGTGGCGTTAGAAATTTCTACCACCGAGGCTACATTTTTTATACCAATTTGCAGCAATTTTTTAATTACATTTCTTTATTTATCTGTTCAATCGAATCAAATTGGAATTTCTTCAGCCCATTCAGGACCATGATCACATATATGTGATCACGCGTTTCTCCCTCCACGGCCCACGGTATCATATATGTGATTGAGCTTTCCCTGCTCGTAGGCGCATGATCACACCAGTGGGATCAGAGTTAGGAACGTTTTTATATTAATTTTTACAAGCTCTCTAGATGACGGTCAAAACCGCTTTTTTTCGAATAATGTTTCACAAAAATTTAAATTTCAATATGTGCTTTCGGCATCTGTGTTTTTTATATAAATTAGATCCGAGATATTTATGAACACAAACAACTGCACATGTTTAGATTTTTCAAGAGAATCGAACATTTAAAGGTTCGTGATTTTTTGCTCTATGGTGTTCTGTTTTTTTCTTGTCATTTTTTTAAAAAAAATTGTGTAATTTGGTTTTATTAAGATGAAAACATTTTCTTTAAAATTTGCAATTGTAATTGTAGCGAAACTTTTTGTACCACATGTTCAAATATTATCAATGATAGTAAATTGTAAGTTTTAGCGTATTTGATTGCATTTAAAACTTTATATGAATTTTTAAATGAAATTAAGCTAGGCAGGAAAATTCACCCGGTCCTATGCGTGCGTATCCTCTCCAAGCGTACGGGCCTGGAAAGCGCTTTTTTCTCCTTCCCCTGGTCCTGAAAGGACACTCTGAAAAATGTTAAAATTTACCTCAGAAAATTAATTAGTCTCTCTTAACTGTATATTGAAAGTTATATGATTCGCTCCCCTGTGCCACCATTTTTCACATAGTTGTGCAAATGCAATGTATTGGGGGAGAAAAGGCACAGTTAAGCAATTTTTTCTCTAAAATAAGTAATCCTTTGTAAACACTGTCAATGTCATTTTATTCATTTCCAAAATCGTAGGACTAGATTCAAGCAGAGAAGCTCAATGTAATAAATCATACTTTGGATATATACGCCTTTAGTTAAGGGGTTAAAAATGGTCATCAATGACATGTTAAATAAACCTCTTTTTTCATATATATGTATAGAAGAAAAGCGACTCACTTATCACTCATTTTTCAGAACTATAACACTTACAGAGTTGAACATAGGCTGTAATGTACCTTTTGATAAGTACTGATCTGGTAGGAACTGATTTTACTAAAATCGACTCTCCCCCATTGAGATATAGATAAAATTCCCATTTTTGTGAACTAATATATCTACTGACTTGATATTTGGCAAGCATGTTTTTTTGTTGTTGTTGACCACAGATGGGTTAAGAAAGAGTTTTGTTCAAATCGATTCAGGAAAGTGGGGATTACGAGTGAGTAAAAAATAAATATACCTCCTTTTGAGAAATTTAAGTCCTGTCCTTATAAAATCAAAAGGTGAAACTAATGGTCAATATATAGCCATACAACGTCATGAAATACCCAGAAAAAGCAGGTGGACAAGCTAGTAAATAATATTTACTAGCGCGATAATATCAATTACAAGGTAACTTAGTAACATAAATAAATAAATCTGTAATTAGCATATACATAGATGTATATGCATATTCTGCTCAATAGCTTGTCGTGAATAGTGACTATAATTAATCAAGGCGAGTTGCCTTTCCTATTTTCCAGATTTCTTAACGAAATTTCTTATCACACATAAAATCCCATAGTTGTTATTTTTGAGGATATATGTTGAAAGCCTCTGAAAAAGTTCTCAGGGAATTTATAAAGAATGCAGTCGAAAGTGACAAGTGATAATGCGCAATAACATTCAAGACAAAGTGAAAGCTTTCAGCCTCTCATTCTAGGCATAAGAGTGCATTTATTCTTAATAGCAGCCAATAAAGGTCTTTAACTTCTGGCTTAAGGCGAGCCCATTTGTTGTTGCTCAAAAGAAGCCGGAAACTTCATTCATCTCTGACACAAGAGAAGGTAAGTTTTACGTCTAACTTCGTGAATGGAGATTAGGTGTTGAATGGATAGCAGCAGAAGAGTACAAAAGATTAACTTCGATAGAAACATTGAGGACAGCAAAACGAAAGTGAATATACAGTGAGTTAATTGTGATTTTGTTTATCAATTATGTTAACGAAAAACCTACTCTTTAAAAAAAAAATTAAACCTTTTTATAATTTATTGAGACGAAATATAAATTTAAAGTACTGCAATATTTAATATCAGACACTGTTAATTAATATTTGCTACAATGTAATAATAATTAAAGCATAAAGTGTGTAATGCATTCAGCTGCTTAGAGAAATCAAGTATAAGTTTGAAATCTTAGGACTTTCTTTGCCAATGAATGTAAAAGGATTAAGGACATTTTTTAAACTATGGGTCAATTGAAAATGTTTCGCTATCATTTATATCGGGTAATCTTATCTTATGCAAATTATTTTTAATAATGAAATAGTTCGATGAATTATAAATACTATGAAAAACGTGTTTTGTTTCGTTTTTGTTGCTAACTTGTAATGTGTATTAAAATACAACACAATTTTAACCAAATGTTATGCAACTTTTATATCGAGGTATGTGTACATAAAGACATGTGTACAGTTAGAAAATATCAATAATTATATCACTTCCAGGTTAGTTTTAAGAGGTTATTTAAATCCATTCATTTCATCCATTGATACTCGATATGGCTAAGCGTGTCTTCAAAAAATATGCTATCTAAAAAATGACATAGACATTTTTTATTTTTTCCCACTGCATAAAGATCAAAATAGGAAGCCGGACTTCTTCAAAAATATTTAAAAAGTAAACAATATTAAATAATTTTTAATAACTTTAATAATAAAATTTTACACATACTAAAGTGATGTAAAACATTTTGCATTCTATTTTGGCATCAACTTCAAAGAAATATGATACAATATGAAAAATTGTAGCATATAACATACCCTAAACTTTACATGTCGATTTTTTTTTTTTTATTTATTTGAAAGCAAATAAATAGGAACAAGAAGTTTAGAACTGGCCTATCAAAGAAAAAAATGAGACTTTTTGATCTATCCATACTTCAATCTAGACAGTAATATATGATTGAAGTTAAAAATGAATAGCTCGCGAGTCATGTTTGAAGACCTCTACGATGCTCAATAATATCGATTGAAACATGAATGAATGAATTTGAGAACTGTCATCACAGTTTAGACGGTACTTTAAATCGATTGAAACTTTTGATTTCGAATTTGATTCATAGGTTCCAAGAGAGAAGCATCTTATATGAAGGATATAGTTGAAGACATTCAGTATTGTAACAAGGGATGTGATTGGTTTTATTAGTAGTGAACAATTACTTCAATGAGTACATTCAGCTAGTGATAAGTTATAAATGTATGTTTATAAACCTAATTAGTTAAATTAATGAAAAAGTATTTTATGAATCAGTACAAATAAATAAAAATGGCGTGAAACTTATTTTTCTTGCGAGGATGAGGTTTTAACAAAAAATGTATACATTTTTATAAATTTTTCCAACAGTAATATGTAATCCAGAGATATTAAGAAAATTAAAATGCCATACTAAACATTTTTGTCTGTTTCTAGAACCAACACAAAATAAGTAACCGTGAGAGCGCCCTATATCAAAATTCATTTAGAACCCTTTTTTAGATATGAGATTCATGTTACATGGACTGTAGTTACACATGTTGGGACCCCTGTATCACTGATGCGGCTGATACGACGGTAGCTATGTCCCTGTTAACTATTAAAAGCATTTTTGTGACACTTTTTATAAATTTTATGTTGCAAATTAATTGCAACGGACATTTTAACCATTTAGGCCATTAAGTTCAACAGAAATATACCTTAAATACAAAATTAAGATACGGGAACACTTATCTTATATCTTTCATTTCTTGATTTTCTTTCATAGAAAAATACTTACAACGAAATATGAACATAGAAATTAGTGATGAATAAGTAGTGATGCAAATGGAAATTAAGATTGTAATTAAGAGAAATTTAATTAATGACTCAGGTTTCAAAATTGTGATACTTCTACGCAAAAGAGATTATCATAGATGTTGTATGTTGCATTATAAGTAGTAATGTCATATAATGGAATGTAGGATTCTTTGTGAAAATAATAAAAATGTTTAATACTTAACACACACACATATATATACATAAATATTCGTAGCTCATTAAATAATTCACACATACATCATAGTTCATTTAAACATTTCATGGTTCACACACACACACACACAGGAAAGATATCTATCATTACTCATTTTTTTTTCAATCTTGAAAAGGTGAATTTTTCTAAAATTTCTTATAAAATATAATTTCCATATAAAATTGCTATGTAATACTAGAATGTATTTTATTTACTATACGTTTATTACAGATTCATATCATCCAAAAGACAAACTCAGCATATTTCAAAAAGTTCATTATTTTATTTAAAATTCTTTGCTATATCATTGGTGAGAATTAGAGTCTTTATCGCTATGTATTAAGTAAGTGTTATGAACTTTTGTGAGTATAAAATGAAACACAGACTATCATTTCCTAACTGGTGATAAAGTACGTAAATATTTAGCAATTTGATAGGATATAAAAAAAATACAGCTAATGCAGATGAATCACATTAATTATAACAGAGTTTAAAATAAACGGTTATCAATCCAGCATTTTTTAAATATATCCCATGCTTACAAATATAGAGTAAAATATGCATTAAGCTATAATTAAATGGGTTCTTAAGAATATCCAAAATGACTATTCATACTAGTAAACACAGGAAATATATTTGATATCAAAACTAAATTTCAATAACTAAAAAAAATTAGGTGCTACATCAGGCTCATGTAATATAAATTAATTTTGGTAAACAAAAACTTAAGAACTTTTTTTTTAGGGAAAAAAACATATGCATTATTCAATGTTATGTTACTTTAATTGATCGTAGGTATTTTTCAGCATTGTTCGCAGTTTTCTTGCCTATGCTAAACTCTTTTTTTTAAATGAAGCACAGAAACATAAATCAATTATAGCTAAAGAAAATTCATTAAAGCGGAATGTTAGTTGTCAGCTGACTAAATAACTAATTACAAGAAGGAAGTACATTTTTTCCTCTTCAAAAGTTATCAGCTGCCAACTGTTCTTTGTCTGCAGTGTTAGAGCTAAAGAAAATTGAATAAAAACATGAAAGAGAGTTTTTGAAGAACAGTACTGGAATTCCGTCGTTACGATATAGGAATAAAAAAGTAGGAAAGAAGAAACGGAAATCAAAAAGGAAAAGAATGCTGTTTACTAAAATTGAAAAATAGTTTTACTTCAGCAAAGTCTGGTACACACAATGGTTCTTTGTTCATGAGACGACTGGCTTACGTCGAGAGAGAGAGAAATTTTTAGTATTTGACACGATAATTGATCCTTTCTTCATAGTTTACAAGTAGAAAAAAATTCGCAGCATAAATAATGTTTCACGCAATAAGATTTTTTCTGATAGATGCTCCAAGACTATATTTTCTACACATCTGTACGTATTAAAGCTGTAACATAAATATTATATCTAAGATTAGTAGAGATTCTCATTGTAATATCATTCAATTACTATAAAAATTAAATCATAAATATTGATATCACCATATCAATGGTAATTGGCTCCTATATATCCATCTAGCTGAACTGGTACGTTAAGGGCCTAGACGTATATATACGTCTTTCCAAAATACGATTCTTTTCTTTGCACTGCAATCGTTAAAAACTATCCCGAAGGCTTTGGAATGCAATAAAATGGCTTTGGCAGTGTTTGTGAAGGATTTACTAATTTCAGAGAAAAGTTTTTTTGTTTCTGCCTTTGCTTCCCCATTCCCTCTCAATACACTACATACACGCGCTTATGTGTAAAACGGTGACACTGTAGAGCGAGTCAAGTTAAAGGGTTTTAATGTAATAAAGTAAAAAAAAATCATAATTGGTCAGAATTCTGTAAAAAGCCTTCAATGGGAAATACATTTCAGTTACTATTTATACATACATTAAAAGCTGGATAATATTGTTCCATTATACTGGAAGATCATTTTCTGTTAATATGTTATGTATATTTTCATAAGGAAATTAGAAATACACATTATCAAAATGTATGAGGTGTGGTTTTATTTACTGTATTAAGATGATAAGAAATTTATATCAAGCTATTATGTAACATTTTGCGTTGATTTGTGTGTGTTATACAATATTTATTATTAAATAGTTTTAGCATTTTATATATTATTATTCTTATTTACAAAATAATAACAATTGTGATACACATTCGAGGAATACCATTGAAAAAAGAACCAAAAGCAGCATTTACTAAATTGCTTAAAATATTTGAATTAATCAAGCCTTTTTTTTATCTTTCTATCATGGTAATAAGTGTTTCCTAACTGATATATATTCTCTCAATTAACATTAGTTATAACTTTTTTTATACCAATGTACATTTTATTGCATAACTATTTATTAATAATTACGTGATTAATTAGAATGAATTAATGGAATCAATTCGTTTATAGTAAAACTGACAAGAGAAATTTACGTAGAATCTAAGACCAATAGAACCAAAAAAAGGGGAATGAACAATACGATAATTTAACATTATCTTCACTTAATATTAAAGAATCCTATCCAAGATTGGAACACATTTCAGACAGAAAATTATTCCAATTTTCATATTAATGTGTGACTTTGTAACGTATGTATCTGTTTATTATACAATATTCATAAAATTTAAAAACCTTTCGATTTATCACTTGAAAACTTTAAGTTTATAAATCCCTCCAACATAACAATATGAGGCAAGGGATGGAAAACATTTAACATTAGAGAAAATAGATTGACTCATATTCAAATTAGTTGTATTACAAAAAAAGCTGCTTTTTAAAAGATAGGGAAGTCACAGAACGCACAATATTAAATGTCAAGCATTTTTTCATAGGAAACAGTCATGGTATCTAGACATATTATTCAACATTGCATGGGGATAGCTTTAGTACAATGCATATTTCCCATATCTGGCAATTAGTATCATAAATATTGTTGCATATGTATGGGAGCTTTCTTGGTTCAAATTTTACAAATAAGTAAATGGCTGTCAAAGGATCATTGCAATTAAGAATCGAAAAATTTTACTCCTTTTATTAGATATCTGATTCTAGAAAGTTCACTCTTGTTTAACTGTTGATTTTATACTGGAAAATAAAAGAAGTTTGTAGGTTAAAAGAGTGTTTCGTTTTCATAATTATTTGAAAATATATAGCGTATATAAAACACTGTGGGTAAGTATTCTGCAATGCGAATTCATATATTTAAGCAGAAGAAAGAAATCCACAAGCAATTCATTTAATTTTTAAAGTTAAAGCTTTTTTAAATTTCACTGTAAATTTATGCGCTTTGTCGGCATTATGAGCCATCGTAGTGTAACTATATATGTATAATTTTTAAGGGATTCTTTAATAAATATGATGGGAGATTATAACGTTTAATGAGCTTTTAAGTTTAAAAAAATCATTTTTCGTTGTATTACGTTCACGTTACTAAAAATGCATCTAGGAATAAGTAAATGTAATTAAATTTACGCAAAATAATCTTTGAAAACGGAAATGTTTATTCGAAGTTTTATTAAAAGACAGAAGAAGTAATATAAACAGAAAAGAAGAAATATAAAATGAAGAAGCGTACAGAAAAATTCATAATTTCTCTTTTTAAATATGAATTTAAAACGCAATTATAAGTTTAACCAGTGTGATTCTCATTTCCAAGAAAACACTTTGGAAGAAAGAATTTTAAATACTAATAGTAAAAACTATGTAGTTTTTTAAATGCTCTTTGCTTTACGTCTAGTAATGAAACGTGTAGCTTAAAAATAATTTTAATAAATAATTATGATTATTTCAGAAAAAAAATGCTAAATAGTTTTCGATCTCATATACACACACGTATGTGTGTATGTAAATTAAAAAATATTTAGAAGCTTTCTATTTCTGAAAAATATAAAAACTTTTTAAAATTACTTTTATATATAGATTAATTATATAGAGGTTATTGTAAGTAAACGTACAACATTGTCATTTTAAAATGTCATAATTTATGAAAAAAATAATGTGGTAGTACATAAAACATAAAAAAAAAATAGTTTAAAAAGTTCTCTAAATTCTTGAAAACACCTAGTAGAAATATAATGGCTTATTTTAACAGATACGACCTGAAAATCAATTTGATAAAAATGACTTTGTGTATATTTTATGCGCATATATTGGATATTTTATTCATTCTCCTTGATCGAATATTCAGAGAAAAAATAAGAGATGTAAATCACGGAATGTGTATATATGTAGTGGAATTTTCTGCTTTTAAATACAAATAATATATTTATATAAATATAGTTTCATGCTGCATGCATGATTTGAGAAATTAATTAAATTTATTTTAGTTATATTATACACAACACACGCACATAAAGTACAATTTTTATTATTAATTCAGTTATTTATTCAAAGAGTGCTCCGTAAAATAATGTTTAGTCAAGCAAATCTTATCACACATTCGTTCTACTAATTACAATAATACTACTACTACTACTAATAATAATAATAATAAATACAACAATTTATGTGATTCCAAAATATATTTTTTGAAAATATAAAAATGTATCTCAGGGATTATTATGAAATAAAATAGTAAATACATTGATTTGCATTGAATTTTTCGTTTTTTTTCCTTCTTCATTTATCGCTACGCTATTCAGTTGTAAAGGATTGATATTCGATAATTATTCTTTAAAATAGTTTCTCGCTTCAGAACTAAATACAGTATATGCACTTCTTCAGTTCCAAGCTGTGTTAAGTATTACATTTTTTAAAGTTTGAAACACAAGGACAAGTTGTTGCCGAATCTCCAGCGCAACTTTATGACATCTTTTATAATGTTATATTTTATATAACTATAATGTATGCAAATAATCATTGTTATGAATTTATAAACGCAGAAGTGTAGAGAATATAGCAAGGTGGATGTGTCGAGAACATCACGTTGCAGTTCAGAAGTTTATAAGAATATATTAAGAGAACAACGGATATGTTAGATGGCGGATATATTAGGTAAAACTTAGTAAATGATTTCTGAGTAAACTGAAATTAAGACATTAGTGCAGTGGAATCGAGTATAACTGTTATCATACTTCCGTTAAAGATCGCCTTATAAGTTATATTTTTAAAATATATAGTTAAAAGAGTTCAATTAGGGAGAGTATACCACACGTAGAATTAGTTTTGTTGTTTTATTTAAATTAAATTTTAAAAAAATAGTATATATACCACCACATAAAATGCGACATAACAATAAAGCGAAATAACTATTATTACAAATCTGTAAATAATCTTGTATTCTTATACTATTTTTGATAAAATGCGTTTTAAATACTTATGACAGAAAATCTTGTATAACGAGTGAAAAAAATAATTTTGGACACCTACGCATAGCTACCACACAATCCATTAACTCTACATGTTATGATAAATCTATAGAAAAAATAGGTTATCAAAATGAAGAGAAAGGAAAAAAAATATATTTAAAGAAATGTTTACCAAACAACAAGCTTTAAAAATTATTTTGACGCGAAGCTTTTTATTCCATCTTAATTTGCCAATTAGTGCTTTAAGCTCACAAAAAAGAAGTCAATTTATTCAAAATATAAACATGCAGGGATTTTCTATCCTCTAGAGAATAAAGTATTTAATTTATTAGAAATAAAGAATATTATTCCGGAATTTGCTCAAAAGGAAGTATGACTATTAAATTATCCAAGGAAATTACCTAACACAATAGTCATTTTCTGTTTCCCCTAATCGACAGTTAAGAAGAAAAAAAATGTAGATACTTAGAACTGATATCCTTAATCATTTTATATGCTTTACAAAGAACGTAGTGAAGCGGCTCTTTTGAAAAAATCTTTATTGGAATGCTTAGAATGTCTGATATGCCAAAGCTTGTATTAAGTTCAATTTAGCGCTTAATTCTGATATTGTTTATTCGTCGCCTTATCATTTAAGGGTCTTTTTCATTCACAAAGAAGCTATATCTTTTAATCAGTGTAAAAGAAATTGAAGGAGAAAGCAAAGAAAATAGTTGAGTAGCTAGAGAGAGTTTTCTCGGTGAATAAATTCGATTAATTTACAATTGTTTCATTTACAGTTGAGAAGGTATTTTATTTTGGATAAATACCTAGACAAGACTGTAACTAAAGAAAGCAAATTTGTTACCTGAAGTGGCAAAAGGCAATGAAAAAATTATATGCATATCTGAAGCTCACGTTTTGTTCTTTTTTGTGATACAAAACTGCTTTGTAAAAAGAATCTCATTCTTTGAAAGCTGTAAAATTGCTTAAGAGAGCATTATTTTAATTGAAAATAAGTATCCCATTAGAAGGTAGAAAGTTATAAATCTTTTAAAATGTTTTTTGTTCACTTTAAGCTTATTTTTTTCTACAATTTTAAAGGAATTAAGAAAAACTTTGTAAATATATATATATATATATATATATATATATATATATATATATATATATATATATATATATATATATATAAATAAATTTAAAGATATTTATTTATTTTAAACTGGTTGTTTTGAATTATTTTATAAATACTGTTTGCATAATTAAATTGTATCCATGTACTTTATATCAAACACAACTGTGCTAATAGTTGATAATAATGTAATGTAATTACAGCGTAATGCGTAGAAATTCTTGAACTAATTTAAAAATAGTGGTTTATTATATTACATATACATTAGAACTTTTTAAATAAAATCCTGACACACATGATATTTTACATACATAAAATGAGAGAAAGAACGGAATAATTGATTAAAAGTTCGATAAAATAAAATAAATAATTTACCCCTGTTTTTTGCTATAAATGGTGAAGAAATATTTATTTTAATGTAACATTATATGTTATTTAATATTATCAGATTATTATTGCTCGTATCTATCTATCTATCTATCTATCTATCTATCTATCTATCTATCTATCTATCTATATATATATATCAATATTTATTTATTATTTTTTAAAAGTACATATATATATATATATTTATATATATATATATATATATATATATATATATATATAATTTTTGTATTATTCTATCATAATTTAACTTTATGCGAAACTGTTTTCCCTCACTTGTATTTGGCGGGAAACATAACCAGTTGTTACACTCTCGAAGTAAGTCTTACTATCTACGTTTTGCATCGAATTTAAATCTATACTGTGAATACTAGTAGGCTATAATTTTATAATTATATTTTATTAGTTTAGTGTTTTTATTAAAATACTTAAATTCATCCAAATGCTATTCTTTCTTTTCCTCTTGGTACGTAGTATGACAAACTACAGTTGAAGGTTGGCTAGCCCTAAAACTTGTTTAAACCTGCAATCCTGGTTCCTAAAACGAGGAGTTTGTTATTGTACTACTGTGCCTATATTTCTTTCTATTTAGTATAGTTATCTTAGGTTCTACATATAACTATCTTTGTATTTTTGGATTATATATATATATATATATATATATATATATATATATATATATATATATATATGTGTATATATATGTGTGTGTGTATATATATTTACATAAAAGAAGAATCAGTATATCTTATAATCTTATTGTATGGAACAACTATAGCGTGATTATCTTTTTTTTAAAGTTCTTTAACTATTTATTAATTACAATTATAATATAAATTAATCATATACCTTTCTTAACGAATCTTTTATTTTAATTTATTATCTAACGTAATGGATTTCCTCCTAATCTTTGAAAAACATGTCTACCATTTATATGGCATTTTTAAAATTATTTATTTGTTTATTTACTTATTTTTTGGCAGTTTCTTTGTATTTGCCACTTTGTATCGCAATTTATTTTGAAAACAATACACAACACTTCTTATGTAAGGAAATTTTAAGATGTAAAAGAGTTCTAACGATAAAAAAATTTCATTTTATTTCAATATAAAAATCTTACTAAATTTTAAATATTTAGGTGCAACATCAATTTTTATTTAATTAATCCAATTTTGAAGAGCAAATTAGTACAGAAAGAACACATTTTTTTGTATTCTATGTATATTTAAGAATAATATAATAGCACTTTAATCCTAATTTCGTTTGGGGTTTGGACAGTTTTCATCCAATCTTTTAAAGTAACAATTCAAATAAATATCAGTCAGATCTTTTGAGAAACAAAAGACAAACAAACTGCTAATACTATAAATGATCTGAATAAATTCGCTTCTATCGTCATAATTCTTATTTGGCTCTATGCTTCGTAATCAAGGGAAACTGGAATAAATGTAACCTAAGCTCTTCACATCTAAATGGGTAACTAAGGTTTCCAAACTAGATAGAAGTTTATTCGAGGCCGTTATCATTTCTGAATTCAAGAATTG
The DNA here is from genome assembly GCA_019973935.1 of Trichonephila clavipes. Lineage (NCBI taxonomy): Eukaryota > Metazoa > Arthropoda > Arachnida > Araneae > Nephilidae > Trichonephila > Trichonephila clavipes. The sequence continues at coordinate 725,908 of BMAU01001505.1, read as the reverse complement.
CACTAATGTCTTCCATTGTGATTGTCATAAACCGTCAAATGCTGAAACATTATCTTAGTTGACAATTAAACCAAGCAGAGTTTTATTAGTTTATATAGTTAAATATTAGAGAATAAAATAAATTGACTCACTTTACAGAAAGTATTTATTTCATTTTTTAGTTACCTAACAACTGCAAAAAAGTTATTTAAATAGTAATCCATTGTATTATCTATAGCCCCATACATGTTGTAAATATAAAGTTTAAATATACAATTATACATTAAATATATAGATAATGAAACTAAATTATTAATGTAACACTGAAACTATTATCATAAGTCCGTGATGGTGGCACGTTCACACACATGTCGAGTTAAAAAATTTATAGATATAGCAATTGAAGATTGTACCCATCTTGAAATAATTCTTTTTTATAAATAAATCGTTATATTTTTTTTCCATGTAAGGTCTCCGAATTCACCAAATCTCAACACTGAGATGATCTAGATATAATTTCTTAAGCAGCAAAAAAATAAATAAATAAAGGGCAGAAACACATAAAATTTAATCAAACTAATTTGTTTCCTTCACTTTTCTTAGATAACCATCTGGAATTTTCATGGAGATTTATATTAACGTAGCACCTCATAAAAATGGATTTAGTCAAGAGACAAGGAGAGCGTATCCCACTCCTAACTACCTCATCACAACATCGGTAGGACATTGAGCCTCGACAGATTTAATGGGCACCCCTATACACTGTGGATCTTCAATGAAACCATGATTTGAACTGGTGACACTCTGGCTACGAATTCGAGACCATACCCACTAGGAGACAGTGGCCAATCTGAAATAGCAAGACTACAATAAATTAACTCTAAGGCAACGCTTCTTAAACCCTGGGTTGCGTGGTAACTCAACGAGGACGGTGCGAGCATGTTGAAAAGTCGTAAACAAAAAATTATTTAAAAATAATTCTGACAAAATAAAATACACATGTACACTCATATAATAAACTTAAAAATGTATCAGTAATGCACAATACATTTCGTAATTAATTTAACACTTTTATAAGAACAAGTTTAATAATTACCAGCGACCCCATGGGCTTGTCATAATAAAATTAAATACAAAAATTAGCACTTAACTTTATAATTTGTCGATTTATAATTAATCCCTTAATTAAGTTACACAATTGATTCTCCAAAGCCAGCCACCATTTTCCACACAGGCACGCGTACGCGATGTATGGGGGGGTTAAAAAAGGAATAAATAAGGAAATCGTCTCTGGAATAAGTAAATCCTTTGCAAACACTGTTACGAGCCTTTTTAGTGCATTCCAAAGCCTTCGGAATAATTTTATGGTTAGCAGTGCATAGAAAAGATCGTACTTCGGAAAGACGTATATATACGTACGAGGCAATTAATAATTTTGGTGAGGGAGACGCTTATATACGTTGGTGGCACTTAAGAGGTTAAAGTCGTGTTGTATCTAAAGCATCAATGACTATTACTGAAACCAATGCTTTGTTATTGTAAGGAAGGGAAGCACGATGAAAATCATGATTGAATATTGGCTCGCAAATACTGAAAATTTGAGAAGCATTGCTCTAAGTTTATACTTTTTGACGATACATTTATTGTGAATAGTTGCTTATTTATCTTTTCCTATCATAGTGTGCTGGTAATAAATAATTTCTTATTAAATGCTGGTTGGTTGAATTAAGTATGAAAGACGAGTGAGGTGTCTTGGTTAAAGGTGCTACTTATTGTTCCAGAGTAATTAACCACTTAAAATTAATTCCTAACCTCTAATTAAAGTAAATCTTTAGCTTTATAAGTGAATGAATTCAGTTAAACAAAAACCTCTCTGTCGCTGGAGGAAAAGATGAGTTGCTTAACTCACATAAGCGATCATTAATTTTAGCAAGCAAAGAGTGATCTTATTACGAAAGCGACACTTTAGCCATTAATGACGAAAAGCCACTGCTCTTTTTAATCACTCACTAGAATGGAATACCTCCCAAGTACTATCCCAAGGGCTTCGGATTTTTTACTGAACTTATTTGCTAAAAAGAAGGGCATTGCCTCATTAGACATTAACTGAGAGCAATTTAAGTCATCATCAATCATAAGTAATGACTAAAAGTTATCTTCTCATTTTCGAAATTATTTTCCAGACCGAAAAGAGTTTACAGGAATTTTTTTAACATCGCTTTTATTTCGTCCCACGTGCGTTTGGATTGTGCGAAGGGTTAAGCTCGAAGGATTTTCTTGTAATTACCTTGATCTTTACAGAGGGCAATCTTAATAGTTTGCGGAGTTGACAGAAATGAATACATTATATTTTCTTAATGAATGCACAGTACTAATTCCTCCGACTCATAATGGTTTTCAAAGTGTACGCTTAGCGTCACTTATCATGTTAAAGAAACACGTCAGAGACGTATTGATGCATCTGTCTTCATACAGCAAAGAAAAAAAAATATTCTCATATCGAAAAGAGTGATGATTAGGGTATAATTAGAAATGTTTTATCAGTTCGTATGTCACTCCAGTATGAACGTTTTTTTTTTATTTTGTGGCAAATTACTTCCAGTGCTTAAAATGAGTTAAATGAATCCATTAATTGTTTAGTTTTTAAGCAGTAAATAGCATTTCCCTTTGAAATAATTATAATATTCATCTGATATTACAAAGTAGCAAGACAGCAAAAAGTACTTAATAGCCTTCATTCAATTGAAATGTATGTTAAAGTTAAAATGTGTGTTCGCAAAAAAAAATGTTTCAAGTTGTTCCTTTTTTAGTGGTAGATAGTAATCCTTATATGTAATCATGAGCTTGTTAAGAGTAAATAGTTTATTATGTACCTATTTATTTATTATTCTTTTTTTTTGCTTAGATCATACAAAAAACATAAGAACAATAAACAACAATGTGTGTGTAATTAATTCGGAATTTTATGGCATTTTAGAATATTTGTCTAATATACCTTAAAGTAGTGATTCCCAAAGTGGTCTATATCGACCACCAGGAGTCTATGGCAGCTTGCAAGGGATCTACGTCAGCAGAAAAAAAATGGGGGTCTATGAAGTATAAAATGTTGTATATCATTGTGACTATAATTTAACTAATCCGTAGCTTTAATTTTAACTATTACTGAATGAAATAAATATTCCACATACATTGGGGTGTTATTTACCTACTTACGTAATAGTTTATTATAATATAAACACGTTTATCTATCTAGTATTATGGGATATCGTGAGAAAGTTTTTGCTTTTCCAAGTAAAAAGGAACTTCACTGAGGTTTCCAATCTTCATACGAAAAAAATTAATAATAGAAAAAAAAGACTAGAAGCTCCTAATAGGGATTTAACCGAACAAAATTGATACCAAATGTTTAAAATTGGTTAAAAGACATCGGATTGAACCCTCCCATTTAAACCACTTGCTTGTTGAGCAGTTATTTTATGTAACATGTATTTAATTTAATTTAATTAATAAATTCATCGAATTAAGATGCGTTTGTTTTCTTAAGTTTTCCACATTAAAGTTAAAAATTTAAATATTTTAAAGTAAGTAGCTTTATAACAACTATCAAAAACATACTTAAGTTGATGTATTAACAAAATAAGTAAACAGGAGTCTATCTGAAACCTGAAAACATGGCAAGTGGTCTATGAGACAAATAAATTTGGAAAATTATGCTTTAAAATGTTTGATTTGTATAATTGACGTTTAGAATATTCAACATATGGAATATTTGTCGTATATAGTAATAATTATCAGGTATTTGTTTTTCATTTGTTCAAATATACTTTATTTGCAAAAATTATACTTAATATAAAACATGTTATAAAACAGAGAGAGATGAGCGTGTAATGTTTTGTTATATGACACAGTATAAATTAAAATAGAAGCAGAGTACAACCTGCGAATGTTTTATCAGTGGAGCCAATTTATTTGACAGTTCTTTTTTCTCCTAAGCAGTCTCGTTTACGCAATTGCTTGCGGCATACATTCTATTTTGATATTATGCTTAAAATACGAAGATAAAGTTATAATAAATATGAAATCACATTTTTAAAATGATAAAAAATATTTTCTTTAGCCTTGTAAGGGTAGACACATAAATAGGAAGAAAATAAATTGTTAATTATAGTGATTTGTCTTTTTTTTCTTCACACATTTAACAAGAAAATGTTGCAGCCATCTAGTCCTTTTTTTACTGTCCATTATACTTGAGACATACACTCTTCTATGAAATCACATTTTTCTATGTTGGCTAAAAATCGCTCATAAAACAAACATACTTCGTTGATATTCAAAATTATCAAAGCTTTAAGAGCGAGGAAGATGTCAGGAATTCATGTCCAATAGGTTATTTTAAATCATACATCTAAAATATACACACTTCTCAATTTTATAGGACACATTTAGGATACTCTTTCTTATTTAGAAATGATTCCATATTATTAGTCTTATTTCTAAAATAACCCATTGTTTCTTTAAGAATTCATTTAGTCTTAAATTCTTCATGCACATAAAAACCTGCAATATTTTTCATTTGTGGTTGCTAAGTAGCAAGAAAAACGTACAGTACTTCTGTGAATATTTAATTTTCCGATTGTTGCGGATGACATTAACAGGCTAATAGTTGACACTACAGTTTTTTTGTTGTAAGATGTTTTTCAACAAATACATTATGACTTCCGTGCGGGGATGAAATTCATTTTCAACCTCCACCTGCTGTTTGTATGACATTAATGTGAGTTGCTTAGACAAGTTTACTACTCCAAGACTTAGTTTGACAAAATATGTTACTACATTTTCTCACTGCGACGAAAAGATACTTTTTGTGTAAATATTGGAAAACTCTCATTTGATTTAAGAGTTTCTATTATGTACAAATAAGATAAACTTAAATCTTAAAAAAATATTAATTGTTGAATATGCTATTTATTTTTTGAAAGATTTTTTTTTAAAAAATAATGATTCACACACAAGAGTCATTATCTAATACACACATTTTGTTTTCGAAATTAAGCTAATGCAGAAAAAAAAATAAAAATTGTTTTAAATTCATAAATAGAAAGCATTGTAAAGAACAATTTTGTAAAAAAAAAAAAAAAAAAAAAAAAAAAAACATGCACGAAAAAATGTGCTGTAGTCAAAATATACTATTGAACACAAAACTTACGATAATATCGAAGATAAAAGCAATATTAATGTAGTTTTATTCATACTACAGAAGTACTTTAAACTATTCATAACTAATACTCTCACTTCCAAAAGGGAAGTAAGGAGAGGAAGATGCTAATTTCCAGAAGCCACTCAGAATTGAAGAAGATGCAATTCGTTGCAGAGGTAGATGGAAGTATGCAAATATGTAAGGTAACAGCCCATCGTGCTTTCATGTCAAGAAATATGCAAAAAGGGCAGTCTTATAAGAAGCCAGATTTATGAAGGGTTACAGAAGTTGATTGTAAGTGCTGATAGAAGGTCTTTAAAAATTTCGTAAAATTTGTTTTCAAGACATATGTGTTTCTATGACCTCCAGAAAACGAATGGAAGATTCTGACTACTGGCGTATTTTGGGGAGAATTGAAGCAGGACAGTCGATCACAGATGTTACTCTTTTCTTAGGCGTTCATCAATTTGTAATTTCACGTTTATGGAAACAATTCCAAATTACTCAGACAGTTGTCCGAAGGCTCATAGGCGATCTCCCAAGGGTTACAAATCCCACGGAAGATCGATGTATTGCTATTGTAGCTAAGCGGAATCGCAGAGTGACCTCCACACATGTGACATCTATGCTTACAGCGTCCATTGGTAAGGCTATATCTGCAGCTAGTGTATGCCGAAGATTACATATGAATAGACAGTATGCCCGGGGACCTAGAGTTTGTTTTCCTCTATCCGTCCAATCAAGAGGGGCACGATTAAAGTGGTGCCGGGAACATGGCAATTGAACTGTGTCTGACTGGGTCAGTGTCATGTTTACTGATGAGTCAAGATTTGCTCTGGATCCTGATGACAAGCGTATAAGGATATGGCGTAAACAAGGAACACGCAATCAGTTACAAAACATCACCGAACATCCCGCATTGCGAGGCGGAAGCATTATCGTTTGGGCTGGGGTTTCATTAGGATACAGCATCGACCTGCACATCTTTAAACGGGGCTCTGTGACAGCTGTCCGGTATCGAGATGAAGTCCTAGAACCCATTGTGAGATTGTACGCTGCAGCAGTTGGCCCTAGTTTTGTTTTGATGGTCGATAACGCACGTCCCCATAGAGCTGACATCATCGATGACTACCTGGAGAGTGAAGGGATTGCGCGTATGGCGTGACCAGCATATTCGCCCGACGTTAATCCTATTGAAAATTTTTGGGATGCTCTCGGCAGCACTGTATCTCCACGTTTCCCACCTCCAGCCACTATTATTGAGCTGGAAACTGCTCTACAAGAAGAATGGCGATTGCTTAATTCTGCGGTGGTTGACCACCTAATTGAAAGCATGGTCAGAAGGTGTAAACTTCGCATACAGATGAGGGGGATCACATACCCTATTAATGTCCTTTTTTCATTTTATGCTGTTTATTTTCACTTTATACATAATTCTGTTTAAGTCTCCAGTATGACATTATCTGATAACTTACAAAACTTTAATATTGTTTTCATTTCTGTATATAATTATTGATTTTGTTTTATGTATAAACATATATGCTACTTTACTGACAAATTTTGTGTCAATGAAAGCAGTATTTGTTGATTTTTTGCATTTTACATCTTCGTGCTTAACTTTTGGAAGTGAGTGTACTTTGAGGTTATATGGGGACTTTTTCGATATAACCTTAAACATTGGTCAGATAATACAGAAAATAGTTTGTCTATTTATTTTCTAGTATTTTATTGATTTTAGATGTTTTATTCAAGATTTACTTTAGTAGGCACTGTACAAAGTAATATCGCTGAAAAAAAGTTTGAGTTTTCTACTAGTGTGTAAGACTTTTTTGGAATTCTCAGGTTTTTCGTATACTTCTATTGGTATTCTTTTAGTTTACGTAAATAGCACAGAATATATTGTTACGTAGATCCTGGTTTCGAGGTTTTGATGCCAATCAGTCACAAAGAACAAGATATTCCTTTAAGAGTGATGGGAATTTATTGAAGAAAATTCAATCCTTTAAATACAGGATTCAGCAGCAATATTCACAAAATAAATCTCAGAAGGTCTTCACACTTTCAATTGCTCACAAACACGATTATCGGTGTCTAAAATACACATATATAAGATATTATCACAAGCAATTACTCGTTCAACAGCTGTAGTAATCACTAAGGCAATACTAACTGATCGCTAGTCAAAATCAGACTGACTGGCTTTCTCGGCGAGCTTTCTCTATTTATATCCCTCGCGCATAATTTGAGAAAAGACCCCCTTGAGTCACAGGTCTTGTAATTAGTGGACTTCTCTACTAATTTCTAGAAGAATCCAGAGGGTTCCAAACTCACCAAATGATCGCCAAGTCACCAAAATGGTCGCCAAAAATGACACTAACGTGGCTCTATCGCCAAGATTTCGGCAAGTTCTCATTGAATCACCATTTTAAAGTAAGGATCGGTGCTTGCTTGTGAAAATTACAATTTTAACCTAAATTAAATCTAATTTAGAGTAAGATTAAAGCATTACACACACACATATACATCCAAATACAAATTATTTACAATATTTGACACACAATTCATAACAATATGTTATTCGATTCTTCTCTCAGAAGCAATTTTTCTTACTTGAGTTTGAAATATTCATTAAAAGCTTAGATTTTACAAGAACTTAATAATTGAAAATAAATTGCGCTTCATTGTATAAAAAGAAGACAACATTTGCGTAGAGAAATATGCTGTGGTAAAAATGGCGGATTTCATGACTGAAGTTCATTTCAAATAAATATTAACTATCCATTTAATCAAAGTGAAAGGGATAATTTTTATATATTTAATAAGTATACTTTTACTTCTGAGAGTATTTGTAGTGTAGCAAAATAATTCTAATAAAAAAGGAGTATAAAAATCATCTTTACGATGTGTAGTAAAACTTAAGTTTTATGCTATAAGAATACAAGTGAAAATAATTCTTTCTATTGTATGACATCTTATTATATGCGCAATATGCTGAAGTAAACTGTTCATCTTGAACAGAACGGAGCTTCGAAGTCATAATAGCACCATAAAATACAAGGAATATTTTTCTCAGGTTTTATTTTTATTGCCACTTTAACAATGTTCTTGATATGGCTCTAAAAAAAGCCAAGGGTGATAAAATACAAGAACACCTGTCTGTTCCACTTATTCAGTAGGTGGATTCTTCTAAAAGATCCCACCCCTTATTACAAGCTTCCCCTGTTTAATCATAAAAGAGTAACGACAAGAAATAAAACTGCCTTGAGCTGACATCCAGTGATAGAGCATCGTAAAGCATACAACTGCTTCTCCTACCTAATTAACCACGAATGGCTTCTTTAATTAGGCGTAACATTTAATTCTGGCAAAAGTTTGGATGGAGAAGCTTCCTCTTCTCATGATTAAAATAATCGTTCTCAATCAATGTTTAGCTTCTAGCCGATAATAAACTCCAGCTATTTGGACATTTGCGATAAAGATTACACAGAAGAGAAATCTTGTCGCCTTTATATTAAATTTGTCTCGCTTTTTTTTATCTTTCGCTTTTTTCGTGAAGCAAAACTCGTGAATAAACTGTGGCCACTTGATTCAATGTGTTAGCATAAGAGACTCAAGCATAAAATTGTCCCGATATCATACTCGAAAGTATTCAGTTTTTATTTTTAGTGCCTTGTGAGTTTGACTTGAAGAATAGAGACGTCTAAATCATAAATAAATGTTTAGAATTTTATTACAATTTGTTTAAAATATAGTGGCGTGTTTTTCAAGGTTTTAGCAAGCATTTAAATCTTTTAACAGATGCTTTAAATTTTTAATAAACAAATTAAATTATCTCTTATTGATAATAAATAGCTATTTATACATTTACCAACTGATCCAATAGAATTTTATTGATTAAACTTTTAAGAATTAAATTGTTAAGGATATTGTTAAAGATTTTTATATAAGCTTTGAATTGGTTAATGATAAAACTGTTTCATGTCTTTTTCCGAAAGTAATTTATAAAATATGAAATATATTCATTTTATTTTGATTAAAACGTTAAGTTGAACATATTTTCTGGAAATCTTGCATTTACAATGAAAGAAATAAGACACAATAAATAATTTCATATTTTTTTTCTAAGGAATTTGAACCGTTTTAATAAACGATTTTGCCCTTATATTAATGGCTGGTTCAATTAACTCTATTTAAAATGAAAAAAAAAAGTTTTGTTTGGTTAGAAACAACTGCTCATATATAATTTTGTAACAATTTTCGTTTGCCTTTTTAAAGAAGAATAATGATGTTTAAAGTTAACAAAATATAAACTGAATTAAAACTCTCATTTTATGAAAGCTGTATATATTTATTTCTATACAGATACATGTAAAAATATTTAAAATTAAGTTTTCGACATAGTATTAAGAACAAATCAAAACTGTTGAATTCACAAATAAATATTATGTCATGTTCACATAGAGAAGACAAGGGAATATGGTGCATTGCCTTAGGAAATTGAGTAAAAGAGGTATGCATTATGAATCTTGAATATTTTAAGTATTTCATTGAAATTAACCACAAAATGAAGCTCAGACATATATGCAAATCAAATTTTCTTATTCCCTTCATTTGTAACGAGGAAAAATTAAGAAAAAAAACAAAAAAATTCCATAACACGCAAAAAGGATCGTTAGAAATAAAGTGCCAATTAAAAAAGCGTTTTGGGAAATATTCACTCACCAGTTATTACCGTAATTGCTGAATTTAATTGGCTAACTCTAATTACACTTGAGCTCTCATAAGACGATCAAAATAGTTCAGAGTTGCCAACGCACGCTTAGGGGAGAAAAATATTTTCTTCATAATATTTAACTACTTGTTTGAGGCAGTTAACTAAATAATTCCGAATTATACTTATTTCAGACTATTGACTCTCTTTGCTATCACGAACACATCGGACACATTTCCAACGCTTTTTTTCGTAATTAATTTTGGATAACTTGGTGATGAAGCATAAGAAACGCTGAAGAGAAAAGAAAATAGCACATTTTTATATTGTGGTCCATGTGGCACGTATTAGTAATCGTTTTTTTTAAAAAAAATAAAGATATTAATTTCCAACTTTTTTTAAAGGTTTAAAAGGTAATAATTATTTTTTACATAGCTGAAACGAGTTTTATATTAATTATATTAAATGTTTTATTCCATTGTTAGAATAAACGAATATGAATAAGCAAATTGATGACGTAAACTAATTTACTTGCATTCATTATCAGTTAACATGCAACTGCAATCTCACTAATCAAGGTAGCCCAATACATGTTTATCTGTTTATGTATATGTATGTGTGTTTGAAAGAGCGAGTCTTTCTTAAGGTATATATATATAATGAATTGCAATGTGTTTTAAGCATAATATAATAATATGTGTATTTCATTGTGATTAATATATTACAGTAAAATGCATATTTCGAGGGGGGTTGTGCATTCAAATTGTAGCTTAACTATTTTTAATAATTCGGTTAAAAGATTAATTACATAATTAGTGTTAAATGTGTGTGTGTAGAATACGTTAAGTAATCAATTACATTTTTATACTTTCTATAAAATTTTTCTACTTTAAATTGGTTGTTAATTTAGCAATGTGTTTCACATGATTGATAACAATATATTGAAATGAATCTTTATTCCAAGGAAGAAAAACATCAAAATATTGTTCTTATTTAGGTGTAGTACAGCAAGAGAATTTCTAAACTTATAATTTATATGTTTCTAAATATTATTCTATAAAAAAAGTTTCAATTTTTCACAACAAAAAATAGATAAAAGTTCTGTTATAACATAATACTTTTGCGTGTTTTGAACAATATTTAATGTAGCAAATTTAAAACTATGAAAAAAGTTAAATATGATGCTGTCTGAAAGAACTTATCAGGATAATTTATCTGGAAATCTAAAAAAAATTCTTTTTTGGAATATATTACAAAAACACAAAAAAGATTAACAAAAAATTGACTTCATTATAATCTATCTGTCTATCTTTGTGTAAACTTCATTATTTACTTTTATATATATATGTATATATTGTGCAATAAAAATATTTTTATTATTTAGCATCACTCAATTGTAGCTTTTAGGTTAATATCCGCTATTAAATTCATTAATCTCTTTGGACACCAGAGCAAACAACATGTAAGTGTTTCTCACATAGATAGAATTAAATGCTTTAATGACATTCAAAACAAAAAGTAGTTTGTTTTATATATTATTTGACAGCACATAAAAAGAGAACAATAAAATCATGATTAAATCAAAATAGATGTCTGTCACAAAATATATCTGTTGTGTATTCTGACTGAAATACTTAATAATGTTTTATCTACTAATGCCTTTTCAGTTTTCATTATTGTCCAGACAATGTTTGCAAACAAGGATTAAAACATTTCTGATGGGGTATCACACTGCAATAGTACAAAATACAGAAAGCATCAAATATTAGGGTAGATAAATTGACTGGAGAAACATAGGAAATGCATTTGTATGATGTCTACCCAAAAGCAGATAATGTGTCATCGTGGCAGTCGGACACAAATCCATATTTCATCCACTGTCAAGCATCGGATCGTGTTACACGTGGTATTTATCATAAATATCATTAGCGTGAGGCTCTAACTGCTTAGAATTACAACCGGGTTTGCTTTTGTTAATCTTTGACCTATATGATATTGAAATTATTAATTATGTTTAACTGACATTGATGTAAATTAAACTTTATTCAATATAATTTGGTTTATTGTTTTTAACAAGTAGAGAAACATGAAACATTAACTTTACCCTTTAATTTCTTTTTAGTTCTTGTTTTATAATTCTTGTCTTTAATTACTGAAATTTATATATATGAGTATTAGTACATACTACAAACAGCATTAAGGTATCCGACTTCGTTCGGAACCATGATTTAAAAAAAAACACATAAATGGATAATTTTCATGATATTTAGACCTATGACAAAAAAAAATTATCTAAATATAATATTTTGGCAAAAAATTAACTTAGAATAATCTTTTTTACAAATGTTCGCCTTTTGTGAAAAATGGTTCTATTATAGTAATATTTTGCCTGTATATAGCTCAGACCTCTCTACAGAGGTTCAACTAAAATTTTTGAAAAATTCACATTTATTTCAGAGTTACCACCAATTGAAATAATTTTTAGCGTTTTTTTTTCTTAAACTTGCTCCCCTGTGTTGTCGTGAAATATGGATAAACCTACTTCTAAGTTATATATTTCAAAAAATTCTAGTTGAGCCTCTGTAGAGTGGTCTGAGCTATATACAGTTAAAATATTATCATAATAGAATCATTTTTCACAAAAGGAAAACATTTGGAAAAAAAAAGATTATTAATTTTTTGCCAAAATATTATATTTAAATATTTTTTTTTGTCAAAATGTCCTTAAAACAATTTTATGCATATATTGTAATCTAAGTGACACGAAATATCATGAAAATTATCCATTTATGCTATTTTGCAAAATCATGGTTCCGAACGTAGTTGCATACCTTAATATATATATTTTTTAAAACTACTTTTTTCGATGTTAGTATATGATTGTGGTTTGTTTGTTGGAGTCTCATTTTTTTTTACAAATATAACCTAAATTATCCGTAAAAAACTGTTTGAGATGTGTTAAACATGTGTGGCCGATGCTTCTCTATTATATATAACATAATATTTTTTCTAGAACTGTACATGATAATGTATATTATCATGTACAGTTGTAGAAAAATATTATATTATATATAATGTGGAATATGTGAAATTTTATGGAGTAAGTAAAATCGGAATCATTTAATCTACTAACATGATACAATAACACCATGAGATATAAAGTTATACAAATAATTTTAAACTTTATATATCATGGTGTTATTGTATCATGCTAGTAGATTAAATGATTCCGATTTCACTTACTCCTTAAACTTAGTAACAATAAGCATACTATTTTTGATCACATAAGTGCGAGAATGTAAGCTAAAAATATTATTAAATCTTAATAATAATCATTTTTTCCGAAATGATACTGACACTGAAATTGTAGCTAACGAATTTAGCATGTTCAGGCGTTTCATTATAATCATGTTAAAATTACATACAATTTATCAACATAATTATACACAGAAGATAAAATCGCATAATTGGAGGAACCCCGTAATAAAAAATGTTCAAAGAAAAATTGGATAAAATTTATAATCTATAACATTTCAGATTTTTTTTTCTCTCAAATGGTAAATTAATTCAAATAAATGTTCATTTCATTTTATATTTTCCTTAAATGCTTTTAAAGTACTTTAGTTTTTAACTAACATTAAGCGTTATAAAAACTGAAACTGTTTAAGGAAAATATATATCACATATCTTTCTTTCACTCTCGTTACTATTTAAATGTAGACAATATTATATTTTTCACAGACATTTGAAAATACAAAAAAACATTGAAATCACAAATATTTAAAGCACATTATCTTTCAGTATAAATTATTTCAATTCGTAGCATTAATTAAGTGAAAAATCTCCAAGCTTGTAAACAATACTCTACAGATTGATGTAAATCAATGAATAATTTAAACAATCTCTTTGCCTATGCATAAACATGAATTACATAGTTCGACTGGCACCAGTCTAATTAACTACGCAAAATAAATAATATTATGAAAAACAAAAGTTAAACCTCATTTTAAATCTTAAAAATAGATAGAGGTAATTTGTCAGGGAATTATGTGTGTGTACTTATTTCACAGTGTATTGTAGCATACGTAAAATTTTTATGGAAAATCAAGTTGCATATAAACTATCAATAATTTCTGACATAATTTACTGAGATGCTGAGTCTACAATCAAATCTAAAACAATTAATATTTCTGAGGGGGATGGGTGGAAGAACCATTGAAATATTTTTGTTATACATAACAAAACATTTCAAATAGAAATAGAGAAAATATTTTATCGTTTCCAAGCAATATTTTCTCTAAAACTGACGATAAAAAATAAAATTTAATGAGGAATTTGTCTTTATTGATGATATTTTTTTTTAAAAAAAGCATTTGATTTGTCTTTGTAATAATGATTCATCATTAATATTGCACCACCAATTTTACTGTGTTTAGTAAATTTGTAATCGTATTGCCTCAAAATTATTGAAAATGAACCGGCTTATTTTAACACAAAGTGAATTGAAAAAAATGTGAAAAATAAATTACTTGTTTTTACGTAAAATGAATGACGAAAATGAATGAAGAAAATGAATATTTTATGTGACGAACCCAAAACATTTATTTTATTCCAATCCTTTACTTCTTGTGAAGACATATCTTTATTTGGGGCTTAACGTGACAAGAATACAAAAGCTGGTTTCTAGCACTTCTTGATCACAAAAATGTACGTGCCGTTCTTATTGTATATAATAAATGCATGTATAAAAAATATGCGGGTTCTATTTGGAACAAGTATGTTACATTTATATTCTGACTGATAGTTGCTGATGCCGATTGTCTGACAATCCTTTTTTGAACCCTTTAGATTCGGTTGGAAACACATGACTAAATTTCTGTATAGTTATTTCGTATAACAATGATCCCGAAAACGAACTTATGGCATTCTAATGCATTTTATGAACATCATATTTATGTTATATGGTAAAAATATGGAATTAATGTACTTATCCGTTAGAAAAATATTAGTATAAGTTTAGGATAATTCATTTTCATCAGGATAATTCATCAAAGGCTATAGTAAAGAAAAAAAAATTCTGAAAAGAATGATAGTATATACGCAATAAAACTAAATAAAAATACATATATTAGTTTGATTTAAAATATATATCGATAGGTATGAAGATTTGGCAATAACGTCATTTTGATAAATAAGATAAATTACTGAGAATAAAAATTATTTTAAATTAACAACATATAACGTTTTCAATACTTGACAAGTAAATTTTTAAGAATAAAACATTTTTTTTAAAAAAAAGGTTTTATTTTGCAACTATAAAATTATTACTAACACAGTGCAAGATCCAAGTGAAATTAAAGGCTTCTACTTCCAAGAAAAAATTATATTCGTTTGTAAAACTGCAAAGGAATAAACAGAAATGTGAAAAAAAATATACCTTATTGGTTTCATTGAATTGAAAATAAATAATTACAACTGAATAATTCATTGACAAATATATTTAGTAGTACGTAAACATTTCAAGATTTACAATATGTAATTTAACAAGCCTATACTAATAGAAAATAATAACAATATCGTATCATTATCAAGTGTTGCTTTCAAAAAAAGAATTTTGATAATAATAGAAGACCTTTACTGATAAAGTAAGTAGTAGGTCTAGCATCATAAGTTTACAATTAATATTGTTCAATATCATATAAGCTATTGTAGATATATGTTGAGTATATATATATATATATATATATATATATATTTACTATTAATATTCATATTCGACAGCACACACACATTCTTAGGTAATGTAGTTCTTACTTCACAATTTATATTATTTCTATAATAATGAAACACTGTGTTTGTCCAATTTATATTACTAAATCAATAGAAATACGGATCTCACATATTTTAGATTCAATACATCATTAAATAATTCAATTACCAATGACTTGTAATGCCATACACTATTAATATCTTCAATATCTTCGCTTATGCGTTTATATTTGTCAAAAAAAAAACTTGAAACGAAAGTTCTATCTGTAAATGAATAAGAAAAGTTAGTATTTTTCCCACAAAATGAGAAAAATAAAATCGAGCAACATGTATAATTATTTATGTATAATTTTAATACGATTAATAAAAATGTAAAGTAATTTAAAACACTTATTTAAATGGCTAAAAATTCAAATTGTCTAATTTAAACAAGAAAATGTTTCGTTATGTTGTAACAATTACATATGTTTTCTTTGATAAATTGATTTCCTCATTCAATTAATTATTCTAAGCTTGATACAGTACTTTACTAATTATACGGTATTTCTAAAGTCTGTAATAAAATTCATTAAGCTGCCCATAACTTATATTGATAGTGCAATTCTAAGATTGACAATAAAATGGGCTAATATATAAGAAAGAGAAAAATATGTTACATATTAAAATAAATACTAATAAAGTAAAACAAATAATTTAAATAATATTTTTATACAGTCATTTGTGATTCTTAATTATCATCTCAAAAGTAGGCTTCAGGAAGTTTCGCTCACTTTCAAGAATCGTTATAGAAACATTGACATTTCCTGGGATAAAAGTGACAAAAAAGGACATAAAAGCAATTTGCCGCACAGATAAAAAGTGGAACTTGTTTCTTAAAGAAATCGAACTAAACACAATAATAATACTTGCAGAACACGGCGTGATATCTTAGCTTCTACCTACACACGAACTTTCTGTCTTTATTTCATTCAAGATAAAAGAAAGCAAACCGAAAGTAGTTTTTTTTTCACTGTCGAATATGCCCTGATGAGCAGAAAATAACCTGGAGCTCGGTACTACAATGTATATCAGTAGCTACTGCCTAGGGAAAGCAATATATCGTTCAGTTCATGACAAAGGAACAGGAGCCAGAAGGCCCCCACACGTGTATTGAAAACAATCTCATTCTCTTGCACTGTTGCTTCGATGCTTATGGGTTCATGCTGGTTTTACTTGATGTGATTTTCTTCGTCTCTTTGTGCATTATATCCCGCAACCAACTTGATTCACTTTTTTTTCTTGAGAATAAGAGGTTGAATATACGAGCCTGCACGTCAATAAGAGGTGATAGCAACGCATAATATATCTAGGGATATCAATATTTTCTTTTTCATGCGAACCGGATGTAGCAAAATTTACTAATAGCATGCGGGAGAGTATCTCCTTTTTGAAGTCAAATAAATGCCAACTTTTTGTTTGCTGTATATGTATCACAGAAATGGAGTTATATTCGCCTGTAGATCTCTGATGAAACATTTTTTTTGTCACATAAATGTAAGAAAATCAGGCTTATCCACATAAAATTGTAATTCATATATCATCAAATGTGTAATAGTTTGTTATTGAATTAATATCAGAGTGAAATAAATATTTTGTGGCAACAGTCATTATTTTCAAAATCTTTTCGATCAGAGTATTATGTATAGGATAAAAATATTTCAATTTGCTACTTATTTAATTTCCAGAAGATTAAATTTATATTTTCATCTGCATTTCCCTTTGGTTGTTTGTATTATTTTTTGCATATAAATTGCAATACAGATAAAAAAAAATGCATCAACGTATTATAATCACATGCATTCAAAACTAAACTATTAAATTTGTTTTGTTTGTTTCAGGTGGAGTAAAATATAATTAAATTAATATTGCAGTAATTAATTTCGTTTTCACTAAACATTGGTTAATTACACAGAAATTATTTCATAAAATTTACATTTGTTTTAATCCATTTAATTAATTCTTGGCTATGTAAAATAATGAATGAAGAAATCATGATTAGTCATATATATATATATATATATATATATATATATATATATATATATATATATATATATATATATATATATATATATGAATAGCAAGCTATTTAACATACACTTTCTCATAACATGTAAAATTAAGTTTATTTTGTCATTTTAAAATTTTTTAAATTGCATTACTGTCTTTTAAATTAAAACAGTTTCTCAAAAGCTACGCAATTTTCCTAAGAAATAAAGTTAATACTCGCGTAGAAAGAAGTGTTTCGCTACAAGAAACATTGATTATTATATTTTTTTTTAATACAGGAAGGAAATTTATTCTATTTTGTATTTCCCTTTTAACTGATTATATAAAAAAAATAGTAACTAATTATATATGTATAAACTGCATAAATCTTAGATTGTTAGGGCGGATTTCATATTTAAGCTCTGATATGATTGAAAGTAAATTAGTTGGAATTTTTGTTTACCTCTTACAAATAATTTTAAAAAATCATTTAAAAATATATGCATACATGCATACTCATAAATATATAAAGGGTGTTTTTTTAGAGGTATAAAACTTTAAATTGCAATAAAACAACGATGTATTATTCGATTGACATAATTTTTTTTTATTCGAAAGATAATCTTGTGGCATTACATAGTAACTATGATTTCTGGCATAGGCCTGCCACGTCTGGCTCGGATGTAGTCCGACCTGGACGTCCAATTTTCGATAACTTTTTCTAACATTTGTGGCCGTATATCCGCAATAACACGGCGAATGTTGTCTTCCAAATGGTCAAGCGTTCGCGGCTTATCCGCATAGACCAATGACTTACATAGCTCCACAGAAAATAGTCTAGCGGTGTTATATCACAAGATCTTGAAGGCCAATTCACAGGTCCAAAACGTGAAATTAGGCGGTCACCAAACGTGTCTTTCAATAAATCGATTGTGGCACGAGCTGTGTGACATGTTGCGCCGTCTTGTTGGAACCACAGCTCCTGGACATCATGATTGTTCAATTCAGGAATGTAGTAATCATGGCTCTATACCGACCACCATTGACAGTAACGTTGTGGCCTTCATCGCTTTTGAAGAAGGATTCCACCAGCCCATAAAACGCTCCAAACAGTCAGTTTTTCTCGATGTAACGGTGTTTCGACATGCACTTGTGGATTAGCTTCATTCCAAATGCGGCAGTTTTGTTTGTTGACGTAGCCATTCAACCAGAAGTGCGCTTCATCGCTAAACAAAATTCGCTTATGAAAATCGGGAACAACGGCAATCTCGTTTTGGGCCCATTCGACGACAATTTGAAAGCGTTGTTCAGGCTTGAGTCTATTCATGATTAATTGCCAAACCAAAATGAGAATAAATCACTTGACAGCTGTTAAATCGGTCGCCATCTTGGAAAGTAATTACAACTTAAACTTCTATCCCTGGGAAAAAAACACTCTTTATGAGGTGTACAACTTTGCTTCCACCGTTTTGCAATAGATGGCTGTAGCGGTAAGTGGTAGTCGAAATAAATAGATCGTAGATGTCATACAATAAGCTTAGGTATTTGTAAACATAACGCCATCGAAATATTAGTCGATTTGTGTCTGCATCATAAAGTTATTCCGGATTAAACATGCCAGCTTACGAGCCAAATTCTTGTCATTTGCGGGAGGTTTTAATTTTCTACTTTAATATGAAGAAATCTGCGGCTGAGGCTCATCGAATGCTCTGAAATATCTATGGTAAGGCCGCTATCAGGGCAAGAACGTGCCGAGAGTGGTTTCAAGGCTTCAAGAACGGTGATTTTAACGTCGAAGACCAGCATGGCGTTTGGTGGAACCAGCTCGGCGTAGTGTATTATGAATTGTTAAAACCGACTGAAACAATCACAGGCGATCATTATCGAACGCAATTATTGAATCATAAATGTATAATCAGTTTTTTTACAATAAAGCCTCGAATTTCGAAAAAAAAACGGCGGAAGCAAAGTTGTACACTTAATATAAATATGTTTGTTCATACTAGTGTGTATTTCTTCAGGATTTGATTTTGATTTTGTAATAATCTCTCAAGAAATTAATTCAAAAAGACCTAAAACTCGTACTATAGAGTCTCAATGTAATATTTAAACTAAGAAGGAATCCCAAAAGAAGGAAATTAATGGTTCACATACAATACAGAAAGAAGCATAATAAAGCTTTAATGACAGAACGGTGTTTGCACAAATGACTGTCTAGACAAGGATGAAAAGGGCAAGTCATAGTAATAGATATAACTACCCTAATTTCATTTGTTACGTGGTATAATTCTCTTCATACTTAACATTATATTATCCTACAATTCATAAAGTAAGAGGCTTTTTTCAGCAGCCAAAATTTTAGTTAGCTGCCCGGTGTTCCCCGAAGGATAACATTCTGCCACTAGTTGTCTCTCTAAAGCATTCCGCACATGTTCAATGACATTTAACCCACGAGAGTAACGACGTAACCACTACCTTATACCAATATTCTACGAAAATCGTTTTCTAGAAGATTTTAGCTACATGGTATTTATGGGACGAGGCATTGTCGTCCTTAAGAATAATATGTGGACAGCTGGCATCTTAAAATAGACGTATATACGGTAGGACAGATTTATTATATGATTAAAAAGTATGGAATTCTCTCTCATCATGTCTTCCAGCTCAACCACCAGAAGGGTTTCTTTCCTTGATGATAGTGGGCTGAAAGCGTGCTTGTATGTTCCTCTGTATCAACTAACGCAAACAATCATTAGTCAAAATGAAATATTTCTCATCGGTAAAGAAAACGTGAATTTATTTATGAGCCACCCAGTCAGTGTATATTACACCATTGTAAAAAGCACTGCCGATTGGCTGCGGTTATTGTAAGCTGTATTCAGGACGTTGGATGAATAGGTCACCTTGATGAAAGGTTTATGGCTGCAGTAAACAATGACACCTGTTGACGTGAACAGCTGCTAAGCAATGTAGTCTACTATTCTGGTATCGGTCTCTTTTAGCCTGTATGGCGGAATAGTCAGAGAAAAAACTGCTGAAAGCTTCTGTTCGACATTCCTTCTAGTGTGTAAAAGTTCTGACTGATTTATACAGAACAGCATGCGTAAAAGATTGCAATGTTTTGAAAAACATTGCTGATAATCTCCAACGACGAAATTTAAAAACGTCTGCAGCATTTTAGTCACCACAGATGAGAGATCTGAATTTTTTGTATCAGAAATTAAAATAATATATATAAGTTTTATTTATAGTCATTTGATATTACTGATATTTTAAGTGTTTGTCGTGCATGTTTCTATATTACTTGATAAATGCAAACGCTACAATAGCTCAGATGGCTTGATATCACACATTGTGATTTTACATCTAAAGAGATTTTATTAATGATTTGACAAGAAATTTAAGATACATTTTACTTTTTTTTTATACTTAAATTACTATTTTTAGAGTCAGCAGATAAAAAACTAAGAATTTTTTTTCATTTATTTTAATTACGTGTGGAAATGTAAAAAAAAAAATGTGCTATATTTTGTCTCTGTCACTTCCTCTCTCCACATATACATACATACAACATGCGTACATATATATATATATATATATATATATATATATATATAACTTTTCATTGATTAACTCTTACGAAGACTAAAATGCACACGTTGGTTTTAATTGTAACTGTCATATCTCTCTGAAGAGTAGTGATAGGGAAAATAAATCCTCTTTTCGATAATTTAAGATTTTCTAGACTCTTAAAATTTATATTGTCCGTTAAAACTTCATCTCCACTCTTTTATTTAGAAAACTTCGGTAACTATTACGATTCATTGCAAAGGAAAACTCGATGCTGACAAAGTAAAAATAAAGTAGAATATTATAATTATTTCGAGAAACATTGAGAAAACTAATTATATTTCACACACAAAAGATTTTAATTTTCCAGAAATGTGTTGCCCTTTGATAAGCTCTACTTTATTTCAAAGCAGTGGGCTCAACGAGAACACTAGGGAACTTTTTTCCTCCCATCCCCTATTTAATTACTTGTCGAAGTAGAATTGGGAACACTCCCATATCTATATCTGTACTTGTTATTTTAATATGTCGTTAAATACGCGTGTGGTAAAGAGTGATTACTTGGTTGGTAGGTTCGCTTTTCTAACAACATAGCTTTTCACTGGCAAGGAAGAGACGATGGAACATTTTCAAGTTGTATTGATTTCAGCAGCTGAGTGTGCTAATTACAGAAATTTAGAACACGGTACAATTCTCACTGTGGAATGACCTCGTTTTGATTGTAATATTTAACCATTTTCTTGTTCCCTTATTTGGAAGAAAAAAGACCATTAAGAAAATTGTTATGAAAATTTTTATAATTTCTTCGTTGTATGAATCTCGAAGAGATAACTTTTAATGTAAAAAATGGCAGTTCATGTTTGTGTTATTTTATTAATAAGAGAATGTATTCATTTAAAATATTTTGAAAATTATCTTTAAGATTAGAATTTACTTTTATTTGGTGAAAGTTTATTTTAGTCTTGAATTGACTGTGTTTAAAATTGAACATTTATTTAATATTGAACTTTTAATTATTTTTGCACATAATACAACATTCTTTTTTTGACATAATGAGTAACTTAAAAATAGTATTTTTAACAGGAATATTTGACAATAGTATTTCCAATGAATGTAATAACATTTTTAAAAAAAAAATGCTAATGTGAAAAAGATAATTACATTGCAATATTATAAAAATAACTGTTACATTTCAAAAGCGCATAGTGGAATCTGTGTGCGATAAAAAATAATTCACCTAGATTTAAAAATGTTCACACATATGTATTCATTTATTATTGCTAAATTTTGCTTTTAAATCCTTATACAAGTTACATATTTCTATAATGTGTGGATTCAAAAGGTTAATCCTTATACATTTAACTGCACTGAGATTTCTCAATTCAATTATTCTACATAAAATGTAGTTTCTATACCAACACAAAAAATTTCACGATATTAAATACATTATCAAAACTATTTCCTAAATTGAACAAATGCAAGTAAATTATATGTTGTAAATAGTGTTACAAATGTACAACAATATTTTAATTCCTAGTTTCACATTTTCAAAAACTTCCATATTTTAAAATATTATTTATATATTAGGCATGAATATATATGAAACACTTCCTAAAATATCTTAAAACTATCTACCTAATACCTAATATTTACACATGAAAGACAAACATAATATCATTAGATGATTTCATTGTTAAGTATTAAAGTTAATCAAAATTTTGAAGATTGAAAGTTTTAACGAATGTCATCAAAATTATAATCAATTTTATATAAATAGTATATTGTAGCGACATAAAACAGCGATAAATTTTCTCAGCAATTGTTCATACCAAACGTCTTAAAATTAAAATACGAGTTTATGTATCCAAGTTACTCACTGTTTGCTAATCATTAATCTAGTTTTCACGTAGAACAAGTTCAGAAAATATTTAGTCTTATACTGAAAATTTGAACTCAAAAACCCTCGTAGTTAAAGGTTTTAACTTGCATTCCCATTAAAAAACATACATCTAGAACTAAAAAAATGAAAAGAATCGCAACCAAAGTTCTTCAAATCGCATGATTAATCTTTTACGGCTTTCAACCACGTTCTTATACAGAAAGAAAATATAATCAATTACCACAAGCCATCCAAGCATGAACATAAATAACAAATTCTAAAGAATGCTTTTTAAAATACTATTTAGATTATTCTTTACATAAGCTGTAAAATAAAAATTTATCATAATTTTCTTTACTTTTTTAACAAATATTTGCATCAATATTTGTCTTTTTAGTACAGTAAAATGTGCATTATGTACGTATTATGTGAAATATTAAAATTCCAAAAATATTATTCGGTATCGAGATTATGCAAAAGACTGTCAAGTTAATTAACATTTTTTTTAAAAAAAATATTTTCTAATCCATGTAATTAATCACCAGCTTGACAAATTGCTATGCACAATATTCTGCATTATTAAGGTACTGTTAAAATGGTGTTTTTTAAAGAAATTTTTTTAAACAGTATGAACATTTGAATTTTGTATGAAAAGCTATTAATTTCAGTTACATGATGAATTTCAAAGGACTATATTAACATTATCCAGAGTCCTGAAGTAAGCGCCCATTTGATTTTCCATTAATGCATACATTTATTCATAGTATAAGAAGCACTACAATTGAAAAATTTCATTAGAAAAATTGTATTTGTTTCTGGAGTTAAATGAGTGTTTGTAACTTAAGATTTTTAAATTAGCGCATGTTGAGAATGTTATATTAATATAATTCAAATAAATATGTTATGAAAATAATGACATGGTAAAAAAAAATTGCAAAATATTTTAAAAATTTTTTTTAAAGAAAATAAGGTTTTAAAGTGAGTTTATATATATATATATATATATATATATATATATATATATATATATATATATATATATATATATATATATATATATATAATCACATGTGGTTGTAGAGACATTTGTCTCACTTGAAAAAGAGCAGCAGAGAGGATAGACTTGGTCATCATTGAGGATAAAACTATATTTCTGATCTATAAAAAACAGTGGATATGACATCTCCCTTCCTCCCTCAAAGATAAATAGTTATAGTTTTAAGACTAGGACAGTGCTTCTCAAACTTTCAATATTCGCGACCCAATATTCAATCATTATTTTCATCGCACCCCCCCATACAATAACGATACATTGAACTCAATAATACAAGATTTTGAAGCTAAACATACAGTTAGACTTGTACCTCTTTAGTAGCACCGGCGTATATAAACGTCTCACTCAGCCAGTGTGTTAATTGCTCCGGACGTATATATACGTCTTTCCGAAGTACGATATTTTCTGTGCACTGCTATCCATACATTTATTCCGAAGGCTTTGGAATGCAATAAAAGGAGCTTGATTGGCTTTGCGAAGGATTTACTTGTTTCAGACTATTTGTTTCTTTATTCCTTTAACCTCCCCTTCCTAATAAACCAGATACGCTCGTTTACGTGTTAAACGATGGCATTAGGGAGCGAATCACGTAGTTTTTAAACGGCATTTAAGGAATTCATGACAAACCGTATAAATTATCAAGATAAGTTTTAATTTTTGTTTTTAATTTTATGTATTATTAGCTTATGGTGACACTGGTAATTATGTATCTTTAAAATGATTATAAAATTCATTGCGCAGTACTGATATATTTGTAAGTGTAAATGTGTATTTCCTTTTTTGTTCGTTTGCATTTAGTATATTGATATTTTTTTAAACACTATTTTTTTTTCTATTTTTCAATATGCTCGCGCCCCCTTGCAGGGTTATCGCACCCCTACTAAGGGGGCGTGCCCCACAGTTTGAAAAACACTGGACTAGGAACTATATAATTTAAATATCTGAGAACATTGAGTTAAAGCAGCAATGATACAAAAATTATAATAAAAAAATATGTTTTCATTTCGAATAGATATTTGTATGGTTTAAGAGTTCAACTAAACTGAAAATTATACAAACCAAAATAACCCTTTATATATTTTAGATAAGGATTTTTCCCCTTGAAAGAATGAAGGCTAAACCCTCAACAAAGCAGAAGCGAACATACTGTCTATCTTCGTTCAATAAGGTTGTTTTCTTCATTTGTTTTTATGAAAGAGCTGTTACTGTTTCTCACCTAAGTATTATCTGTGAAAGACTAATAACTCTGCAATGATTAAGATGTTAAGAGTTCAGTAATGTTGCGCCAGAATTACAATTAGAACATGGATACAATTACCAAGCACATCTCATATGAATATAACCAAATGAGAGAGAGAGAGAGATATGTCATAATAATACATAATAATATATTTTCTTGCGAGAACAAGTCCGGCGTACAACAAGCAATTTTAAAATAAAAAAGTAAGAGCAAAATTTACTGGGTGTATGTTTTACACAGGATATAAAACTGATACGTTAAAAGGTAAAGGAAGTATGAGCATGGATATTATAGATTTCTGTATGAATCTAGATACTGTTTATTTAAAAGATACCTTATGAAACTTGGTAAACATTAATTATTGGATAACATGAAAAAATTTAAACATATTCGACTTCTCTAAAGTCTTCTTGCACATCGTCAAACTCCATATTACTTTCATAAATCACTGTAACTCTGAGCCATAAATTAAAAACTCTTCCGTTGCTAGAATGGTAAAAATATAGTGAAAATCATTTAACATGAAATTGAAAGGGATGAAATATTTTTTTCCGGTAAAGGGATTTGACAAAAAAAACTATATATCCAAAAAAAGTTTATCCGAGTACATTTTATTCGCATAGATATGTAGATATGTAAAAAGTGTTATTTTGAGAGGTATACAATTTTAAATTGCAAAAAAACAACGATGTATTATTCGATTGACATGAATTCTTTTTCGAAAGATAATCTTGTGGCATTACATTTTAAATATGATTTCTGGCATAGGACAACCACGGCTGGCTAGGATGTAGTTCAATCTGGGCGTCCAATTTTCGATGAATTTTCCAACATTTAAGGCCGTATATCGGCAATAACACGGCGAATGTTGTTTCCAAATGGTCAAGCGTTTGTGGCTTATCCGCATAGACCAATGACTTTACATAGCCCGACAAAAAATAGTCTAGCAGTGTTAAATCACAAGATCTTGGAGGCTAATTCCCAGGTCCAAAACGTGAAATTAGGCGGTCACCAAACGTGTCTTTCAATAAATCGATTGTGGCACGAGCTGTGTGACATGTTGCGCCGTCTTGTTGGAACCACAGCTCCTGGAAATCATGATTGTTCAATTCAGGAATGAAAAAGTTAGTCATCATGGCTCTATACCGATCACCATTGACTGTAACGTTGTGGTCTTCATCGTTTTTGAAGAAGGATTCCACCAGCCCATAAAGCGCACCAAACAGTCAGTTTTTCTGTATGTAACGGTGTTTCGACCTACACTTGTGGATTAGCTTCACTCCAAATGCGGTAGTTTTGTTTGTTGACGTAGCCATTCAACCAGAAGGGCGCTTCATCGCTAAATAAAATTCGCTTATGGAAATCGACCATTATTTTCGAAATAAAATTGCACAATTTAAAAGCGTTGTTCAGGCGTGAGTCTATTCATGATGAATTGCCAAACCAAACTGAGAATAAATCACTTGACAGCTGTTAAATCGGTCGCCATCTTGGAAAGTAATGCCAACTTAAACATTTATACCTGGAAAAAAAACACTCTGTATATATGCATACATAGATACATGCATGCATATATATGTATATATGTATACATTCCATAAAAATCAATTAAACAAAAATATTATGAAATTCAATACAAAATTTTCCAAGTTTTTTGATAAACAAAAAATGTATCGAGTTTTTAAAAAAATCTGATATTTGCCTTTTCTTTTTAAATTTTTGGCATGAAATAATCAACAAATTTTTCGATGTCGTTTATTTTTTTATTCCCCATTGGATTGTGCGTGTAAATAAATGTGCATATTTTTCATGATGTTCCTCATTTCGGATGGCGGGGAAACAAAAGCTGCGTTACTCGTTTCATTTTCGTCGTCTGAATCTGCACCAATGATATTCTTTGAGCTTTGAAGAAAGTCCCAAATGCCTTTGTCTGCCATAAATAGGACTGTACACACATTACCATCCTCTACTACAATGGATTCTCCCGAAGATAGAGTAGGACAGTCCAGTATATATATATATATATATATATATATATATATATATATATATATATATATATATATATATATATATATATAAGGTAAATTTTCTCAAATGTTTTATTAAATGTCGGCTCAGTTTAAATATCCTCACTGTCCCAGGAAGATAATTTTTGGGTTAAGAGATTTTTGTTTCGTGTTAAGTGGAAAAAATATATGAAAATGTATAGTAGTTTGTTGGGATCATTGCATTATTTCGTGTTGAATGATATTTTGTCTTAAACATTTTCGCATTAAGCTATCCGACCAGGTTCGGAACCGTGAGTTTAAAAAAGCGCATAAATGTTTAGTTTTTATGATATTTAGTGTCACTTATATTAGAATACATGCATAAAATTGTTTTAAGGACATTTTGACAAAAATAGATTAATTAAGTACAATATTTCGGCAAAAAAATTAACTTAGAATAACCTTTTTTTCCCAAAATGTTCTCCTTTTGTGAAAAATGCTTCTACTATAATAATATTTTTCCTATATACAGGTCAGACCTCTCTACAAAGGCGCAACTATGAATTTTGAAAATGTTATATTGATTTCACAGTTACAACCAATTAAAATAATTATCGGCGTTTTTTTCTTAAAATTTCTCGCCTCTGTTATCGTAAAACATGGATAAAACCACTTTTAAGTTATATGTTTCAAAAATTCTAGTTGAGCCTCTGTACAGAGTCTGAGCTATATACAGGCAACATATCATTATAATCGAAGCAATTTTAGCAAAAGGAGAATATTTTGAAAATGGGTCATTCTATGTTCATTTTTTGTCAAAATATTGTACTTAATTCTTTTTTTTGTAATACTATTCTTAAAACAATTTTATATACATTTTCTAATCTAAGTGACACTAAATAGCATAAATATTATCCATTTAAACGCTTTGGCAATATCACAGTTCCGAACGTATGGTCGGATACCTTAAACTTATTTTACTTTACTACATTTTAAAATGCCTTTTTAATTATGTGTGTGTGCCAAGTTAAATACCAATCCATGCTTTAATTTTTCACTCACTATCTTATTTTAGACTCCAAAAGATTGGATATGTACATTTTAAGTTTCTTCGCAAAAGAACTGATTGCGATACGGAAAATAAACATATAACTTAAAAATAGCATCTTAAAAATATGGTTTTGCATTATACTCCAGTGCTCATAAGACTCCAGAATATTCGGTGGTTTAATTATAATTGCTGTCTATATATTCCCTTCTTATTCATCATTTTAGAAGCATCTTACATAAGCGAAATCAAATACGCACCTAATACCTATTAATTGATTAAAATAGTTTGTACTTTCCAAAAAAATGATATAAATGATTAATATTGCAATTCTCTCCAGAATAAATACTGATTTTGAAATTCTAAGTTTGTATATAACTAAGCTAAAACTCGTAAGTTCCGCAATTTCATAAAGAAGTTTAATCTGTAAAAAAAATAATTCTAAAAGCTAAACCAACAAGAAGTTAATTTAAGGAAATAAAATACTTTAATCAGTTTTGATATCTTTATCTACATTTCTTTAGTGACGTGCATTTGATTATTTCTTTTACCTTTGATTTAGCTTTTTTGTTGAGTCAAAATATCATTAAATTTACGAATAATTAAAGTACTTCTATCTTAGATAAATGTTTCAATTCTGTAATTAACTAAATTCAATGTTAAAATATTAATAACAAGGGTAATAATTTGAGAAATAATAATGTTTCGAATTGGTGAAAAGAAAGACTTACTGAAGAAAAATTTTAATACAAAAAATTATTAATAATTCAGAAAGCCCATTTCTTTCCAGATATTCATTAAATTGAGTGATGTTATTTGATGAGTCAGCTGTTAAAATACATTAAAAGCTATAATTTCTTGAAAGCTATAATTTCATTAATCGTGGATGCAATTACATTATTTTCGATGAAGAAGAAAAAAATGATGAATTTTCCCTTAATTAAAATCAATTAACTAAATCAACAAACAGAAAATTAACAGAAATATGTATGAGAAATATTCAAAATGAAAATAAACACAATTATTAAATACAATAAAAGCATGGATACCTACTTTTTTCCGAAAATTGGAAACCAATTATCAATGCATTCCAAAATGGTTTAAATAGACATTGATTTTCTCTGAAATATTTGACAATAAAATGATTCATTAAATATAATCTACTTATTTAATAAAGAAAAAACTCTTTTATCTTTCCAAATATTTTTGTAATTACTTTAATGATTTAGGCATTTATCTGATGGAACTAGAAGTGTATGTTATTGATTTTTAATAAGATATGCATATTATTTTGCTTTTATTTTAAGGCTACACAGTACCTTAAAAATTTCGTTTTTACCGGATTATTTATTTATTTATTTTGCTTATTTTGGTGGCCCATATCATTGAGGTGCTTGCCACGAAATTTCAGATCTGTTAGCAAATTAGTTTCTAAGATATTTGAAGTTTTATGAGCTATGGTTTGGGTTTCAGTTTTCTTTTAAAGAATTTTTTCACGCTTAAGTTGAATTAATTAAAATTACATTTGAGCTTTTAGTTTGAAATGGTTATTAATTCCAATTTTCATTACTAAAATAATTTCTGCTTGATTATGTTTTGAGTTTTTTGAGTTCTCATAATTAATTAATAAAGATTAATTACATGGCTAATTTTTGCTTTAAAAATAGTTTATATAACTTAAAAGCTTTATCATAATTTTTTACTGTGGAGAAAATGCCATGGAAAATGCGTTCTGTGTTTCTGTGAGAAACAATATTTCGAAGAGATGGAATACTACTGAAAATGATGTATCTAAAAATCAGTCCTCAGGTGATTCTGCAATTAAGCTTCCGAATAAAAGTATTCTGAATTCAAATGCTGCAGATATGACTGAATATTTCCTTTATCTACCAAACTACGTTATACTAAACATATTGTAGCACTATATTTTAGTATTTTAAAGTCGTACGACAAGAGCTAAATCTTCCTAAACTGCCTCAATTTAAAACTGAAAAAAACTAAATTTTATGAGCAAACTGGACTATTTTTAGTTTAAGTTATTATTATTATTATTTTGTACATAAATGCTTCGTGTTCAAAAACTTTTGTGAAATATTAGGTTGAGATAAAGCTGAATAAACTGACTTCTTAACAAATGCTATCAATATTATGCAAAAATATATTTTGAATTCAAAATATAATTTTCAGTCATATTTAATGAAAATAGTATTTTAATGTAGAACATACATTAGAAAATAACATATTAAAAAATTAGAGATTTATACTGTCAATATAAGTTTTTGTTTTATGACTTTACAAACTTTAAATGCGTTTTTCTCAGACTTTTAATTTTGAAAGAATAACTGTTTTCTAATCCCTAAGGCTTTTTTTCCTGTTCAAGATAAGGCCTTGAATTTTTTGTATGTACTCCCAAATGTATGTTCTATAACAGTTACCATGGATTTAGGGCTGAGAACTCTAGTTATTTTTCTAAAAAATGCTAAAGTTGATATTTTAAAAATTTTCGTGTTTTTTCCAGGTTTTTCTAGAAAAAAAAATTATTTAAATCAACAAGGGAATAGATTTTCAAATCCATACTAAATATTGTTTGTAATAATCTAAGAATGATAAATAACTTAAAATTACTAAAAAAAATAAAAATTGAGTATTTTATGAGTATGAAAAAACTTCAAAAATTCCTAATTTTTTAAAATTGTAAACTAATGACTGTTCAAACTGACCTTTTGCTTACAGAATCAGCTTAATAATATAATTTAAATATATAACAACAATTATTTTTACTGTGACTGCCTCGAATTTTTTTTTTTTTTTTTTGAAAAAGGGTACCGTGTAGCCTTAAAACATATGTCTAAAATATCTTTGTATTTTGTTTTGGTACTTGTTACAAATATAAAACTGTTAAAATAACAATTATTCACAAGGTAATTACTACTATTTTCTTTTTTTTCTAAAACATCTTTATTGCTTAAAGATAAAATTAAGAAAAAGAATTTGAATGGTTTTTGATCCATAGTCATCTTGTGAGAGGTTGGCACCTTTCTCTTGGGACCCTAGATATGTAGGAGGTAGGGAAGAAACACTCGCCATGATCCAACCAATGTATTTATTAGTCACACAATGAAAAGACACTAATATAATTAATAACAGTAATAAAATGTCTTGGTGCTAACCGCGAAAGTGGAACAACGACGGTAATAAACGAACGATTAGGAGACTATCAAACTCGATCCGTACTTTATAAAGGATCTAACCTATCATCCTATTTAATCTAATATCAATTTAATCTCAGTGAACAATCGTCACTTTAAAACGTAATCCTAAAAAGTTCTTAATCACAATAATTCAAACATGATACCTTGAGTAGCAAATTCACCTGATTCGAGTATATCTCATCCCCTACTCTCTAATCTAACTAGAAAATGTCGACTATATATAGTAAGTTAATTTGAATATCGTGATTTTCTTCTTCCGAAGAGTTGGTTGTGAATTACACGATTTGATAGCCCAAAGATTTTCCAAGAGGATTAGTTGAAGAATCGCGGATACATCCGTCCCCGTCCTTCTTTAAGTGTCATAATTTTCAGGCAACGAAAAAAAAATTAAAAACATATTACTGTTTAGTTTTTCTGAAGCAATGCCTCTCATATTACGGTTTCAAACTACATTCTAAACAGGAAAATGAAAGTTTTTTTTTTTATTTAATATGCATTGAGTTTCACATGAATTAGAATGTAATTATAAGATTTTTTTAGTTAACACAATTGGTTTGATTGCTATTACAATAACAAATTATGTACTTTTCTAGCAAAAGAGGAAGAACAATTATTATGTTTTAAAAATACCCTTCTTTAAAGTTAAATGCTTGTATAGTAAAAATTGTTTGCTAGTATATAATAAAAAATATTTGTATTGATATTGATTCTGTACAGTTTCTGTTAATATATGATTTAGGAGTGGATTTATTCATATTTTAATATATCAGAGTAGAGAAATTTTAGCAGAAAACCCAGGTTACTATTTCGATTGATAGCAATTGAAAATAAGAATAATTTTTCAGGAAGTCTAAGCGAAGATCTCTATTAAATCCTTTGTCATATAGAACAGAAATAGTATTATTGTAGAAGCATTTGTCATAAAAGGAGAATATTATAGTTATATGTCATTATGTCATTTATTTCCTTTCATTTTTGCCAAACATATGCATTATTTTGTTATTTAATAATGTTCTTAGAACATTTTTAGATACACGTTGAAATTCGAAGGAAGCAAACACGAATTCGCAAAATTACGGATCCGAATTTAGACGAATACCTTAAGAAATATGTTAGTTTACCTACATTTTTACTATGAAATGATACACACAAAAACGTGTGTTTGCTGCCTATCGAAATAACAGCTGAATATATTGCAAGTTTCCAAATCCAACCAAAAGTTACCAAATGAGATACGTATTACTGCAACGATAGGCTATTGATAAAAACTGTTCTAGTGATGATTTAATATTTAAAACTTTTTAATAAGTTTTATTATCAAC
This sequence comes from Trichonephila clavipes, assembly GCA_019973935.1. NCBI lineage: Eukaryota > Metazoa > Arthropoda > Arachnida > Araneae > Nephilidae > Trichonephila > Trichonephila clavipes. Next base: position 692,908 of record BMAU01001505.1, on the reverse strand, counting down.
AAACTGTTTCCTTAATGAAAAATAAAATACGATGATTGTTAATTGTTTTCAATGAATAGTTTTAACTTAAAATTAATAAATATTTTGAAGGACAACTTAATTAATTTACCTTTTAGTGTTCTGCATTATTAAAAAGGTTAAATTAATTAAGTTGTTCTAAGGATTTGAGATTCTGTAATTTAAACATTTATAACAAAATTATTAATACAATATCATAGACTATGTTAAAACTAAGAAAAAAATGTAGCAATATTTTTTGATGATAAAAGGCTTTTTTTTTCAAGTAACATACGAAATCTGTACAAAAAGTGTCAAAATACTTAAAAATGAATGATTGCTTAGTTTTCTTGAAGGAAAGAATGAGCAACTCGTTTCGCAATGGTCCATTGTAAAAGAAATAAACTAATCTTGTGTATTTTATGTGAAAAGTTTTGATCTAATAGCAGAGTAGAAACCTATCACAAACCGGGAATTTTCTCGCAACAACCGCAAGAAATGATAGAAAATTCACCAAAATTGCGAAGAAAATACGACGAGCTTCATCGAAAATGTTCAATACTGCTTGGTCCAAATGCAATGAAGAGGATAGTGACCTCAAAGAGTGAAATAGGCTCAACAGATATATATAGTTTCTCCTTTTGCACACTGAAGACGTCTGCATCTTCACGAAAAATACACCCGGAAGTTGTTCAAAGAGGTAGGTAGCTGATAAAAAGAGCTGACGATAGGAAAAATGATGTTTCTCGATACAGTTTTAGAACTTGTAAAATAAATAAGGATAGGAATAAAATGTTATTAGGACATTTTGAAAAAAGAAAAAAAAACAGACCAAGAGAAAATTATTTAAATCTGATGTATCTATTAAGAAATTTATTAAATTAAGTACATATTTTTATATTCCTATTTAGCATTGTATGCAGATAAATTGTTATACGTGCGCTATTATTTTATATACGAACAACACATTTTAATACCCTTTACTTTTGCTTTAAAACCAGTATTAATTTTTCAATGATATTTATAATTCAATTTTTTCAAACAAATTAATTTTTTCACAAAATTAACATTAATTTGTTTTTGCCGGCATTATTATTTTGTGATTATCGTTTAAAAATAATAATTTACATTGGTTTCTGAAAAGATGTTTAACTCATATTTTTCCCCAAACTTTAGATACATTTGAAAAGCTTAACGAAAATTAATTTCCTGTTCTTTTTTTCTTATGTTGGAGACAAACACAATGTCACAATGCCTGTATATATATATATATATATATATATATATATATATATATATATATATATATATATATATATATATATATATATATATATATATACATATATATATACATATATATATATACATATATATATATATATATATATATACATATATATATATACATATATATATATACATATATATATATATATATATATATATATATATATATATATATATATATATATATATATATATATATATATATTAACATTATATATAAACATTCAATAATTATCATTCAAGCATCCAAAAATGGTATCGAGGCTGCCTCCACTAGATGGTGCCACCATGAAATATCTCTCAAGTTTTAGGACTTGCCGTGTCTGAAAAGGTTAAGTTACTAAAATGCTGCCCCATTGTGTGAGGGGAAAAAACAAGTTAATTAGATCTTGGAAGGTAAAATGTCAAAAGATTATCTCCCTTTCCTTCAATGATATTTTCCTTAATCGTGTACAGAATATAGTTAAGTTGAAAAAATGAATTTAAATTGACTATTTAAAACTTAGAGTACTCTGAAAAAAAGACAAAACATTTCGAACTTGGCATTTCATCTTGCATTAAATTAATACTCATATCGGAGAGAAATAACTCAAACAGAAGAAATAAGGCAACTTTTTTTCCTCATTTGTCGGAAAAGAAACTAGTACACCCCAGATGGTGGTGATGTACATTCTAGAAATGACAGAGATAAGACATTTAGTCGAGAATTCTTTTATTGAGGCTTTCAATCTTGTTTAATAGTAATCAAACATTTATTCTTGTTTGACATTTGCTTTATGGAAGATTATTTCAATAATGCAAGCTTAGGGTTACTCTAAAGAATTGTAGCTTTTCTTTTGGAGTTAATAACTCAGATATCTTGTTTATAAGAACATCTGTGCTAGAGGGGTATCTAAGAATATAGAAAGAATAGGGGAGTGGAAACATATATATTTGATGGAAAATATTTTACACAATTTACGCTATGTATATACTGTCCAATAAAAGCAAAATATAAGAAGCAAATTGAAATTTTAGGATTTTAAATAATCAGGGTTTTTGTTTTATTAAAAAAAGATACATCGTGTCATTTATTGTGTGATAGATTTGAATACAGAACTATATTTTTCAAACTATTTATAATATAAAAGAATAGACACGCGAAAATTCATCTAAAAATTAATTTAAAATATGACTTGATTTATAAAGAAGTTCAAGTTTCACACATAGATAGTTTGAAATAAGATTAAAGGGAGTTTCTTGCGAGTTAAAAAAAGAAGAAATGTAATAGATGGTACTATATAATAAATTTTCATCAAACATTTAGAGGTAGAATGGATTTTCTATGTCTTATCTTCAAATTTTTTCCACCTCAAAAGATCAGAGGGAAAAGAAATTTACTATCCGAGTCTTTAAAGATTTTCTTATATGTAGCAAAACAGATTAATCTTTTTTTCATTGGTTGTAAATGTACACGATTTAGTGTTTTCTTAAATAAATGTAATACATTATTTATTTGGAATTTAAGTAACTTTTTATTTAAACGATGGCACACATGTTTTGCCAGCATTTTAAAGTTATTAACGAGTTCTAGTATTAACCTTTATTAATAATTTAATATTTTTTAAATAACATTTTTGATTTATTTTATAATAACCGAAATTATACTTTGGGAAACAGTCAATGCACTAATTAAACTTAATTTTAGTTTTTACATTAAGCACACAAATTTAAATATATTGTTTTTAACTCAAAAGTAGCAAAAAAAAAAAAATCCACAGAAATCTTACGCTGAAAAAAGGCTCGTAAAAACACAACACAAAAATATATATCTAATCTACATTATTTAAATAAAAAATAGCAGCTACTTAAGTAATATTTTTTTTACTTATATAATTTATATTATACCGAATTCCTGATTTTCACAAAATTTGTGCTCACTTATTGCATCCTTTCCCAGTTAAACAGAAATATACTACATTTATTTCTACCTGTGTCTACTGCGGTTAACTAAGGTATCCGACTACGTTCGGAACCGTGATTTTAAAAAAAAGCGCATAAATGAATACTATTCATAATATTTAATGTCACGCATACTAGAATATATGTATAAAATAGTTTTAAGGACATTTTGACAAAAATATTATTTAAATACAATATTTTGACAAAAATATTATTTAAATACAATATTTTGACAAAAAAATTAACTTAGAATAACCCCTTTTCAAAATGCTCTCCTTTAATAAAAAATGATTTCAAAATAATAATAGTTTGCTTATATAAAGTAAAAACTTCTCCATAGAGTCTGAACTAGTTTTTTGAAAAATTCACATTATTTTTAGAGTCACAACCTATTGAAATAATTATCGGCGTTTTTTCCGTAAAATTTCTCCTCTCTGTTGTCGTAAAACATGGATAAAGCCAATTATAAGTTTCATATTTCAAAAATTCTATTTGAGCCTCAGTACAGAGGTCTGGATTATACACAGGCAAAATATTATTACAATAGAAGCATTTTTCACAAAGGAGAATATTTTGAAGATTGGTCATTCTATGTTCATTTTTTGTCAAAATATTGTACTTAAATAAGTTTTTATTGTAATAATATTATTAAAATAATTTTATAAATACATTTTCTAATCTAAGTGACACTAACTATAATAAATATTATCCATTTATTAGCTTTTGCAAAATCACGGTTCCGAACGTAGTCGGTTACCTTAAGGTATCCGATTACCCTAAAATCATGATCTTTTTCCAAATCTTGACAAATTTTTATCGCTTTATTTTTAGGACATTTTATTAGCTTAATAACAATACCAAGTTTTTTATCTTCCCTCCAATGGAACAAAAACTACAAGCGTTTTAGTAGAAGCGGATGCCATAACTTTACACAAGGTGTCAAACTTTAAAAGGCGTTTTACTCGAAATGTGTTTTTTTTTTCGAAAAACTCAAACGGGGGACAGCGATTGCTCAAAATATTTTTAAAATAATTGGCTGAAATTTTTTGCTTATGTTCTGCATAACAGTCGAAGTGTTTTGATCTTCAGATTTGTCAATCACTATTTTATTTCAAAATTTGCAGTCCTTTATGTGAATATAGTCGATGTTTTTAAACAATTTCGTATAATGACTAAGATAAAGTGCTCTAGTTTTGGTAGAAATTAAGGAGACTTGGCACCCTTTGAGCAAACTTCTTTATTTACGTATTTAAAAAATATATTTTAGCATTTTTTATACCATGTTTCTATTCAAAAAAATATTACCAGATGAAAATTTTCATATATTATTCACACAATTTTAAAAATTTTAATTTTTTGAAGAAAATTGGGAAAATTTTAAAATCCTACTCCTTTTGTAAAAATTAGTTTTTTGACCTGAAATTTTTTTATAATATTCTTATGGATGTTCTTAACAACTTTAGGGATCGATTTTTAGAATAACTTCATTCGTTTTCGAGAAAAAAAATAAAATGTTGATATACAGGCTAAAAATCAACGAAAAAGCCAACATGTCTTACATTTTATTTTTTTTAAAAAAAAAGTATTCTGTTTATAGCAAAACGGATCCCTAATTTTATTACAAGCTTTATTTTCAGGACGGAAGAAAAAAATGGAAGTGATTGGTAAATAATTGTCGAAGGAGTAGCATTTTGAATGCACTAAGATTTCGAAAAACACAAACTGAGAAAAACAGGTTTAAGTTTATAATTCTGAAAAAATAATTATTATAAGCTTAATTAAACTTAAAATATCACTTTAAGATATTATTTATACGTTTTTCTTTAAAATAATTGCATTTTCGTATTTTTTCAACCCACACATTTTTATAAATGATTAACTTTTAGTGAGTACTAATTGCCCATGAAAATTCAAGAAAAATGTTAAAAAATTTTTTTTCTGTCACGATAGAAATTTTAGCTGTTTTTCTTCTTATAATATTAAAGTATTACATTTGTATGAAAAATATACCAGGAAGAACTGAAATTATAAAATTATTAATATAAAATGCCTTAATTTAAAAATTTTACATGCACACATTTCACAAGGAAGAAAAATTACATTATTGTATTGCCTCGGAAATATTCTGCTTTGAATACTACACATTCTTTTTTATAGTTATTATTTCTATTTCTAAAATAGATTTTTTTTTTATCATAAAGCATTTTTAGCTTTTTTTTTCTAAAAGGGGTGTGGCTGAATTGCCTAATTTGTTTTCAAATGAAGTTTTAGTCAACTTCAAACTTTCCGACATGCACAAGTGATATATCAATCGAAATATAATAATGCAAAGAATAAGATTAAATGAAAATAAAAAAAAACGATAGGTTTGTGATTTTTAGGGTATCAAGTCGCCTTAAAATGTCTCTTATCCCGAAGATCACTTCAAACAGGAATAACAAAGTAACACATCAAAATTGAAAAATTTAGAATTTGTTCATAAAATCTTTTTACAGAGTGGGCCTCGTTTAGGTAACTTTTTGTACGTTTTTACTAGTTTTTTCCCATTTTAATAACAGTATTTTTTCTTTTATTAATTTTAGAATTATTTCGTTAAATATTCTAAATAAATATAAAAATCACAACCCCCCATATCTCCATTTTTTCAAAAAAAAAAGTTGTTGCAAGTAGTCGGATACCTTAAATGGTTTCTAAGCAGAATTCGCTTAACTTCGATTTTCACTTACCACTTATCCAAATCTTAAATAAGAATCAACCAAAATTCCGGGTTCAACGATGTTCACTGGTTACTATTCCATCCAGAAATGTCACAACGGAAATGACATGACACTTGACATACGTGACTCCACGTGGTATTCTCTCAACTCGTGCTGTATAACCCCTTACCCACCTCCTTAGATATATGAATATTTAGAGCGAGTTACCGAATGTTAATGATTTCGACGTTTGTTACCTCTCTCCGGTTTCGCTTAGCCGCTGGAGATATTTGCATGCACGCATTTATCTACTCTCTCCATTTTCCCGGATTAAACTGGGGTACCGTTGCTGATGCTATAAGAAGGAAATTCAGCTTTAGACTTTTTTTTATTTAAAAAGTATAATTTTGAAAATTCACCTTTTCATTTATCAAAAAATAAACTCAGAGATTTTTTATTAAAATACTAAGCTAATCTACAAGGAGAAAATGCTATTACTTTTTGGTGGATTTTGGTTTTTAAATTTATAAAAAATTAAAATGATTTTGAAATGGTGTAGCATAAAAATGTGTGCAATCTTCATTTTGGAACAGAAAGAATTGCTCTTACTATTTAAAACTATGTATTATTGTCATTTACTCATCAATGTTTTCTTTTTATTACATAAGTTCATTATTCCATCTACAGAGTCAATTTTTTTTTTATTTTCATCTATATAAAAATTGGGAACTTAACTTGTTTTTTTGTTTGATTAAAATGACATGAAGTAGAGAAGAGTGATATTAAACAAAATTGTAAATAAATAAAGACATTATCCTTAAATTAGAGTGATTATTTCATTGCACAAGCTACCTTTAAAAATTGAAGAATACGCTACAGAGGTGGGCATTGTCTTCCGAAGTGTTTTATTCAGCTTTAGACTGGACTAACTCCTAGCATTATGTGTGTGTGGTCCCGACAGCTACCTAAATAGACCTCACCCAATTGTAGGATTCGTGAAAGGTGGAAATGACATCAAGGTAGTTGGGGAACTCGAGGTCTTACCCTTCCGGATACGCATTTCCAGGACTGTATTTCCCTAATACAACGCACCTTTTTCATTCTGTTTGCAATGCACGCGATATATTTAGTTATTTCCATGGCATAAAAAATTTTCATATACGTAGCCCATAGTGCATGTTTAGCTTATATCAGTCAGTGATTTGCTCTTGCTGCTCCGTTACAGAATACTGTGGAACCGTGGTATAGGATAGAAGATATCTGGAATAACTATTTTCAGCATGATATTCAGCTTGATTCGATACCCCAAAGTGTATATGTTTTAATCACCGTACATGGTGGTTTCGCACAGTATTAATTTAGGGCATTATTTTTGTTTTAATGTTATGAAGTCTGAACATGTATTTCAATTACTGTGAGTAGTGTATGGAATAAATTTATTTTATTTTTGAGGATTCTTCCTTAGCGTTGTAGTTTTCACAAGCAGTAGTGTATATTGCGCTTTATAAACGTCTCAAGAGACTTATTTCCGTTGTATCCGCTTTCAGTCAATAGCATTTTGTTTTTAAATATAATACGTTACTTCAAATTTTCTTTAAATTATACTCTTACATAGGTTTTTCTCAAATTGGATCATATATGTCTGGAATATATATGTTAATTGTAGTGCTTTAAAATTTCTTAATTGTTGCTGATTAACTATTATTTAATTATAGGGTAATATGCAACAGATAAAGATAACATATCATATATAACATTTTAATTAAAACCTTCATAAAATTATAATTGACGTATTAGTCGCTTTTAATTCTTTATTATTGACGAATATCCAATGTAAATTAAAAGTAATAATAAAAAAAAATTCATACAAAAACCACAACTTAAATGCATCACTTTTGTTTAAAGAACCCTTAGGTAAACATTAAAGGATTTTTAATGGTTATGAAATAAAAAATATTATATGTAAGAATGTTTGCCCAAACATTTCTTTTTTTTTTTAAAAAAAAATGTTATCTTTTGTGTGAAAATTAAATTTATTTCAATTTAAAAAGTGACAGAAATATTCATTTTCAATTTTATGATGAATGATTTACAATTAAATAAAAAAAACTTCAACATTTAATATAATATTTTCTATTGTATTCTAGTGTTTTGGAATTCCTCAAAACAATATAAAGATACTTTAGGAATTGCTTAAGCTCCCATATTTAAAGACCATGAATAGAGCTATAAAAATACAAGACTTTCACTCTGATTGTTTTACTGTATTTTTTTTAATATAATATTACTCTATATTTATTTAACCCACTAAATTACAGTAATCACTACTTATATTTCATTAATACACCTTTCTTTAAATGGAAAAAAAATGTCATACAATTTTTGTTTTAGAATATGTGCGTGATAATTTTTATTTTGCTATATCATATTAAACTAAATTTTCTATCATTTTTTTCGTGCGTAAAAATCCTGTTAAACTTTCTATTGGGGTGGTTTTATTTAACATGAATTAGAGTATTCGTCGTTTTGAGATCCAAGGGAATAGCACACGCAAAGCAGCACACGACCAGTTGCGTGACAAGTTTTCCTGCACAAATAGCTAATGATTTAGTTGAAAAAAGGATTGAAATGCCATCAAAGGCTTGAATTGCAGGGAAACATTAAATTAACTGAAAAATCATCGGGTATTATGTAATTTAAGACGAGTTAAGATAATATGAAAAATTTAATTTATATTCTTTAAAACCCTTACAAAAAATGAATTACATTAAAATATATTCACGTTTTTGAAATATATCATTCAAATTAATGCAGAGTATAAAAATTATCCATCAGTTGATTTAAAGCTTTATTTATTCCTGAAAAGGTTCCAAATATAGATGCGATAATCCAACAAACGTTTGCAATGAAATAATTTATAATCACCAACACCAGTATTTTTTACTGAAAAATAATAAAATAACATATGTTACGCTTTTCCAATAAATATCGGTTCTTAAAGTGTTAATGTATATTCACAAAAACGAGCGACACTGGAATCACAAAGAGATTGGCCTGTATAATGTGGCATTTGCATTTCCTTAAATTGCTTGTCAATATTCTCATCTAGAACACGCGATTAAGGATCGTGCGATTCAAAGACTGTTGCAAAGCGAGCAATGATATGTTCCACTATGCTAATGCCATTGATGAATTTAAGCCACGAAACTCGAGCCCTATAGCTCTTCGTGACCGGTTACACCTCTCTGCAGTCAAGCCAAGTACGATCTATATCACGGAATCACGCTATGAAACACACCGGGTTCCCTTATGAAGTAAACTAGAGAATATCGAGTTCATTGAAATGCCATTTGCTAACTTAAAAGAATATTGGTAAAAATAGAGATTGATGATAATAACTTTTCACCGCTGTCTAGAATTAACGAAAAATGACGATGGATCTGCCCTCTTAACCATCACGGTAAATGAATTCAATTGTGAGTTATAAGAAAGCACAATAAAATGGGTGCACTTTCTTTACTAGGGTAGGAGATAACTGTTCTTTATATCAATATGAAGATAATGTTTAAGAATTCTGCTACGCAAAACACAGGTAAGTATTTAAATGTATAAATTTAGCATTAGAGGGAAGATGGTTGAATGTAAACTCATATTGCGTCCTATCAATCTATGTATACAATGATTATTCGAAATGTATGTGTAACTGGTTTGATATAATTTATTTATTCTTGAGGGAAATTGATATGTTGATTATTTGTCTAGAAAACATATTCATTACTTAAAAAATTTACTTAACTGCCAATGGCGTATATTTCCGTCTTGCTCAAGCAATGGGTTAAGTTCCCCGGATGGATATATCCAATTTTTCGAAATAGGATCATTTCCTTTGCGATTTTATCAATAAATCAGCGTTTCACAAACTGTTGGGTGCATCCTCTAGGGGGGCATGATATTTCTACGTAGGGGTCGCGAGTGTGTGTGTGTGTGTATCGAAAAGTCGAAAACAAAAGATTATTTAAAAAATCATTAATTTACTAAAAGGAAGCAAAACAAAATGCATTCTGACATAATCAAAAATACACGCTTACATTGATATGATACACTTATATATGTATCAGTGTTGAACATTGTATATTATAATTAGCTTAACACAGTACTAAGTTCATTAAAATTGTAATTATCAGTGACCCTGTGGGCATGTCATAAAATTATACACATGATTTAAGGTTTATCTTGATAATTTGTACGGTTTATAATTAAAGTCAAATTGTAGCTTTAGTCAAAGCAAATTATTATTGAATTCAATGCATTGTTGCTGTTCAGAAGGGGAGCACGAATAAATTATGATCGAAAATTGGGTTGCAAGTACGAGTATTGGAAGTTTTAGAAGCACTACAATAAAGGGTGTCGAAGGTTTGGAAATGCAATAAAATGACCTTGACAGTGTTTGCGAAATATTTACTTATTTCAGAGAGAAATTTACTTGCCTGTGCCATTTCGAAGAAGATTAGAAACGCAAATTTTAAGTAATTTTAACAAAATGCAAGATATTTTTTTTAAAAAAATTATAATATATTATAGCTTTACAAATTGTAAATCATTTTATATATATTTTTTTTTTATTTTTGTAAGAAAAAAGTTAAAACATAAATATATGAAAAAATCAGTGCAAGATTAATATATTTGTTTTGCTAAATTCGACCTTTAGCAATTATATCGAATGAAAATTAATGTTTAACACTACATACACATAAAACAAAGTAATAATTAGGAAACTTATGAAAACTTCTAAGATAATCACGTTCTTGAACTGCGTTTTTAACATCTAAGGCTATGAAGAAATAATATAAATGATATTATTGCAAACGTATGGATATATGTTGCTGTATAAATCATGATATGTATAAACGTATGACTGTAGTGAATTTTTCAGAAGTTAGAAATGATATCTCATTCAAGCATTTTTCCCCTTCATTTATATTATATGATTTAAAGTCAAGTGTCCATGCATTAATTTTATTCAAATTTATTATTAATTAACCTGGTAAATATATCCATGTATAATAAAATTTACATGAATAGAAGCTATGTATGTGTTTTTACATGAAATAACTTAAATTTCTAAATTTTTTTTGTATGCGCGCCTTAGCCTTAACCAAATGATCTTTAATTTCTACCATATCAGTCATAGCTTATTGATATAATTATCTCGGAAATGCCTCCATAAAAAGATAAAAAATTAAGTGGAATATAAGTATTTTTTACACATATTTTTGAGATATTACCTTAGTCAAGGTATCCGAACACGTTCAGAGTACTTTTTGACAAAATAACATATTTAAACATATAAAGGCTTTTTTAGGATTCAATACCAATAAATACTAATATTTAATCAACAATATTTAAAATAAATTTCTTGAATTTCATAAAGATCACAATTATATGTGAAATTTTAGCAATATTTTTGTAAAACTTCAAAGCAATTAGAGAAAAAAAAAGTAATAAACTTATATTAGTAAAAGAATTGCCGAAACAATCTAGAGTCATTTATCCAGAGAATGTACTAAAATTTTAATGTTTTATTAAAATTTTGAATTTTTGAATTTTGAATTTTTTTATTAAAAATTGAAACTTTCAGAGATGATTGAGTAAACGTTATAAGAAAAATAACTTTTATGAGACCATTATTTAAATAACATGCTCAAATAATACTCATACTTTAAGACATACATAAGAAATATTTTAGTACATTCTCTAGAAAATAGCATAAATAACAGGTGCAAAAAGTTTTATAGAAATACATTTGTAATATTTTGTGTCATCAGACTCGCCATGATAGATTTCGAACAATTTAAATGCCCACTTCTGGTAGATCAAATGCCCACTTAGCGGTTTTTCTAACTTAATAAAATTGATTGTAACTTGGGCTTTAAAAAAAGTAATGACAAAAAAAAGTATGTTTTGTAAAGCCAAAATATAGATGTATTAAATAAAATAGAAAATAAAAATATCGGTCTTGTCCAAATTTGGTCATTTTCAACGTGTTCGGATACCTTAAATGAATATAAAAGTTGACTAATTACTTCGTGAGAATTATTTTCACCACCATATCAAAATTTCGTTAATGTCAAGACTGATAAGTTTAAATTTCTCATTACAATGTTTCCATTTTAAATATTATCACCGCCGATTCTTATGACTGTAAGATAATATCTTCTCAAACTGTAGAATTTCATGTTTCTCCTTCACAAACTGTGGCAAGGGAAATAGATGGTAGTTGGCACTAAATGGCAGAATGGCACAGAATTTCCATCTATCAAAGACTAGGAGATAATTCTCCTTTGGAGAGGACTCCTCTATGTAAATGCCCCATACGTCTTCATTGTAGAAATAATGTATGCTTGTATGCTCGTTTATATGCTCGAGATTGTCAGAAGATCAAATGATATTCTTGACTAGTGACATGTTTGGATTATCATGCACCTTTTCGTAATTTCTGGGAGTTTTAACATGAATTCTGATGTCACGCAAGAACAACTAAATATTTCAAATTGAGAGAGATTTCCTTTGCTCTGCCTGTTTGGGTGCAAGCATTTTTGAATACGTGCTCGGAAATGAAACATTTTCTGTCCAACTTTATAAAAGTGGAATAGGGGAACTAATTTTGTTTCATATTTTCCCCAAGAAATAATATGCCCTGAAAATCTTAACTTTGACTACACATCATCTTCAGTGTATTTTACGACTCAAAATACACGCACACATACTCTCTCTCTCTCTCTCTCTCTCTCTCTCTCTCTATATATATATATATATATATATATATATATATATATATATATATACATATTATAAACTATATTAAAAATAACTAAAACACTGTATCATATATTTATATATATTCACATATTGTTGCATTATATATCATACTTTAAGTACAAAAGCTGACTCATACGTAAAACAAGGAGCCAGCCAAGTGCATACATAACATATTTTCATTTATGATAACTACTTCATTATATATTAATATAATTCCGTTATTATTATTAAGTCAAAATTCAAACTGCAATGTACATCTAAAATTAAATTCATTAGGTTGCTGGAATATTACACATCACACTTATAAATGTAACTTATAAGAAAAGGAATTTTATTTGTGATTTATTCAAATATTTCATCTGCTTTTTCAAATGTAATGAAAAAACCTTTATTTTTAACAATTGATTACATTGATATTTACGCATATTCACAGTAAAGAAAGCATAATGTCTACAATCGTTAAGAATGATTTGACGTTTTAACAACATTCATTTTGTTCAATCAGAAAATTCAGTCCTTACAAGTTTCTGTAATTGGCTCTAATTGTCGACACTAGCTATTCTGTGCCAAATGTCTTATCGAGAATATTCCAACTGCAGTTGCGCTTTGCTTCATTGCGTAGAACAGAGTGCCCACAGAAGACCACTTTGTTTAAATGATACATATAATTGACAGTAACGTCACACGTTTGTAACAGCTCTTTTATTATTATTATTATTATTATTATTAAACACTCTAACTATATATTTCTCATTCTACTTATCAAAATTTCGATTTCCTAACCAATGTTTCCAGGAAATAAAGGATACAAAAAGCTGATTACACTGTCTTCACATCGAATTTATTTTAGTTATAATTAGTTTTAAGTATGTATTTGGTCTGTATTTTGGGCGTCAAACTCAAGAAATACTACCATTATCCAGTGATAGCTGAATATGTATTTTGTTTGAAGATTATCAAAAGGGGTAATATGTAATTTGTTTCTACAAATATAAATTATGTACAAGATGCGTAATTATCTAATTGATATTCATGACTACACAGTACAAAATATCTTGCAAAATATGAAGATATATATATATATATATATATATAGCATCTTCATTTGATTCAAAATATTGATTTTAGCTTGTTTATCCAAAATTAAATAACCATAAATAGTCAAATAGAAACAATTTTATAAATTAATCCACAGGAAAGTTGCAAGATATGTATAAAAATAAAGCAGAGACAAATATTGCAGATGAATATTATGGTATAAATGTAACTCATAAATATCTTATATACGGTAAAAAAGTTTTTCTCTTTATTCCAATAATATATTTCATTAAAACATAAACACATAAAGATAAAAAAAATAATTATAAGTGAAGAGATTCTTCCAAGTCTGGTAATTGAGAAATGTGTGTGACATTTTTCGTAGTTTGTTACGTTTAAATGTCAATTATATTTTTCTTAAAGGAGTTTTTTCTAAAGTTTTTTTAAAAATTATATCATTTTGAAAAGAAATTTGAAATTGACCTTAATCTAGGTATTAATATAGTTTAAATAACTGTTTTAAAAAAGTATAATTATGTTACAGACCTTATCTGCACCAATTAAAAATAATGGAGCCCAACTTCAAATTTCATGGAAGAGATAAAAACATTTAACAAAAGATTAATAATAGGAATGTTTTTTAATAAATAATATAAAAGTTAATTTGGCAATACAATTTTTGAAGCATTTATAACAACACTGTTAGTGTTTGTGTTACAAAAGAATACATCATCTGAATTCAGAATCAATACAATTGCTGAATTCGAAGTCACGCACATTTTCTGGTGAAAGCCATGTGCAGTCGTTTAAACCAATTAAACGTTTGTTATTTTTTCGATTTAGAGTTCAATATACTGCTTATTTGCCAATATATTGAGAAATGATCTGATAATACTCATAACAACGAAAGATACAAACGAATACAAATGTGTTCAAAATGCGCAATGAACTATGAAAGATATTTTTTTCTTAAAAATAGTTGTTCAAGTACCTATTCTTTGTATAGTAAAAATAAGTGTATTTAAATTGTTTTTTACTTCACTGAAACACAAAGTAAACAGCACTTTTATAATGATAATCAACACTTATTTTTTCTTCTCTTTAATTTTCCGTATAAATAGAGTAATAAAAATGTGAGTAACTCTTCCTTGAAAAAAACATCTTATATTTAAAAGCCATTTAAAATGTACTGCAGCATAAGTTTTCTTTCCTCTTTTTGTAGCAAGATATTAGTTATGGTTTTCAAAGTTTTGATGAAAGCAATATATATGTAATGATATATTTAATTAATAAACATTAATTTAGCATTAATGTCTTGATAAGATGTAGAATAACATGCGATTTCAATTTTTTGTTCGAAGTGTCCTAAAATGATTCAGATAATTTTTAGTGTATATCACACACGGGAATTTTTTAATTTGGAGAAAATATCTCCCAACTTCAGTATAGAAAAAATCCACAATCGCACATCTATCGAGATATTCAATAAATAACTTTTCCCTATTTTCTGTATCAGGTTCGACCAGTATTTTTGACCTTGACAAGTGCACATATTTCTTTTACTGCGTTACTTTATCTGGGAAAAAAGAGATTTATCTGAGGTCTCCCTGAAGTATATAACTCAACACAAGACACTTTGTCTGCACTACTTATCCTGAGCTTTATTTATTTCCGATACAATTTTTCACTCTTATCTTCCATGACATGTACAGCTCAGGATTTTACCTACAAATTTTATTTCTTTAAATGTGTTCCATGATTTTGTTCTAAAATTGTTTTGTGGAGGTTGAAACACATTTCAATTTATTTTTTTCAATATAAAATTTGGCTTATAATTGCTGGAATTTACACAACGTTATAAATTACTTTAGTCCTTCAATAAAATTTAAATTCTTATGTATTTTATTAACATACAGATTTCCTTCAAAATATACAATTATATCACCCAACGATACTTCTTATATTTACTAATAACTCATCACAGAACTTCCGTAATTTTTTAAATTATGTATAACAAATATTTTCTTTATCTTAAAATGGCTTTAATTTGTGCTCCAGTAAAATAATGAACGTATTATACTTTTTATCTAACGCTTTTGCCCATTTATATATTTACTTATAGAATTTCATACTTTTTTCAACAATTTAAGTTATATGACACACATAATTCTTTCCCTCTTTTGTTAGTATCAGTAGCTTAGAAATAAGTTAATAGTGTTCTTTTTTCCGTTATTTCCATTTAATTTTTTTTTCCTTTTTGCATTTACTTACAAATTAACTTTTTCATATATGTTAATATTATTCACATAAAACTAAGATAAATGTACTTATGTATAAACAACTCCACAATCAAGGAATAAGGAATTTTCAAGATAAATTATCAATTATTGATATTATTACAGTGAATTATTATTCCTGAGTTTTAAATTATACAAATTTCTAAACTTTTTACTATACATTATTTTTTCTGTGTTGAAAATATATCACGGCAATATATTCTGCAATTTACGTTCTAAAATGCATTATTTTTTCCAGAAAAAATATTTTCCTTCGTGTTAAATTAACTTATTATGGTATGATATAGAAGCAGAAAGAAAATATTATTTTAAGGAAGTAAATAAAGAAAATTATCATGACATGTATTGAAAAGTTATATTCAGTGAAAAGTATAAAGTCTAAATATTTTCTCGTAAAATAAAACAATATAAAAAGTTAAATATATAATGTATTACTAAATTAATAAAACTCTAATTAAAACAATAATTAAAATATTAAATTGATAAAATAAAAAACGAATAAAATTGAAAAATAAAAGAGAATTAGCATCTCCAGTCTTCGATGTATGAACAAGAAGTTAAAACATGTTTCTGAATTATAACTTAGGTCACCAAGACAGGAAGATAAAATGTATTTAATGTCACAACGAAATATACAGTTTCCCAATAAATGATTTTAAAACAAACCCATTAAATAATATTGATCATTAACTGCAAATAGTTTTATGGGCTCTCTTTAACACATACAAAATGTTTGAATAATATATCATTAAAAATTTATTTTTATTGCGTGGTTCCGAATGACTTCATTTCAGCATGACTATTAACTTTAATTCTTAGTAATTTCAAAGAATTTTCTTTAAGAATATCATCTAAATAAAGAATTCAACGGAAATCAAATAATCCTTGTTTATAAACGTTATTTGAGAACAACAGAAACTCTCCAATTATACTCTGGGGAATATTTAAATGGATAAGGTGATATTTTGATAAAAATAAAAGTACACATTTCCGTTTATGTTGCTTTTGAATTTCTGTAAGGATTCATGAGCATTAGAAACCAAAGTGTTAAGTGCCTTTTGCTTCATTGCCCACATGAGAGGCTTTATCTATTATTTATATGAAAACTTCATATACAAAAGAAGAAGAAAAAAATAATAACATGTGATTGCGTGAAATGCAGTTGCTTTATTTTAAAACATGAGTTTATTTGCATTAAAGTACTTAGAGCATTTTTGTAAATCTAAAAGTAAAAATTGCTTTTAGATTACCCCAAATTAGTGTGAAGCTATATTTTTTACGAAATTTATAATAAAGCTCATTTTAACTATTTTATTTAAATTTCCTCTTTATTTCTCGATCACATAAAAAAATAGCTTTTTAAGTATGGCCACTAGATTGTTGTGGTTTAGTTACTATTATTGAGAAAAGTAATTTTAACAAAAATAGGTGCATTATTCAAGTTGCAATTTTTTATTTTAATTTATTATAATTAATTCAGATAATGACTTTTATTCATTTATTTAATTTCATCTATGCATTTTTAATTTCCTGGCTATTGAACATACATAAAGTAAAACTAGAAATGAATACATAAAAATTAACAAAACTCCAATTTTGTAAATAAGTTTTTAAGATAAAAATATCAATAATAAATTGTTTCATAAACTATACGCAATGTAATTTGAAAAAAAAGAAGAAAAGAAATGAATCTACTAACTTATTTCTATATAAAGCACAAAACCATTATATGGAATAATTTAAAGATAACTTTTAATATATATATATATATATATATATATTTACGAATGTGTGTGTTTGAATGTGTGAATTTGTGTGTGTACGTGAGTGAAGTATTAATTCTTCTTTTAAGAGTGTCAGTATGCTATCAGAGACAAAATATACGTTCATTTAGAATTAGTACTTAAGCGATTATTATCTAATTTCTATGAAATGTCTTTTACTTAATCGATTTCAAATAATTGTGAAATAGAAGTGAAAAACAAAATTACGCACTCGATTTATAATCGGAAACCTAATTTCAAAAACAATGGATGTAAAAATCATTTTCATTTTATAATCCTCAAAAACGTAATATCTTTCTCCCCGCTTCATTTAGCAGCATTATAGGTATTTAACGGCAGCATGCTTGTCTTCTCTAACATCACGTTTTAAAAAATGGCTCAAAAGCAGCTGCAAATTACATGATATGAGCTTTTTAAATATTTTAATGCGATAGCAAAAGCTTTCATCGAAGAAGACATGCAAAAAAGAACCTAGGACACTGAAATTTCCAGGTCTTATTTTCTGAACTAATTCTAAAATAAATATTCAATAATGGAAAATAATACTAAAAACAGCCATCATTAACGGCTGTTTAACAAGCAAACATTCCCACCAAATGCATATTACATATTTCGACATGAAAAAATTTACCCGATTATTCATTCTTAACATAAAATTATGGTTCGTTTCTACGTAACTGAAGACGAATATGTAGGTTTTGTTTTATTTTTTTTTCCTGGCGAAAATTTTCTTTTTTGTCACTTGACCAATTAGGCCCGTTTGTTATGAAGCAATGAGCAAGTTCAGTGTTTAAATAATGAATATTCAGTATACCCAACAATTAGTTTAGAAAATACGAAGAAGTTTCTGCTGTTTAATTAACTTCTTGATGAGGATTACATGCAATTTCTTTCGCAGAACAAGTTATCCAAACTATACAACTTTTAAGAAGGAAAAATAAATAATAATTAAAGCTATGCATGTGTCGTAACAAGCACTGACTAAATTAGAAGTTAATACATTCGTACTATACCAACACACCAAATACTGCGATAAAAACAAGACGTAATTTGTAAGTTTCTACTCTTTAAAGAAAATAATTTGCTCATTTTTTTACTCATTCAACACTCAAACAAGATTAATGAATATTTTTTTAAAAAAAAGTAAGCACTCATTTCGAGGGAAAGCGATATATTGCTATTTAGAGCGTTTACAAAAATTTTGCATAAAATGTATTTTTTTTTCTTTAAGAATAATACTGTCAATATTCTAATCTAGTTGCTGCTTAAATAAATCACTTTTAATCAGAGTAGTCTGATATGATAATTATATAGAAATAATGATGTTGTGTGTGTGGTACTTATACTTCTCTCATTTCTGAAATGAATATACTTTTGCTAATGATAAAAGCAATTTCAAACTAAACTTACAAATACTTAGAAAACATAAAAAACCGAATAGCTGCATTCTAAATGTTTGATTAAGTTATTCAACCATCTGAAGAAGTGCATTTTGTGAGTTTTGGACTGTTTATTTTATGTATTTCTGATAATGTGAGTAATACTGATAATAATTAATATTTTTGAACTTAAGAGCTTAAATGTAGAAAACAATGTGTTTATTAGATAATGACTACTATTACTTATAATTTGAAAAATGTTTTGAAACTATATATATATATATATATATATATATATATATATATATATATATATATATCTATCTATCTAAACTATATCTATATATCAATATTTCATTTTTATTTGCATGATTTTAACAATATTTAATTGATCAAAATGTAATACTTCTTTATTATCATAAAGTTTGCAATAGTATTATTTTAATTATTATTAATTCTTTTTAGGCATAAATTAATTTTTAAACAACTTTGTAAAATGTTATTATTTTTCAAAAACTTAATTTAATCTTGATAGAATTTGTTTCTGTAGTAGATTCTTGTGAGTTAAAATATGTGTTTCATGCACCTTACTGTTCAAAGAATGAAACTTGTATTAATGCTAATGCTATAGTATACTGTATCTGTCTTCCAAAATCTAATGTTTCAAATAATCTATTTCAACCTACAATCTAAACATTTTTCATCCTTTCCTTTTCAAAACCCTTCACTCTTTTAAAAGTGATTTAATATTTAATTTGAATATAATGCATACTAAAATTTTCTATTATATAAATACTACAATAGAAATGTTTTTCGCAATAAAAAAACCTTAATTAGATTGGCAAAGTAATCGGTTACGAGAATAATTAATGATTAAAAATATTTGGAATTTAAAAATCATAAAGAAATAATATTAGTTGCAATTGTAGTTTTGTTATTTCAAAATTTTGTAAATTTTTTTTACAAAATTGATTTATATGCATTTCATAAGGAAAAAAAAAATGTTGAGCACTTTAAGAAATTTACTATATGTGTATAGGTAATATTATTTAAAATATTCTTTCAATACTAAACAAAAAATTAAAACAATATAAACATGTTTGATAAAGATACTAAAACTTTTATTGTTTTATTAATGCACTTTTTTCAATAACCATTTTAAAAAAAAATGCACCGTTAAAGTTTTAAAAAATGCATTAAAAATTAGCGATGTTACGAATAATATTGATTTGTTGTAAGTAGAATAGGAAATATGCATCAAGTCCGTGTCAATAATCTATAAGAACTTCAGTGGTCAGGCTAAACATGATATTAATCTCGCCGTATGTGACCCTGGATTATCTTGTTGGAAAACATATATTATTTACTGCGAATTGCACGCTATCACACAAAGCTTGCTTAAGGTATCTGACTACGCGCGGAACCCTGATTTTAAAAAAGCGCATAAATGGATTATTTTCATGATATTTAGTGTCACTCAGATTAGAATACATGCATAAAATTGTTTTAATGTCATTTTGACAAAAAAAATATTATACTTAAATATAATATATTTTGGTAAAATATTAACCTAGAATAATAATCTTTTTTCCAAATGTTCTCCTTTTGAGAAAAATGGTTCTATTATACTAATAAATGTACATGTATATAGCTCAGACCTCTCTACAGAGGCTCAACTAGAATTTTTGAAAAATTCACATTATTTTCAGAGTTACCACCAATTGAAATAATTATTCACGTTTTTTTCTTAAAATTGCTCCCCTCTGTGGTCGTAAAATATGAATAAACCCACTTCTAAGTTATATATTTGCCCTTAGTGCACAAGTTCTCTGATATTTTTCAATACTACGGTTAAAATTTTTAGTGCAGAGCCCACGGCCAAATGTTTATAGGTCATTATGTTCAAGCTGACCACAGTGACAGACAGTACTGTCAGGCGAATCTTCGATACCAGTTCGTTAGAGATGGGAACTCATACAGTCATGTTCTGCGAAAAGTCTAAAATGAGCAACATATATCAGCTTTTGTAGGATTCTCAGAAACTTAGGGAAAATGTTAATCATTTATATAAATTAACAGTCATTTGTAAATCATTTAAATTACAAGACAATCAATGTGTTTGATACATTTAATCTGAACTAGGGAAATGTGTATAGATAAAATCCTGTAGTTTACATAGTTTAAAAGATAAATATACATATATACATATATTAACTAGAAATACCACATTTTAATCTTACAATTAAATTTGAAAAAAAAGCCAGATATTGTCATTTCAGTTCTTCTAATTTTGACAAAACTTGTTAGTCAGCATAATAATAAGACAAAGCATATTCACTTGGAAACGTGTATAGGAGAATGAAAAAAACAATTATTTACATAACTACACAAATAGATTTATTATATATGTTTCTTTATATGCCCAGATAAAAATTAATTCATGAGATGCCTGCACATTTGTATTATTTTTATTTTTTTATGGAAGGGTTAGTTGGCAAGAGTAAGGTAATCATGAGTTTTTTCTTAATGTCGTTTGGATGCATTTTTTACTTTATTTAATTAGATTAAAAACATATATATTGCTGATACTATTTTATTACGGCACTTTAATTCTGCTATATTTAAAAAATATTTTTTCTTCAAAAAATATGCCATCATTCAAAACAGGGAATTGAATGTTCTCGGTAACTTTTAAATATTACAATTACGTAAAAAGAAATATAATTACAACTATTCTGACCTTACTTTTGCAGAATGAAACGATTCAGTCATTTTTAAAGTACTTTAAAGATACTTATGATACGTGATTTAAGTCTAATGTATGTTATTTTCTTTAAATGTAAGTCTACTTTCTTTTGGCTGGATCATTAACAGGCCCTTCTTAATGTATGTAATTGAAATGCAGGACATTACTTGTACACGTGATCAAATATGGCGAATAGACCTTCCTTTATTTAGAGGTTTAACTGAAAAGTCTGTTCCAATTCCAGGAAATATCCGTCACCGGTAGGGATGGCGCCATCCCGATTCTTCGGGATTCCGACTCCGGAATAATAAATCTGGAAAACTGGCAAGCTTCCAGATCGGTGGAGGGGTGAAATCGTTGTGCCATCAGCATAAATCTAACCGACGCAAAACAAATGTCGGTGAGGAAACATGGTGTATGACAATATTCTCTTGACCCATTTTCTATGCTTTTATTTAGTGTTACCGTTGTTTTGTTCATTCTTTGAACTGAATATCACTTGACTTTCTCTTTAGGTGCTTTATCTTTGAAAGGAATTAATTGCTGAGTTCTTTCGGAAAATGATATCCTCCAAATTTGTCGGAGACACATTTTGGATTAAATGGATAATGAAACCACTGAAGTTTCGAGTGCCTGCTGTGATTCTTTGTTTTTCAGAATATTTGTAAAAGGGTGAGTCAAGACTAAAATAAAACCAATTATCTCTAGTGTCGGGGTGATTTTCAGCAGAATGGAATTCAGGGATAAATATGTATTGCATTACAAATTCATGTGTGAGTGTTCTGTATATCGTTCATGTAGAACACAATCGGAGCTGTCATGTAAATATGCCTCAGGGACGGTATATTTAATGAAACAAATTAAGAAGATAAATATTACAGTTATGGTAAAAACAATATTACTGAGTTACGCAAGAGATCTATGTTAAGAATTTCAGCAAATTCCAGAAATTATTTTTGAAAAATAGCAAGTCTATGCATCAGTTTTGCTTAACTTTAAATTATGAGTAATACAAAAGTGACTTGATCTATGCTCAATCACTTACATGATTTTTCATGTATGTATCAAACAAAATAAATAAATAAATCATTCTAAAACTCCAATTTTTAAAGAGTTAAATCAGAAGTTTCTTCAAGCTTACGCACGAGACAATGGTATAAAAAACGATAACTTTAAGTTGCTTAACACCAAGGACAATAAATAATTTATAAATATAATCATATTTTTTAAACATAGCATCTAAGGCAGGATGAAGTTGTTATTATTTCTTCAAGGCAAGTATAGTATACTATTACTTTTCGAACATTTGATCATGTATTTGTCTTATTACTTCAAACTTAAGTAAGAATAGTTCGTTGTTTCAATAAGTTATGCTACAAAAATGTTTGGTAACTTTTTAAAGTAACTTAAGGTATCCAACTACGTTCGGAATCGTGATTTCACAAAAGAGTATAATGGATAATATTTATGATATTTAGTGTCACTTAGATCAGAAAATGTATATAAAATTGTTTTGAGAATACTATTACAATAAAAAAATTATTTAAGTACAATATTTTGACAAAAAATGAACATAGAATGACCAATTTTCAAAATATTCTCATTTTGTGAAAAATGTTTCTGTTATAATCGTATTTTGCCTGTATGTAGCTCAGACCTCTGTAAAGAGGCTCAACTAGAATTTTTGAAATAAATAACTTAGAAGTGGGTTTATCCATATTTTACCACAACAAAGGTGAGCAGTTTTAAGAAAACAACGCCGATAATTATTTCAATTGTTGGTAAATCTGAAAATAATGTGAATTTTTCAATGATCCTAGTTCAGACTCTATGGAGAAGTCTTTACTTTATATAAGATAAATATTTTTATTTTAAAAGCATTTTTTATAAAAGGAGAACATTTTGAAAAAAGAATATTCTAAGTTAATTTTTTGCCAAAATATTGTATTTAAAAATTTGTTTTTGTCAAAACATGCTTTAAACAATTCTATACATGTATTCTAATCTAAGTGACACTAAATATCATGAAAATGATTCATTTATGCGTTTTTTTTAAATCACGGTTCCGAACGTAGTCGGATACTCTAATATGTTTTTGTTTAAACTAATTTTTTGTATTGAATTTTATTTTGAATTGAAAAAAGACATCTATATTCCATATTTACAAAATCTATTTTTGTTTTATCTATTCATAACAAAGTAAAAATACAGAAAAACAATGTTTTATGTTATAAAGTTTTATTTAAAACCTAAATATTTATCGTTATTTTTTTCTAATAATTGTGTACTAAAACTTCCAAGTAAACTATCTTATATAATAATAAATATTGTTTTGAAAAATGAGAGTAAATGATCATACATATAGTCAGTACATTTTGTTACCAAAATATCTTTACATTATATTTACTTATAGAATTGCTTTGTAAATATCAGTATAACACTAATTTGTTAGGGATTTAACACAGTCACAGATAAATATTTAGGGAGGTATATTTTAATTAAATATATTAATCAATTTTTACTCATATAAAGATCCATACTCCATGAAATATTTTTGAACGCTTTTTATATTGATTAAAAATTTTAAATTTTAAAAGATTAAACATACTTAATTAAAAGTACTCCACATATATAAACTTTGAAACCATTAAATATTATTAAAATAAACAAATTTCTTTATCCTTGAATCTTGGAAAAAAGCACATGAAGGAAACAAAATCGCATTTCAATATCACTTAGGTCACGATAGAAGAATCCTATTATTTGTGTAGAATACCTGTAATAATATAATCTTTAAGGAACAAGATTCTAGAGCAAATATGATTTTCCGAAACTATCTGCAAAATTATCGTCAAAAGCATAACCGAATATCAATCAACCTACCTTTATGCAGATTAAAGCTAAACCATATAGCTTACCTCGAAAGAAAGAGTTGGTAATTGTACATTTCGGCAGGCAATGAAATTTTGATACGATATTCAATAAGCTATGGAGCTGTTAAAAGAAGTACTGAAATAATTAAACTCCGTGCTTATAAGATAATTTATTCAAGACACTTTTAATGGAAAGGTTTAATGACATACAGAGTCTCCATATTTGAGTGGGTTAATAAACGCCTTGGGAAGTAAAATAATGCATGGTAAACATTTCACTAATTGTATCACACTGTTTTTTGCTAGCTAAGCAACAATTCCTGTTAAATTTAATTCTTTAATATTTCATACGCTCCTTGCTGACAGATGACTTAGAGGCATAAACTAATACATGCAATAAATTAGGCAATGGGCGATTTTTGATGCACTTTGGATCTTTTACCATTAAGGTATGCTAAAAGCCTGTAATTTTTCCTTAAATTATTTCAGAAAGTAGATTTATTAGTACGGTGATAAAAGCAATTTGAATTTCGCTCCCAGCATTTCGTACAAAGGTTGGTTCAAAAACGGGTTGATTTATTCAACACGTAATGAATCTAGAAGTATTTTCAGATTGCACTTATTGAAATATCTAGGCCGATATTTTTATCAGTCTTATATAAATAAATAATTATATTTTAAAAGGTAACTTGAAGCTTGTTAATGTGTTGGATAACAGTCTTTTCTTATCCTGAAGGCTTGTTTATTTTAAAATTATATGAATCTTTTTAATGAAATCTAATTGCTAGAGTGCTTTTTTAGATTCATGTGAGGTACCATTGAATGTACTTTTAATCCCTTATTATGCAAACACAACAGTTAATGAAACTATATATTATTCGTAATATATATTTAAAATGTTTCACAAATAATAATGTTGCAACTAATAATTAGGCTAGCGTTTTGAGTTAGATAAAAGAAACAGTAAACAACAAAAATAATTATCTAGTTTAAAATAAAAATATTTCACGCTTCCCAATATTTTAACATAAAAAATAAGATTAGCCATTTTCAGAAAATGTGCAGTTAAACTGAAAATAACAGGTTATTTGTTGATTGATAATTAAAATATTCTTGCTGTGTATTGTAGAATAAAAAAGAAACATTCGACTGTTTCCTAAATACTTATTATATACATTTCAATTTTTTTCATGAGTTCATAATTTTAAATGTAGCTTTTTCATAAGAATGCCTCTAAGCTAAATTTCTTTATGTTATCATACTTACTGCAATAAACGTTTTATAATAGACTTTTGTCACCCATTGCGTGTCAAAAGGCAATTATTTTGGTAAAGAACACACTTTCTTTCTTTTTTTAATTTTTTAACACGTGTCTTTTTATTGACCTACAACTCACAAATGAGACAATGTTATGTAGTTCTTAACCTAATTTATTTTTGCGTTATTGAGGGAAGAAACATTATCTCGTAGAGTAATACTGAATTAATCAATTGTTCTAATAATGGATACTATTTGGAAAGCCTGAAAAGTTGTAATAAAAGAGCAGTTCTTGGAGATACTGATAAATGGGGTAGCTTCACAAAATGTCACATAATCCTCAATTATACTATCGAAACAAGAAACGTACTTGATGTATAAATTTCATTAGTTATTTTTTTTTCTAGGAATTCTGAATTATTTCCGTTTTTATAGCATTGTATGCGTGTGAGTGCCCTGAAAGGGAAATATCTAGTAAATACATCTTATTTTGGATTTAAATTTACTCGATGTTTTCTACTGTTTTAATGTTTTTTTTCAAGAAAATGATATCTAAGATTCAATAGCATCTTAATTTTATTTTCGCTCTTGCATTTCAGAAGTTATCCTTTAAGTACAATCTTTGGAATATACCAAGTAATACATGTACTATTTTCTTGAAAATAAAAATAATTGGTACTTCAACTTCCAAAAACTTAATGAAAAATACTACTTCATTCATCAGAGCAACAAATGCATTTTTAAAATTTCAATATTAAACAAAGTAAGAAGATAAATACGCTTAATTTAGAGATTTTGTGCTTGCAAATTATATTTTAAATCAACGAAAATTTATAAATTTGACATAAAAAAATACGAATCCCCAAAAATTATATATATATATATATATATATATATATATATATATATATATATCACTTAGTATTTATTTACTAAAGAACTTATAATTGTTAAAAGTATTAAAAAGATCGAGTGAACGCTAAAAAATAATTAATTGCAAGCCTTTTCTCTGTTGATTATTTACAAGAACGATAATAAAAATAATTTGCGTCAAAATATTGAAACAGTTTCTTGAAGACGAGAGAGAAAAAATAATTGATTGAGATGATAAGAGCCTGACAGATATAAAATTTGATTGACCCTATTCCGAAATAAACCACTTAAGACAATCTCACATTTATTCTGGATATATTTATAAACATTTATCGAGAGAGTGACTTATCAGTTAGAAAATAAAGATTTGTATTTTTTTCAATACTCTCAGAAATATTTCAAGATTCAAAGTTAGCTATTTCTGATTAAATATCTAAAAAAACTCCTAATATTTTAAGCAAGCGTGATTATTTGAAATTAAGTAAAAAGATATTTCTAAATAGATTGCCATGATTGTGGTTTGAGCTAATGAGCCCATTAACTTCGATAGGAAAGGCGAAACTACACTTAAAGGAATGTGAGGTCCTGTATTTCAATGTCTTCTTGGGGACGCCTTTGATCAATGTATTTTATAGAATTGGAGAAAAGAAATATAAGATGAATCAGAAATAGAGAAACTTAGTTTTAGATGGTAAGAAGGACCATCTTAAATACAAATGCGTTGATACCAGGAAGAAACCATGTGAAATAATTAAACTCATTAAAATGTGTTTTAAAATTGTTAATGTTAGAATAACATTAGTTAAAATACTTTTCATATTTGCTTTTTCGCGGCAGATAGAAATACTGATTATGATTCTTTGATGAGAATATATTATACAATTCATTGCATTTGCACCGTATCATTACCGTACCAATTATATAGATAAATACAATGTTAAGGTTATGTGATATTTAAATATTATCGATCAGGAAGTTTTAGGTATTATTTGCCAAAAAAAAAAAAAAAAAAATAATAGAAACATATATGCCATTAAATTTAATATCATTCCTAAGCCTTCCCAAGAAATTTGAGAAAAAAACTAAAATTGTGAGTATATAGGGAAAAAAGTGATAGTAAAAAAAAAAAAAAAAAAAGGTTTTCTTGATTTTAGACAATTATATTTAAACTAAAACACTACTATAATCTTTCAAAAACTTTTACTCCAGCATTTGAATAATTTACAAAAGTTGATAAATAAGAAACATTTTGATTTTTTGGTATTTTTTTTTCTTAAAAAAATATGTGATTATAAAATAAGTTTTTCCTATTTCATTACGTCATTTTACTGTTATAAGCATCCTTCAATAAACTTAGTTAAGGATATTGTAAACATTTTAGTACAGCTTAATGTAAGGTGTCATTAATACAAACTTAAAATGTGTAGCAATAAATGTGTTCTTTACAAATATATTTCAATAAACTTGAGATTGAATATACATTATTTTAATAATTTTTAACAAAATAATTTTTATAGTCACAGCAACAAAAATATTCATTATGTAAGAAAATTCTTTCACTAGTAAAAATAATTTTAGTCACAATACTGAACATTTTAAATAAACTCCATGTTTAGGAGAGAGTAAGTCTTTTACACAAGTTATACATTGTTGAACTTCCTATTCCAAAGAGATTGTTCATTAAATCTATTCGCAGAATCATACATATGTATGATCCGATGATAATTCAGTAAGTTCAAACAAAGGCCATTATTCTAAGATTCGTGACATTTTAGTAACATTTTGCTCGGCATAGATGATTGCTCGTTTAGTTAGAGGAATCGATTTTATTAGATCATTGCATACACGGAATTCTAAAAATGCAAGCATCACGAAGAGTTTGAATAATCATGTTCTTCTCCAACAGAGAATGATCCCCATTTATACAGGTAGATGCTCTTCATACTGAGTCACACGCAAAGCTTCCGTTTTCCTGGGAGAAAGGAATTTACGGCATCCCCCGCCTACACAGGATCACGATTTTGGGGGTAAGGGGGAAGGAAAAGTAATGCAATCTGTAATCATAAGAATGCCTGATTCGCAGCAGCATTTTTCAAACAGACCGAATAGTCTGCGAAGCTCACGGAAAATAAACCTGAATGAACTGTGCAGTTTGCCAAAAGAATGCTATTTCTGTTAATGTGGTGATAAAATAATTTCCATTTGCAAGCTCATTAAGAGAACTGGGAATGATCATTTTTGTTTTTAATAAGAATTAAATCTAGAGCAATACCGAGGTAGTCGTTAATGTATTTATATGTATTTAATTCATTAATTATTTAGGTAATCTGTATATGTGCATTCAAATAGGAAAAACTGTTGCACATTTTATCTAAATTAATATTTTATTAAATTATTAAATGATGGCCAAAGATGGAGACAGTTTGAAAAAAATTATGTTGTAATCTCAGCTTAATTGAAGTATTTAAACAAAAATAGAAAGTTAACTTGGCTAAATGAAACCAAAAATTTTTTCAGTGTGCCACGCTTGACTTATTACGTGTTCTGAGAAACATGTCGCTATTATTGTTGCGTACCCCAGTACTCATATTGCTTCTTTTATAACAAGCACTCATAAAGTTATATAATTAATTCAAATATAAATAATATAAGAAAACGTAATACAAGCTTAGTTTCCTCAAAGCTCGATTTTGAATTAATTAACAGTAAGTATTAAATTCTCGACTCGGACTTTTATCCCTACTGCAGTGGGTCGATAAAGTACCAAGCTCTCTTGTTTGGTGACTTAAACAGTGGAGGATCTCCGTTCAAACTGACCACCTGATCGGGACATCAGTTCATGCAACTCAGCGCCCAATGGTCACGTATACTGGGATATGTACTGTACGCACTGGCCCTCATGGGTTGTTGCGCCACTGAGTTTGAGTTAAGTATAAGTTTCTACATGGTTTCTTGTTTGTTATAAAATTATGGGTTTTGCTTTTGAATCCAGCACTGAATTTTTTTTTTCTCAGAATCAGCTTCAAAATATTTATTTCTGGTATTCAGAAAATCACTATTTTGCATAAGCTTCAATTTAGTTTTGACTTATTCAACATTTTCCTTAATTGATTACATTTTTATTGGAATATTTAAATACGTTATTTATGTAACATAGAAAACATGCGTATGTGATAGAGAATGCAATCGTGTATCCTGATAATAATTTTAAACTAAGTATTCATTTATAAAATGAATACTTAGATGAAAACAAATGACATTCATGCATTAAGTATACGATAAATGTTTAAAAATTATAACTCATCGATATGCAACTGCAAATTTATATAAATTGAAACTGAATGATTCCATAACTCGTCCTCTTTAAATAAAATAATACAGTTCATATCCAGATAATTGCTTCCACGTTCCGCACAAATCACAATTTGAATGACAAAAATGAAAAAACTGAAAATAAAATGCTATTTTCCACTTTTTTCAGATTTACTTTGATCTTGAATTTTTACTGTTTCAAAGAAATATACTCCACAAATATAAAAGAACACAAAGAAAAGAACATGGAATTAAATAACCATTAAGAAAACTATTATTACTCTATGTTATCGATCAGGAATAGCTTAAGCATACCTCGGAAGGTAATTAAGCAGAGTTTAAATTGATTTAACTAGAGGCAATTTAGAATGAGATCAATAGAAATATTGCTTTTCCATCACTTTTAAAATAAGTATATCTTCCTAAAATCATCGTAATGGTGCATTTTTTTTCTAAATTAACAAGGTATTACTTACGTAATAAATAGTACTTATTTAAAAATGCAGGCTTAAAAAATATTTCTTTACTAAAATATATAGCAATAAGATTAAACTGAAAAATTTCTGAAATAATTAAAGCTGAATATATAAGCCACGATGCACAAGAAAATGAAATTAAAAAAAAACGTGGAAAAGTTATGAATATTATACAAGATGACATTAGTTTGATAATGGGATTATCTATCACTCAAAATGCAATGCATATTATTAAGGTATACGACTACGTTCGGAACCATGATTTTAAAAAAAATCGCATAAAAGGATATTTTTCATGATATTCAGTGTCAGTTAGATTAGAATATATGTATAAAATAGTTTTTAGGACACCATGACAAAAAAAATTATTTAAATACACTATTTCGGCAAAAAATAACTTAAAATATTATTTTTCAAAACGTTCTTCTTTTATAAAAAATTCTCCAGAGAGTCTGAACTAGGATATTTGAAAAAAATTCACATTATTTTCAGAGTTACCACCAATTGAAATAATTATCGACAATTTTTTCTTAAAATTTACCCGCACTATTGTAGTAAAATATGGATAAATTCACTTCTAAGATATATATTTCAAAAAATCTAGTTGAGCCTCTGTACAGAGGTCTGAGCTACATACATGCTAAATAGAAGATTTTTTTCATAAAAGGAGACTATTTTGAAAATTGGTCATTCTATGTTCATTTTTGTCAAAATATTATAAAATAGTTTTTTATTGTAATAATATTCTCAAACCAGGTTTATATACGTTTTCTAATTTACGTGACACTAAATATCATAAATATTATCCATTTATACGCTTTTGCAAAATCACGGTTTCGAACGTAGTTGGATACCTTAATCAATTTATTTTCAAGATTGGTTACTTGTTAAGTTACAGAAACTAATGAATAACTAAAACCTTAATTAATCAAAAAGTAAAAAAAAAAGATCATGCCTGAATTATAAGGTGTGCCAATTAAATTCACTGACTGTGCATGCCTTAGCCGTCAGTCTTAGTATGAAGAAGTGAGATTGTAATGTAATTTACCTTGATTTATCCGGGACTGGTGGCACGTTATTCCACCCCTCTATCTAGTTCAGTTTATTTTTCATCATCTTAGTAAGACGTTGTTGTGTCGAAGTGCCACGATCATAATAAACATAAAAATCGAGCTACGCATAGATTTGTAATTCTTAGAGAGAGAGAGAGAGAGAGAGAGAGAGAAACCCAACTGAATTTTTAAAATTGTTAAAAACGTGTTTGTAGATAATAGCCCGTTACATATATAGTCTAGTTTTTAAACTGCAGAAACGATTTTTGGAGAATAGGGATGTTGTTAATGCTGAACATTTTTGTCGATTTGTTACATAAAGAGCCGGTCATGATCATCTTTTTTGTTCGATATTAATGGCATTATCAGGATCGAATGGGTACTTCAAAACCTAATGACAAAACCGCAATACTATTTTGAGGTCATGCGAAAACTTAAGATAAAGAGTGAGAAAGAAAAAATCAGCTCTGCAGAGTAACATCATGTGGATTTTACGCCAAGACAACGTTCCGGTGCACATTACGCTCTCTGTGAAACAGTTCTTGACAGACAGACGCCTTAATGTGCTCGAGTATTCCCCGTACACGCCAAATCTCACACTACACTGATTCTTTATGTATCCTAATGTGAAAAATGCATTGATAGGAACACATTTTAAGTGGAATAGGTGAAGAGAGGCAAACACTGCATACGTAATGAAGATGGTGACACCTCATGAGTCGCAGCAATACTTTGAAAAGTTGGAAACTCGTATGAAGTTATGCATTGGTAGGGAAGGGGAGTATGTTGAAATGAACTAAAAGATATTTGTGTATTGTTTTCAATAAAGCTAATTTTTAAGGCTGTCTTCGGCTAATGTTAAAAAATAGGACCCAAATTCGGAATATTTGTTCAGATATAAAAGTACTGAAACATTAATATTATATTTTGGCTTCACCATCCTGTAGAGAGAATCACATATTTTATCATACTACTCATTTTTAACCAAGTTGACACATTTTTTTCTTTTATAAAATGTGTTTCGCAATTTTTCTCCTATACCGTAATGCTAAATGAGCTACCCATTTACATGTTAAAAGGAAAAACTGATTACTTATGAAATATTTTGAAATTTTAAAAACCCTATTATAAACAAATTCAAGAGTTACAATGTCACAATTTTTTATAAAAAAATCAGGCTTTTTTTTCTGTTTGAAAATGTGCTCCCCGTTAAGTCCACACTATCGTACACAAGACGAAAACAGCCTCAAGACCTGTCCGGTTATTTAATTCTCACACCTTGTACTACGAATTATGTTTAAATGAAGAAATGAATAAAATGCCGAACTCTTAGAACCATAGAAATCATTATTGTACAACCACAGTAAAATAAACGTAAGTATGGAAAATCTTTCGATACGTCTAGCCGCTAAAATAGTTTTGGATATTCAATACTGAAAAAGAATTAACAATAGCAATCAAGTTAAATCATTTTATGTTTTTCAGGAAGTACTTCTATAGTCTAGTAAATTAAAATTGTTTAAAAGGGAACAGCTGGATTTTTCTGTTCAACTTAACTCTACAATGAATGTTTAATACTATTGAGGTAACTGAAATGAGGTTGTCAGACGGTAGTTTACATTGTAACACTTTTAAAGTTTTTTTTTAATTGTTATTGATTATTCCAGACAGTCATTACTATAAATTAACCTGTATTGTCAACTCAAATGGAACGAAAGCCTATACGGCTTTTAACAAAGTTTTGAGATTTTTCCTAATTTTCATGTTTGTTCACGCTGTCTTAAAAATATATTTATTCAGCATTTCTTCAATTTACTCTGTCAGGTATTGTGGTTATCAAACAATATTTATAAGCTAAATGCTGATTTTTTTAATAAGCATTTTTTTTTTCTACTTCAGTAATTCTATCTCCTCAAAAATAATTTTCTTAGAAATTCTAAGTTTGTATACAGAACATGTGCATGCTCATAAATCATTAACAAAGTATACGTTTAATAATTAACCTTATATGTGTCTTATTAATGATAATTAAGCCATTCAATATATATATTAGGAAAGGGACTTTTTTTCAGTAATGTCAGATTGTAACAAATAATTGTTTGACGGAATTTCACATTCTTACGTCAATGCTTTAAAAAGGTAATACTTACTTTATAAATATTATGTTTTAAATTATCTTTAAATATATCAAACATCTATATTATATGAGTATTATAAAACTATGAAGTAAGCAAGATCAAAATAACTTGCCTATTGAGTTGAAAGGCACCACTAATATCAACCAAGATTTGACAGAAAAGCATGTTTTAATAAAAATGACTCTCTCTCTATATATATATTTAGGAAGTATTTAAAAACTTCCAAAGTAAAAATTTTGACTTAAACAAATTTGACTTTACAAAAATTGAATTTTAAATTTTTATAACAAAAAATACTGCAGTTCTTTCGGTTTTTAATGTAATTTACATAGTTTTG
Organism: Trichonephila clavipes; assembly: GCA_019973935.1. NCBI lineage: Eukaryota > Metazoa > Arthropoda > Arachnida > Araneae > Nephilidae > Trichonephila > Trichonephila clavipes. Next base: position 658,603 of record BMAU01001505.1, on the reverse strand, counting down.
CTTGACATATATTTAGCAGTTAATGATGGGTGCTGGTAAACGTCAAATATAACAGCAAGTTTTTACTTCCAAGTTGCAATTTTTCAAAAATTCTCCAAACAAAATAATATTTTTGTTAGAAATACTTTCTTATAACTCCGTATTGAATAAATGTCATAACTATGAAAATTACTGCTTTGAAGGTAGAATAAGTTTAAAAAATGATTCAGAAGTATATATAAGTTAAAATTAGCACGATTTCTGTTCGTTTTAAATTTTTTACATTATTTGAGACATAATATTAAAAAAATAGTCATAAATTAAAAATAGTGCTTTCATACTAATAAAAGTGATACAATAATTCTCAAAAAATAGTGACTGTATGGCTGTTCAGTTTTGTAAGCATTTTACTTAGATTTCATTAGATTTAACATTACGAAAATGGAGAAAATGATACATGAAATGACCTCCTTAAACCAGGATAAATAAATAAAAATTAAAATAATAGTTCTGCTAGCCATGAAAAATATTCTATAGGTTAAAGTTTCTGCTTGAAAAATATTAAGAATGAAATTTGATTGACGTATAAAATTGCATTTGAAAGCACGTGCGTATCCCTATTGTTAAAAAATTGTTTATGTTTTAAAATACAATATAATATTTTCAAAATCAAAAGCACTGAGAATCAAAGAATTACATTTCAAAATATAGTTAGCAATTTATGTCGATTATCAAGAACACATTAACACTTGACAAATAAAAAAAATTCAAACACGTCAACAGACATTCAAATAATACCAAAATATTATTCCTAGATCTAAGGTAAATTTTTAATCAGAATAGTTAGATATATAACTACAAACATCCAACGAACAATGCATAGAGAAAAAGTAAATAATGCTATTCCTTTCTTGAGCAAATTAATCATATTCAAATGTGAATCATGTAAATTAAACACATACAGCGGAATTAAAAAATAATCATTTTCTATATTTCCTCAAAATGCGTAGATTTATTTCAATTAAACACAATAATAATGTTTAATATGCATACACTCTCTATTTGAATATTATCTACTTTAACGCTACGCTATTGTGATATATTTTTTCAATATGTTAACAATGATTAGCAAATAGTTTATATCAAGATAAGCGTACTAATTTAATACATATTTCCGTTTGCAGTTGCGTTCGAGTTCACAAAAGTGACTTATTATTACTTTTCAAATCACGACCATAAGAAGACACACATTTCCCCCCTTATCCAAATGCTAGTACGATGCTTATAGTACGATGCTTATGCGAACTGAAGAGTTCATTAGCGCACATTAAGGATCAGAAGCTACCGATAGTTTGGTTTTCCGCAAAGCTGCACTTAATGGAATTATTCCCGAAATCGAATCTGTTACCGCTTGAGCGAGTTTTTCTATTGAAAATAAAATGAATAGTTTCATCGATCCTGTTGGTATCACATTGAAAACAAACGGATTCGATTTTCCACCACCATAGGAAAGAGTGGTTTGATAAGATTAGGAAAGCCCAAGCTCACGGATTTTTCTTAGAATTCTGCGTGTATGCCTGGTTTCAGTATTGGATTCTCTGAAAGAAAGCAGGCGGTGTTTCAAGATTTCTTTCGATAAAAAGTACGAGTAATTTAAATTTAAATAGAGTGAAAAATGGACGTTGATAAATCATTACAATAAAGATTGATACTGATAAATATTATTTTTATCATTAAGCTTTCTCAGTTTTATCTTGTTTGTTATTTTATTAAATCGTTGATAAGAGGAGTATTACATAAAGTTATTGTAAATGAAACGTTTGACATGTGGATGAATCTCATTCACAAAAATTGCAGAATGAAATGAAAGTGGAATTTTTAAAACTGGTATTGTGAAATGATAAAATTTAAAAGTGATAATACTGTAACTGTTCCTACAAAGTAAAATAATATTTATTTGCAAAACCCCTTACAGGATCATAAGGTTGCTAGGAGTAAACATTAGTATATAAATGTTTATTTTAGTTTGCTTAGACTCAAAATAATTAAAGATCGTAAGAAAAGCACATGATAATGTGCAGTGTTTTTGGATCAATGTGTGCCCATTCAGTTTAACAAATATACTTTATTATTACATAAAATTATATTTACAGAATAATATGGAAATGTGATAAAATATATTATTAAACGACACAATAATAACCTAGAATGAAAGTAATAAGAATACAGTCCGCAAATATTTTATCATTGGCGTCAACTGATTTGACAAGTCTTTTTCCCACCCCCCAATAAACGTTCCCGTTTACGTAATTGTGTTCGGCATACTTTTTTTATTTTAGAAATATGTTTTAAAAGGCAGGGAAGGTCATAATTAAATACAACAATCACTAATTTTAAAACTATAGGAAATTTATTTCTTAGTTGTGAATTGGTAAATTGCGTGTATTATGTTTTATAGAAAAATTAATTGTTCATCAATATTTTTTTTTCCTATTTTCTAATTTAACACGTTTCTTCATGAAAGATATTTATCTTAAAAATATGAATTATTCCTAATTTAGTGCATTAAATAAAAAAAAAATGTATCAAACATTAGAACTCGGAATCCTTCTTGTAAAATGTAAGGAATATTACAAACTGATGATTCCATCGTTTATTATACATTCAAAGTTTCTTGGTTCCTTGACCATTTGACGCCCAGCCACCCAGTACCGACTGATGATGTCGTCAGCCGGGTATTTTGTTGTTAAATAAAACAAAAGTATTATCTTTTATTTCTGAACGATGTACTTTCAATTACAAAACAAATTATTTAAAATTACGGGGGATTTGTTTAAGCTAAGAATTAGTTTTTGAAACTTATGAGGAAACTTATTAAGTAGATGTATTGCTTGTGATTTGAAGTTAAACGTCGTCTAAGTAAAACTCGATAATTTAATCCTTCATAATATTTCAGTAAATATTAAAAAAAAATATTTAAAAATAGAAAAGCCATCATCAAGCATTTAAGTCGTTGATAGGTTTTTATCTTATACTTAACCATAAAAGAACGATTATGTAGTAAAGATCACACCCTACACTACTTTTGCGTTTCGCTTGTCGTGCTACTATGAAGTACAGCTTTCTTCAACAACGCGTTAGAAAAACCAGATGTGGAATTGGCAACTATTCAAAAGGTAGGGATCATAAATCATGCTAATGACTGATAGGAAATACTGAAGGATTAGTGATTAAACCCTATTGAAATCCATTATTAAACTCTTTTAAATTTTTAAACTTATGTAAAAGAGATACTCTCTGCAGGGAAATCCATTGATAAATTAAACGTTTAATTCTAAAAGAAATGCATACAATATTATTCTTTAATGCAAATCCTTTAGTTGAAAAAGTAAAACTATTGCTCTCTTACCGATTGTGTCAAACCTATTACAGTCCATGAACGTGACACGTTTACTGGATTAGGAACTTGGTTAGGAATCTTGCTCATGACAAGAATACTAAATAGTGTGATTATTTCTTTCCAATATAGTATGTTGGGAAAATTTATATTCTTAAAAGTAACAAGTTAGTCATTTTTTTTCGAATTGCTGTATTTTAGTATGACTTTTATTTAGTTTAGGTAAAACTTTATATGATGGTTCATGGAGGCTTCAAAATTTCAGAACCAAGATGTGAGCATAGTTTGTTGTTTTCCTTTCAAGTAAGTGACTATCTTTTCAATGCTTTAAACTTAAATTTTTATTATTTGACAACTAGTTGTTGGATTTTATTCAAAATGGTACTGCTTTTCAAAACTATTTGTTGTTGTTGTTGTTGTTGTTGTGGCTAATGCCACCTGTCTGACGTAGTCAGAACGAGGCTCACGAAATTCATCGTGGCAAGGGCAAGAGGTAATATTGCCAAATTTGATGAAACTACTTGAGTTTCACGAAAAGTTTGACGCATTTATTAAGTTAAACGGAAGATTAAAACATTATAAAGCTGACGTAAAAGTTAAAGAATTTCCCTCCTAGCTTGAGTAATTGTCAAAAGAACACATTGCATTTTTTATGCATTTGTGATTTGCTTATTCGTCTCTACACTTGCTCACATGCGTTGGGTTCAAGACAAAATATTTCGAGTGCGGAATATTAACAGTTAATGATTCAAACTATGGGGACTCCATTACACGAGAAAGCACAGAACGGGCAAAAACATTATTCTTTTAATTCAAAATGTAGGCCCTCAGGTTATTCAAACCTGAAATATTCCTAAAAGGTTCAACAAGATTGCCTTATTTAACTTGTGAATGGAAATTTGTCAGAAACTGTGAATGATGCAATACTGCGTAAAACTGAGAAAATGAAGCTTTTTCGAGCTTATATAGCATTTAATTTTGTAGTGTCGTTAAATGGTTAATCTTTAAAATAATTATAAACAGGGTTAAAGTTGAAAGGACTTGGAGCGTTAAAAATAAAAGGAAGAATGTGTGAATTATATATAACCCATCAAGAAAACTAAGACATAAAATATTTACATGCCCATATATATATGTACAAGCCGTTACCCACCCACTTCACTGGGTATTTCACGATGTAGTATATATGTATACTGTTTACATATATATTAATTATTGATATCTAGCACTAAGAATTTGATTGTATTGAAAAATATAGTTATAGCTGTTACATTCTCATCCCTTGATGTAAAAAGAACAAAAACTATAATATCTAATTTCTATTTATGTCTAAAATAGAAATAGAAAGATTTTTTGCGCTCACTTAACCTAACAATCAAGTGGATTTCCACCAAAGTAACTTTCAGTGGATCTCTACTCCATAAAATAAACATGCGTGCTAAATTTCAAGTCTGAATCTAACAGAGCAAAAACGGAATTTTTATCATCAATACCTCGTTGACAGCATTCTTAGCGGATTCCAATTCAACAAAAGAAGCATGCAAACCAAATTTTATTATTATATTCTTAGCAGTTTAGATACGGGAATTTGGTCTATCAATACGCCCCAATAACATTCCTCGCTTCCCCCTGGAGTTGATTTTCGTAAAATCCATTCTTAGTAGAACTCTATTCAACTAAAGAAAAGTGCTCAACAAATTTCAAGTAAATGAGTTAAATTCAAAAACAGGAATTTTTCTATAACACGCCTTAATCCCTCGCAACCCCACTCCTTTGGGGGTCCGTTTTCGCAAAAGTCTTTGTAAAAGGAACTTTATTCCATGAACGGAACATAACCTCTAATTTTCAAGCAGGTGGTTCTGTTAGTTGAAAAGCGGAAATATTTATATATTATACGCCCCTTAATCCCCCTCAGTGACCCTTGGGGATCTATTTTCTCCAAAACTATTTTGTAGCGGATCTCTACACCATGAAAGTAATTCGCTTATACTAAATTTTATGACTGTACGTCTAACAATTTAAAAATGAAAATAATTATCTATAACGCCCCTTAAGCTCCCGCAACGCTACTTAGGAAACGATTTAAACAAAACCTATCTTAAAGCGGATCTCTACTTAATTAATGGAATCAGCTTACTAAATATCGATATTTTACGTCTAATAGATTAAAAAAGGAGTTAATTGCCTATAACGCCCCTTAATTCTCCACAACACCACTTGGGGTCGATTTTTACACAACCCATTTTGCAGCGAATCTGTACTCTATGAAAGGAATCCGCGTACCAAATTTCAAGACTGCACGTCTAATAGTTTAAAAATGGAAATAATTATGCATAACGCCCCTTAAGCGACCTCAACGCCCCTTGGAGGTCGATTTTAGTAAAAATCATTATGTAGGGAATCTCTACTTTATGAAAGAAATCTGTGTTTTAAGTTTCACGACTGTACATCTAATTGTTTATTAATGGGAATAATTATCTATAACGCCCCTTAAACCCCCTTAACACCCCTTGAGGTTCGAACTTTGCAAAATCAGTTCTTAGCTGACGTCTATTTCATGAAGGGAACCTACCTACCAAATTTCAAATCTGTAGGTTTAATAGTTCCGGAGATATCATGATTAGTCAGTGAGTGAGTGAGTGAGTCGCTTTTCTCCTTTATATATATAGATGAGTATGAAGGACTGAACTTAGTGTACACCCGTTTTCATCAGATGTCAGCATCCTCCAGGAACACAGCACATGACTGAAAGTGCGTGAATGGAGGGATATGCGCACAATAATTAACAAATGAACAATAAGAATGAGTAAAACAGATAATGAATTATAGATTTCAAATAAAAAAAAAGCTAGAGTGGCAATGCCACACGCGAAAAATAGAGTAATAACAACTAAATACAAAGTTGTATGAGTGTTATGTGTTTTGTAGCTCGTATGTATTGTGTATTGTTCGTCTTCATATAAATATGCATGGTTAGATTTGATTTTTATAACATTTACTCTAAAACAATGCAATGGCTATTGATGACGGACCTTGTAATATTTTAACTTCTGTCAAATGACTAGATCAACCCCTGATCTGGTATCCCTCACTGCAAGCTTTCACATCGTCCTAACATATATATACAATGAATAGAATTCAATTTAATAGTTACATTATAAGAACCAGAGCTAATGACATCCTTAATTTCTTGAAATAGTATTAATTCTAACGTATCAATCGCAACGAGACTTTTTGAAAATGGCACTTGCATTTGTGAATGTATAATCACACCCTATATTCCAGTAGTCGATGGTGCAAAGCGCTCCAAAAAAACGTGTTGTATTACTTATGGTGTCCTTAGTAATACCTTCAAATAAAATGAATCTTAAATATATCGTTACTTCCAAAGAATCGAGTTCTATTAAGAAACGCCAGTGGTAAAATACATTACAGGCAAACGATTCTAATGCATCCAGACACAAATCAATAATGACCTAGTTGAAGTTTTGTCTTTTGTTAAACCTCTACGATTCACTATTAGTGAAATCAAATGATTGTTGTCCATCTCAGTAGTTTCCACTGAATCTTCAATGCAAGAGATTTCACTTAATCACTTTGTATTGATTTTCTTGGTGATACGACTTGAGTCGCTTTCATGAAATCTTCAAATTGAATCACATTCTTTAAGAATAAAAAATTACTGCCATTTTTAGTTCATTGAAAATAACATGTTGTAATGAAGCTCATTCAAATTTATTGTTCATGAATAAGGACCCTATTACTAGATGCATTATAAAGTATAGTGCATAAAACATATCCAGGATATTATAACAATAAATGGTATAGAAATATTCATATATGACATTTAAAACAGATACATATCTAAGATGTATTTTCCCCCTTGTTTAGTTGTGAGCACATTTGAATAAATTACACAGCACTTCATAATTTTTATCCTTTATTTTACTATAGATTTTGAATATATATTAATATACTGAGTAGGATACAGAAGCTTTAGAAAAAAATACGAAGCTTCCATATAAAAATGAAAAATGATATAAGAGCAGGATTTGCGATAAAAGCATTGTCAGCACAGATGATTTTTTGACGTTTAAAAACGTTCAAATAATGATTGATGGGAAAGCGTTCGCTATTTTCGTTAAGCTGTGGCAGGAAAAATGAAAGCTTTACTTAACGCATATGTGATCAGTGAGAGAGAAATAGATTTAATTATTCAAAAATACTAATAGAATTATTATCAATAAAATATAATTATTTATTCAATAAAATAAAAGTTGATACATCTAATTTGTTGGCAAATAAAGCTAAGATCGTAGGAATTTTTTGAAAGCATTTAAGCTACCTTTTATGTTACCAATCTCCTCTCCAGTTCTTTATAGTTATATTAAGCAAGATTTTTTTAAAGAATAGTTGATGGATTCTAGTTTTGCATAGCCTTAAGATTTACCCCAATTAGTTTCATGCTTGATAAGACCTTGGATGGGAATGCAAACGTATGTGGGGCTTTGTGTAATATGCTTATACAATTTTTCGATGCAAATATGACTACTAGTTTGAATTGACAACTTAAAAAACACATAGAGTGTTTATTTATAATTTTGTAAATAATTACTATATTTTTCATTGTATAAAACCATAAAAATTTAACATTTCCCAGAGTATATGTTATTATATTAAAACATTACTCAAATAATATGTTTTAACAGTTGAAAATTTGTCAACATCTCTCAGATGTAATTTTGAATTCTTATGAGATAAATTCAGATTTTTATCTGATTTCAAGCAATTTACGAGTTAAATTGAGAGTAATACGTAGTAAGTATGTATAATGTTTTTACCAGGGATAAAAATTAAATATATCTTAGATATATCATGTAATTCATAGAAACAATTATTTAATAAAAAATATTAGACAGAATGTGAATCCACATCACTCTTTGTTTTTCATTGTGTCAACTACACCCGTAGAAATCGAACATGAAATCAATGAAAACATCACACAGTCGAGTATAAGATCGTGAAGGTTGAGACACTATAACAATCATGTCAGGACTAAAACTTTTGGGGCGCCACTGAAACGATTTGACACGCCCTGGATTTGGGCCAAAGTCTTTCTAACGGCAGACATCCTTGTTAAACCTGTTTAACCTAATCGGATATTTACTTTTCTTTTCAACATCATTTTAAAACAGACGGGAAATATAATGTTTTGATAAAATATTATTTTAAGAATAATTTTCATGTCAATTGGACAGCAGTGTATTTTTTTAATCTTTAAGTCCACAAACTTTTTAGCTGTCTAGAGAAGTTTTGTTTTATTAATCACTGTGATTAATTCAATGTTTTGAGTTCAATTAACACTCTAATTATGATTTATCAGTATTTTTGATAATGGTTTTATGAAATTAAGGTATTTGATTACTGTTGATCCGTAATTTGGTAAAATAATATAGATGATTTTTTTATATATAATTAGTGCCACATGTGTGTGTGTGTGTGAATTAAAGTATTAATAGAAAAATCATTTTCAAAACATCGTTTCAAGAACAAGTTACATAAATACCTTTTCATTAACAATGAAGAATTAATTATATATTTTCAAAACGTTCTCCTCTTACGGAAAATATGTCTATGATAATATTATTATTATATCTATACATAACTAAGTTTTCTGTACAGAATCTGACTTAGGGGTTTGCCAAATTTAATTTATAGAAGTGGATTTATTGATATTTTAATATATCAAGGATTTTAGAAGTTATTATAAAACGCTTGTTATTATTTCAATAGTAACTCTGAAAATAAAGTGAATTTTTCAAAATTTCTTATTCAGACTCTGCAGAGAAATCTTAGCTACACATAGGTAATCTATCATTAATATCGGAATATTTTTCATAAAGGGGAATGCTTTGAAAATATGATATTTTTTCTTCTTGTTTTGCGAAAAAATTGAATTCAAATATATTTTTATTGTAATAATTATATTAAAATACCTTTATACGTATATTCTAATTCACTGACACCCATATCTAAACATTATTCACTGGCATGCTTTTACAAAATCACAGCACCAATCGTAGAAAATAACCTTACTGATTAATAATAGTTAAAAAAGTAATATTTTAATTATAATTTTAAAAAAATTAAAAAACGCTTTTATAATTAATAGGTCTGAAAAGTAAAAAAATAATTCTTTATATAAGAATAAAATGATTAATGAGAAAAATTATATATATATATATATATATATATATATATATATATATATATATATATATATATATAATTATAACAATTGATATCGAGCACCCAAATCTTTTACCACAATAACATTAATTTTTTTCCCATTAATCATTTTATTATTGTATTAAGAATCATTTTTTAGTTTTCAGTTCGACTAGTTAGAAAAACGCGCTTTTCAATTTTTTTAAACTATAATTTATTTTTCATTTTTTTTTAGTTTGATCTACAATAAAAAAACTTTTTTTAGTTTTTTAGACTATATTTTGTTTGTTGTGTTTATATTAACCATGAGCGCGTTTTCGTTTCAGGGTTGTAACTTAATCTTTTAGTCTCCAAATCTGGATTTGCTGCCAAATCTGGAAATGCGAAATCGTTAATCCTGATGTTCCTGATCAGTAAGATGAAACAAATTATTAAATTATTGTAATATCATCAATCATTGACAAGTCTGCAAAATTTTGAAATAACTCTACCTTTGAAAGTGGGTAAAAATCGAGTTCAGGTGAAGTTAATAAAAACGTGTTAAAAATTAGGATTTGCAACATTAAAAGGTAAATTTTTCATTCATCAGTAAATGATGGACATATTATTCAAAAAATTCAGTAAATCATATAAAATACAAGATAAGATGCATAATAAATTATTAAATCATTCGTTAAATTTAATGTAATTTTCCAATAATTTTAATACAAATCCTTCAAATTATGAACAAGAGAAATCCGTAACTTACGTAAACGAAAAATTGATAGGTCAATTTTGAAGTGTAATAAAACACTTGCTGGGAGTTCTTTACTTTTTCTTATACATTGTATGATAGCAATCGAAGCGCATAAACTCTAAATCTAGTTGTTTGGTGTTGATAGTGTGTTGAAAGGAACTTCTTTTCTGAAATACTGTAATTCGAAAAGCGGATTTTGCACTCGATGAAGCAATTTCCGAATTTCGAGAATTGAGCGATTTAAGTCTTGATTTCTTTGAGATAAGCGGACGCAATTGTGGACTTCTTCAGATTTTTGGTCTCCATTTAATAGGAATGTTTGAAAAAGCACATTTGTTAAAAATTAGCCTCGTTACACGTTTACTGCGTTGACGGTAACTTCTGAATACTTAATAAATAAAATAAAATTTTTCAGTATAAATTCTAACAATAAATAATTTATTATAGTTTTAAATAGGTTATATATGTTGTTGTTATTGTACGCCCTCATTGGTCAGCAAGACCAGGTCCATGACATCGCACACTTTTAGAAAGTCTAACACCAGCAAGGGATCGTCTGCTAAATCCTGCTTGGTGAGCCCTAGGCACTCGCGGATGTGAGCAGGCGTGACCGGCTCAGAAGAATAGTTCGCTTTGAGCTTTGAGCATATCTCAAAGCTCTTGCATCCTTCGGAAAATTTCATTGTTTTGATATGGCCTTTTCGAAAGTGGGCTAGAAGAGTTTGATCCTACCTTGTAGAACCAGGGAAAAAGAGAAACTTCAGGGCGAGAACACTGATACCAATGGTGCTCTGGGGGAGGGGGGAATCCAAGCGGTCTCATTCTGGTGTTTAGTTCTAGAGAAAATCTCCGAAATGGTGAGGGGTGCTGATGGCTCTGGTACCTTGCAAGTGCCAGCCTTGGCCAAAGTGTCCACAATCTCATTTCCCTCTAGATCTATGTGAGAGGGAATCCACTGCATATGAATTTGATGTGATGTGGAAAGTCGTTTTAACTTGGTGAGTATTGACACTTCAACATTGTATCTCACACTTTGTCAATTGGACAAGTGCTGTAATGCACTTGTACTATCAGACAGTATCCAAATCTATTTTCCATTTGGAATAGATGCAAGAGAACCAAGGGTATCATCAATGGTTAATAGCTCACTGTGAAAAACCGAGCAACCATCTGGATTTCTCCTCTGGATTCTTAAGATATGGTCTTGCGATTGGATGTAAATTCAACTTCCAGATCAATAATAATCGTCTCTACTGCCATCCGTATAAACCTGAACGGCGTCAATTGGTATATCTCCAATTCTCTCTAGAGCTAATTGCTTTAGATAGGCAGGAAGTTCTGCTTGTTTATTCACGTGTACTGGCAATTCTGGATGAAAGAAGACCTCGTCAAGATATATTATTCGCTGGGTCAAGGCACTGTGATAGGTGATGAGGTTCCACAGCACCAATGGTAAGGTTAAAATATACCATTTGGCTGAAGGGACTGTTTCGCCTGTGTCTCTGGTTATTATACCAATCTTTGAAGTAAGCTGAAGTACGATTTCGAGAATCCAGACTTCTGAGTTTGCTGTAGTATTTTGTTAGGAATGCACGTCTCCTAAGGCTAAGGGGTTGTAGGTCAGTCTCGAAAAGTACTATATCTCTCGGACAAATATTTTTTAGACCTGTGATGATCCGAGCAGCTCTGAGCTGGACCTTTTCAAGTTTCTGAAGATTTGTAACGGAGGCACTACAGTAAACTCTCTGGAATGTCATACTCCAAGATGGGCCTGATAAGTGAGATGTACGTGTTTCTCAGAGTGCCAGAACCTGCTCCCTTTTCACGTTTAGAGATTTACCTCAAAACGTTGAGCTTTTTTCTTGCTTTAAACACAATTTTTTCAATGTGTTTGTTTCCCAGAATTTCAGGGTCCCATACGAAACCCAAATGTTTTGGATGTTTTTCGATGGTCAGTGGTTGATTATACAAAGTGATATTAGGTTTGAAATTGCATAGCTTTCTATTGGTTGTAAAGTAGCTAACCATAGACTTGGTAGGGTTAAAGATCAGTTTGTGGTCTAGAGCGAAATTTAAAATGTCCTCACACACACACACACAATGACAAGATTAATGTCTCTCGCCAGTTCGGGTTGTATATGTATTATATTTTACATAGGCTACATGCCGTGCATTTCCGTGTGTAAACCGATAATTTTTGGAAGTTTTTAAAGTAAAATTTATGGATTGGCAGATATATGGATTTACTAATCTCGGAAAAACGTAAACGTTTTAACTTTTTCCGTTAGCCAGGCGAAACTGATTTAATCATTTAACTGTTCTGAATGTACTTTTATTCTAAAAGAAGAAGAGTATTGCATAAAACCTTCAAAGTCAGTGTCAGAATCCGAGCTTACGAATTCCTCGTAAAACTTAGATTTACCTACTGGGATGTCTAAATGCGTATGATCATCATCACACAGGCAGCAAAGTATTCCTCTATAGCAGGGGTCTGCAATCCGTGATTTACTCACTAAATGCGTATGGCCATCAAGCAGCAAAGTTTTCCTCTATAGCAGGGGTCTTCAATCTGTGGCCTGCGGGTCATGAATGGCCAACTGCAGGTAATTTAGTGGCTCCTCTGTTGCATTCCGTGCAATTTAAAAATACATTGCCAATTCTGCTTTTTGTCGTAAGAACCACCACCACCACTTTTTCCGTTTTTCTTGATAATTAAAACTTTTTACTGATGTCTTTGATATGAATTTGCGAAACAATTTTCTGAAAATGACAATTTTTTCAAACATTTCACTGTATTTTAAATAATTGTAAACATACAAATTCTGACTTTACTTAAAATATCAGAAATCTTCGAAAAAAGTTGACATATGTATACAAATCTGTAAACGCTATCACTTCCCACAGAATGTGCTGTAGTCATGTAAAACAAACCTCTTTATATATATATATATACATATATATATATATATATATATATATATATATATATATATATATATATATATATATATATATATATATATATATATATATATATATATATATATATATATATAAATTTCTTGACTACAATATTTTTTGGTCCTCAGGCTATTGCAAATTTATTAATTTGACCATCGAGAGTGAAAGGTTGAAGAGCCCCTAATGTAAAACATGAAATATTGGCCGACGATTACATGCTGTATACAGATTATTCATCTCGCTTGTTTTTTAAACGAAAAAAATGCTTCAGAATATTTGACTGAGACAATTAGTGTTCAATATAGCAAATGCTTGCTTCAGAAAAGAATAACAAAAACAAAGATATTATTAGTTAAGGTAATATTACCAAAAAATAAAACTATCGTCGTTGTCGTTTTACTTTATAGCCATTTGATAGGAAAATATTCAAATCACATACTTCTGTGAAGTTACTCTTAACAAACAAGTATCACTGTGAAATAATTGAATAGTTCTTCTCAATTTAAATATCGTGAACATAAAAAATTGTCTTGATTTTCTAGAAATAAGAGGAAATTAATTTACTATGAATTAAAAAAATTCAAAAAAGATAAGTGTTTCTATCCAAATAAAACTATCAAGTTGAATAATTAATTTTTTAATCTTCTAAATACTTCTAAAAATAAAGAATTACTCAATTTTTAAATTTTTAAAATTACCAAACATAAATAAATGCGTAGTAAAATCATTCATAATTATTCACAATGTAAATCATGCAGATAAGAAACAGAGCATTTTGAACATTTCATTTACGATTCCAATATTGAAATTTATCCCATTTATGTATTAATCATTTGATTAATAAACAACTTACTGTTAGGACCCACCTTTAAAATCTCATTTTTCTAGCATCACATCTTTCGAGGAAAATCACCCAGCATCATAATGTCGATGAATTTGAAGTCTTCGTATATTGCTAAATATTAAATCACCAAAATATATCCAGTTGATGTTCATATTTTAAAACTAAAGCCTTCACAATATTTACTTGAGTCGCATTAGTCTCAAGTGTGCAATTTCTTTTCCTTGAAATCATTATAATGGTATGCAATACATATAAGGGTATATACATTAAACGTTGACAATATATAAATCTTCATACTTGACTAAAAATAGCACATTTATGTAATTTATGTGCTCTTTATTTCCTCTTAATCATCAGATGATAAATCGTTTCCATCACATGATCGAAGAATTTCACTTGTACCTTTAATCCTAAAAGGAAAAATGAGTAAATTGTATAATATATTCACATAAACACTATAATTAAAATTGAAAAATGAAATTAAAATGATTTTAAGATATCTAGCAATTGTTCATTACTAATGTTTTAAAGAAACATATGAAAGAGAGGCTTACATATTACTTGAACATAGAAATATCTTGATAAGAATTTATTTACATAAGCTATTTTTAAAAATTATTTTAAGACAATAAAAACTGTAGATTTTTTTGACAAAAGGCTAAAGAATGAATGTAATTTTCCAGAAAGTGAATGCAAAATTCGTGACATAATAAGTTTTTATTACAGCTTTTACGAAGTAATAATTCTTTTTGAGTACTAGGTGACATTTTTTCCCCTTAATTTTTTTTTCTAAATTACTTAATATGTATACTTTATACATACTCAAATTGCTTAACTGTGTTATTGGGTATTTGCATTTTTTTTCATTAAAAGAAGAACAATTTAAAAATGTGTTACTATTTTTTTCTGTTTTTCCCACAAGAATTGCATTAAGATGTTTTATTACAATAGTATCTTGAAAACGATTTCATATGTATGTAACGGTTCAAGTCAGCATAGATCACTTTCGAAAGAAACTGTTTTTTTCAGCGAGCAATCGATATATCTCTTGCTGAGAGAGAATCCACTCCAAATGAAGATTTTATTTGGGCTGAATACTTATGTCCAGAACTGTTAAATAACACTTTTAATTTATGTTTTCGATCTGAAAGTGAAGAGAGGCATATGAAGACTATAAAATTTAATGACCTGGGACAAAAAGTGTTTTGGTTAGAATATATTTTCTGAGAAATGATTAGGAGTTTAAATTAAGACTCGAAGATAATACGGATAATAAATGTTAAATGACAAATAGTAAATATTCTTTTAGGTCTAATTTAATTATCCTTTCTTGTATATTCTAATTCAAGTGACACTAAAAATAAAAAAAAAATCTGTATTTATTCATACACCTTTGCAAAGTCACTGTTCCAAACGTAGTCAGATTTGTAACATTAAATAAATATATTTTAAGTGTAAATATATAATATGTATTACTATTCTGCCAGGAAGAATTCAAATTAAAAGTATTAAACAGTTTGTTAAGCTTTTTAAAAAGAGAACGAACATGATTGCTAATTTCAACAGAATGGAAATATATACTTATGAAGAAAAACATAAATATTACGATGCTATCCCTTGGAGCAACTGAGTTTCCTAAAATTGCATTGAACATGTGTTTTCAATTCCTTCAGGTACTTGGTTTTATTCTTTGAATTTTAATTTATCGGGTATAAAATCCAATAGAAATAACAAATGTATTTTTCAAGCTAAACGGTTCAACTTGCTCTGAGATCACTCTTGGGATCTTTTGCACTGCAGTCAAATGCTTCAATTATTTGAGCTTCTTTACTAATTAACAGTTTAAAGAATGCGGAAGCCTTTACTTAATTAATTATCTTTTTTCAACCAATTAATTATCTTTTTTCGTCTTGGGTGAGAATGAGGACCCGTCACTAAAAAGCTATTTGATTTTTTTATCCTAAAATTAGTTTTTTCCCACCTTTTTCTCAGGTAATTTTATTTTCGCTGCAGATAATTTTTTTGGAATATATATATATGTATATATATATATATGGATTTTTTTCTGTTATTTTTTATGCACGTATATCTAATTTTTATATTTATTAATAAAATGGATCTTTAAACAAATATCCATGTAGAATGCCAAACAGATACACCAAATTTTAATTAAAGATATACCAAACTCTCGTGAATAAAATAAATCATTCACGTCTGTCTAATTAATGACCATATTTTTATTCCAAAATGATTTCGTCTATATTTAATGGCTTTTTTCCTATCACTGATTTATGACATTTGCTATCAAGTGTGTTTTCATTAAAAATAAAGCATTGCAGTTTTATAAATAACAAAAAAAGCGTTTATCCAGCTTAATAGATTTAAATTACAAAAATATACCTTAACTGTTAGAAAAATAATAACATATTTTTGTTTAATACTTATAAAAGCAATTCATTTGCAACATTGAATATTTCTCAATTAAATAGTATCGTGAACGTGTTTTGGCTTAAAAGGCCAGTTAGCGATTTTAGAGGACGTAGCACAAATCACATCTGCTTTGCACGAGGGCTTGCATACACGAAGGCTTCTTGCAATAAATATCTAATGTTATCTGAAATTCAGTAGTAAAAGCCTGTTTAATTGGCTAGTTCAGTGAACTATTTTGTAGATTACGCTTTAAAGAAATTTATCAGATAATAATGTATGTACAGTATTTAATATGCGTTCTTATGCAAACTTGCATGCATTTATTTGTACAAAATATGTTAGTTTTGTCTTGTCCATAGCCTTCATGTGACTTAAATAATATTGTGCATAGAATCCTTCAGATTAAAAGTTTATATTAACTTTTCATTTACCGGTAAGTGACCTATTTATTTCTGTGAAACTACTACAAATGTGTATGACCTTCTATTTGGATGACGTTTAGTAATAAATGGCTGGAAAGATACTGTATTTAAAAATATATTTTAGTAAATAATAGACGTTCCCAACTTGATGGATATGTTGTTAAGTGTTCTTTCTCATCTCGCCCGATCAACAGTGGTATCTTATTGACATCCACTAAGTTCATCCTGGCTAGGGCGGCTGGATTGCGTTTTTTTAGCCACAGTATTGAGCACCATGCAGGTAATAACACGATTTCGCTCCATTCCACCCAAATTTCAAGGAAGAAACACCTCAAGAGTCTCTTACTGCTCTTATTCCTACACCAACCTCTAGAGAGGACAATATTTATTGTTTCCATGCCACACAAGTGTTATATATTTAAAAATATCCATGCCTTCTCCTAGATTTGAACACAGGCCCTTCAATCTTGTAGTTAGCATCATTAACCAATATCTCATCTGGAAACATGTACATTCTTTCTATTATCTTATTATTTATAAATGAATTTTTCTCTCATTCTATAAAAATGAAACAATTTTTGTGGGATATTTTGTCAAATTCTACGTATGACTCTTCTATTATTCCAATTTTTCAAAAAATATATGTCTGTATAACGCATTGGTAATGTATTATTATTGAACCCTTAACTGCTGCTTGCGTACATATACGTCTCACTTACACGATACGATAAATGTTCTGGACGTATATGTACGGTTTTCCGAAATACGATTCTCTTCTTTGCACTGCTATGAGTAAAATTATTCCGAAGGCTTTGGAACGAAATACAATGAACAAAGTTTCCGAAGGATTTACTTATTTCAGAAAAAAAATTCGCTTATGTGTATGCCTTTACTTCCTCCAATACAATGCATACGCGCGTCTATTCGAAAAATGGTTGCTATGGGGAGTAAACCGCGTCAATTTTAATTGGCATTTAAAGGGTTAAAAATCATTTTTCTCACAATGTACTACTCCAAAATGTAGGGCATTCTTGCGTTTATTCTTTCTTTTATTTTTATTGTATAGTACGAGCTCGAACATTCTTCAAAATTCATGCATTTATTCCAAAGTAAACAACTAAGAGAAATGGTTGATTTTGCTCTTCTCTTAAGTATTGTTCATTAAAGGAAAGTTTCATTCACAAGCAAAGAACTCGGTTAGTTAAGCAGCTCTTTTTTCCCTTTCTTCTTTTTCCCAGAGTATAATTAAAAACAAAATTTCTCGAAGAAATTTCATTTATTGAAACAAAAATCATTCCACACAGAAGACTCACGTGTCAAGGAACTTTCTCAATTGCAGATACTAAAGCAAAATGAAGGTTTTTCCTCTCAACGATTGCTACTCTAATTATCTCTCTGCAGGCAATTAAGAGCTTGAAAGAAGAGACCACACAGAACGTAAAGATTTCGTGTGAAATGTTGTTTGAACACGGTCACAAAACACACGCAAACTACCTTCTTTGAATCATTAAACACCGTTGTTCGCGCCTTTTTATACTGAAGACTGACAGAATTGGATGCACTTTTATGTGGCAGAGAAGAGGAGCATCATTTGTTAACTTCCACTAAACTTTGCCCACCATTCCACATGTGCTGACATTTACGGTCATTGTTTTTATAATACTACCTTACAAAACATCTAGCATTCCTCACAATTTAAGTCTTCTCTATTACTCTTCTTGCATTAGCATCGTATTTTAAGTTCAGATCAAGATCATGCCTCCAAAACTCATACTTAAAAATATGTTCCAAAGATCTTTTATGAGGTTACTATTCTCTTATCTCCCTCTTTGCATATACATTATTGCTGTAGATCTAACTTAATACTAAGAAGTATGTAAGGATAATAATAAACAATGCACACAAAAACCCGGTTATAAAAAATCAAACACTTAGGCACATAACTAAGGTTTTAGTTATATAAGTATATAAATTTGAGATTGTTCTATTTGCGAATAAATATTAGTTCAAAATTACTTTTCTTCTAGAAGAAGAGATTAGATGCATTTTAATTGTGCACAAACATATTTCAGCATTCTCATTGTATAAAATAAAATTTCATTTCGAAAATTATGTAATACAGTGTTAGAACAACAGAAATCCTATGAAAAATGAACCCATTATTAGTTTTCTTTCATTTATGATATGCATGATTTGAGATTACTCTTTATGCGATTTTTTTTCTGTGAAAGTATCTTACACAAGTCGGTCATAATAAATTCTAAAGACAATATTTTTAAGGAAGTAGAGAACAGTAATTCATTATTCGAGGCTATATATATATATATATATATATATATATATATATATATATATATATATATGTGTGTGTGTGTGTGTATGTATATATATACACTCTATAACAAAAAAACGACGCACCAAGAAATAGAAGAAACTCGATTGTAATGCAATTTCATGTACAAAGACATTTCAGCCGAACATGCAAATGATTAAAATTTGGTGTCCAACGAATGAATAGCGGGAGCTACAGTGCATCAGAACTGCACACTCAGTAGGTATCTATAAGAAGCGATTCTCAATCTGGGGTGGTGTCAATTTCTGTTGCATTGAGATTTAGGATACATTTGAAAACAACTGAAAAAATGCTCCACCGCAGGATTCGAGCTCATTACCAGCAACTATCAGAGTTTGAAAGAGGTTCTATCATTGGACTGAGAGAGGGATGTTGGGCAAATCGGAGAATCGCTGGCCATATTGGTCGAAGCGATGCGGTCATTAGAAGATGCTGGAAAAAATGGGTGGACAATGGCATATTTCAGTACCATGATGGTAGCGGTCGACCTTGGGCCACATCAGATCAGGAGGACAGATTGATTGTCAGATCAGCTGTCACAACACCTGATTCATAGTTATCAACACTCATACGTGCGACCCGCACACAACTGTTTATCGCTAACATTTACAGATGGCAGATAGAGTGAAATTTACGCTCGTACCGACAGCTACGCCACCTGCCATTCATGCCTGTACACTCTTGAGCTAAATTACAGTGGTGCTTGAATCTATTAGGTTGGAATCATGCTGACTGGGGACGTATAGTGTTTAGAGACAAATCCCGCTTTCATCTGTATCCTGAGGATCATGGAAGACGTGTCAGGAGACGGCCAGGGCATCGTATCGATCATGCTTTCCCCATTTCACGCCACACTGACCCTCAAGCTAGAGTAATGGTCTGGGGTGCCCTTTTCTTGAAGCTGGATCCCTTTGGTCATCATTAGAGGCCCACTTACAGCACATTGGTACGTCGAAGGCATTCTGAGAACTGTTTTGCTACCATTCCTTTTGCAGTACCCTGGCCTAATTTTTAAGCAAAATAATGCCAAACCACATACCACACGTGTTGCTATGAATTATCTTACAGTTTATCAAACACTTCCTTGGCCAGACAGAACGCCAGATTCCTCTCTAATAGAGCATGTCTGCGATATGATGGCAAGGTGATTGCATCTACTGGGGAATGTTGATGGCCTGGCCCGACAATTGGAGCAAATTTGGCCATCAGGATTATCAGGGGGATTTATCACTCTATGCCTCATCGTGTGGCAGCTTACATCCAGGCTAGAGGTGGCTCAACACTTTATTGATCTTGCTACTTTGTAACTATGTAACTCTGAAAAAAATCATTAAACTTTTCTGAAATTTTAATCATTGTTTATTCTATGCGTAATCATTCTACCCATCAATGTTTGTCTCAATAGGACAACTCTTTTTTGGTGCGTCGTTTCTTTTGTTACAAAGTATATATATATATATGTATGTATGTATGTATGTATGTATTTATATATTTTTTTATAATTAGTCTTTTTTATAATAAGATTATGAGGTTTTCTTTTGTTTTTATGGGATTCCTCATGCAAAATTGTTGCTTAATGTGTATTTTCTTTACTTATTTCAGTCTAGTATTAAAGGTCTATAAAAGGAAAGTTAACGCTTTGAAACCAGCAATACTAACCCAAAACCAGCAATCTTATTTTCAAGCATGCGAATTTGCTACTGTTATATTATCACAAACCTACTTTTACCTGTGATTTTTGCTATATTCTTGTTCATTACTTATCATCAAATTAGAATTACAGAATTATGTAGCAAAATCTAGTTCTTGTATTTATATATATTTATGCGTGTGTGTGAATGTTTGTATACGTACATATTTTTTAGTACAATTACTAAATAAATATGAAATTTTATGTGATAATTAATGCCAAATAGCTCCACATTTATTCGTAAATTCTGTGTTTGCCTTTTTTTTCTTGAAACGTTAATGCATTAATGCATCAATTGAGCTTTTTTGAAACTATATACTAACATATTGGTAATCTTTTTCATATTCTTTAAAATAAGTAGATTATTTCCAAATATATAAGTTTAAATTTATTGACATGAATTTTCTCCTTGTGTGGTACATATTTAAGCAGTCACCTAAGCAAAAAGAAATTTTAACGCTGGGACCTATTATAGCTTTTAATAGCAAAAAAATCTCGTTTAAAATAAAATATTTTAATGTCAGCTTCAGATGCCTAAGTAAAAGAATTGTTCAATTAATTTTCCTGGGTATTAATTGCGAAATTAAACCAAATGTTTTTAAATAATGTACATTTTTTCATGTATCTAAAATAACTTATTCTTAAGTTTTGATATAAGGAAGTTCATTTAGCTTTTAATTGTATATTGAGCTTATGAAGTAAGATTATTCAAAGTTGCAAAAAGTGCTCTTAAAATATTTTCAGCGGCATTTCTTAGACGAGGGCATTTTTCATCCTTTATTTTCTTGAATGCACCATTTTTTACCAAGTGGCCCTGCAGCATGATGAATTGGAACCACGTTTATCCCTTTACGTGTGTGTTTTGTTAAGCAAGTTTAATTAAAATCTCCAGGGGAGTCTGATCCATGATTAACAGAAAATGTAACTCCCCTAGAAAATTAACATCCTTTGGCCTTTTTTTTATATGACTGTTAGTTTTTCTAATCAATTTATCCTTTTTTCATCTTTAAATTAAGCCTTTCATTATGATGGCGTAAACTGGTTTTATTTTTGAGGAACCATGGCATGATTTTCATAAATTAAATCATCATCCAGCTTTGCGAAGAGCCATATTCTTGTTAAAAGTTTTACAGAATTTCTTTTTAGAAAGAGTGTTGGAAATGATTCAATGAAGTAACAAATCGAAATGCACATTGTATGATTCAAAGCAATTTTCGAAATAATTATTGTATGACTTTTAGCTTGTAGTTGTCAAGTCTATATCTCTCAAAATTATCAGTTTTCGCAAAGAAAATGTTATAAAAAAATAATTGAGGGAAAGTTCAGAAATGACTATGGAAAAAGAAGTGTAAACAATTTTGATTTGTTCTCCTTGAGAATGTGATAAATAGTTGTTTTTTTTTTCTGTTTCACTCAGAAGTTTGCACCATGTAATGTTTAAAAAATGTAAAACAATATGAGCTTTGTTTCAAAAACTTGCTTTAGGAATGACTAAATTAAGTACACTGAAATTTGCAAGTGTATATTGCGCTCATTGCTAAGGAAATATTCAAAATATAAGCAAGAAAATAATAAATTGTGTTTTTTAAGCATTTGAAACATCATTTTTTTTCTCTGATCAGATTTTTTCTAAACACTTCATACATATATGCAGGGTGATTCGCTACGAAACCGGTAAACTTGCAAAAAGTGTAGGGTGTACGCAGACTATTCGGAACCACAAAGGAACGCAGGGTTGTAAATGCCGTAGTTAGTACTATGGTGCAAGGAATCTGGAGAAAAGAAAAGAAGCAACAACACACAGTAATGGGCCAGAAAACATTGTACTACAGGTTGAAAATTGTAGTACAGGGCCAGAAAACAGGTTGTACTACAACAGGTGTTCGAAATTACTGTCAGAGGCCGTCTGGCTGGCCTAAGAGCGGCATTGCATGGGATTCCTTACGTACTAGAAGATTCCTGAAATGCCCATTATCCTCCTGGCAACTACAAATATTCGAGCAATGATATGTTTTACGAAAGAAACGGACGCACGCACATCTCGTACACCCAACAGAACCAGTTAAACCGTTAAGAGGACATGGTACGATTTACGCACACATTTTTAATTTAAGAATTCTCAAATTTGTTTTGGTTGACTCCTATGTGTGTCTATTAAGTAAAAAAAAAAATATGTGCTGAACATTTCATAAAAAGTTAGCCTTTTAATTTTTTTAGTAAAAAACTTAAAATTTGTGAAGTAATTTTAAAATGCTACTGTTCCTACAAAAATTTGCGTACACGCATACAATTTTATTTAAAAGTACGTCAAACTATGTAATACAAAATTTAGTATGAATTTTGCGATAACATGATTGGTATTTGCACTATATTTCTTTATATGAATGCTTGTTGAAAATTCCTTAAAAAATGTATACATTCTAAATTCAACTATTCTTTTAAAAAATAAGTATTAATTTGATTGAAAAGTCCATACCAATTTTTGTTACATGTACTATTATAAATAGGTAAAAAAATAAATACGATAGAAAAAAAAAGCCTTAGCATTTTAAATGGAGACAAACTAATTATTTTATCTTTCTGAGATAAGTAGGTTTTAAAATTTTGATTTGCCATAGGAATATGAATTAAAACGAACGTAAAAACTATCATAATTATGCGTTTTTTTAAGTTTAGAGTTTTCAAATTTTGTGAGGTTAAAGAAAAGTATAGAAAGGATAATTTAGACTTAAAATATTATATTTGATTTTTTTACCGATTTTTGTGAATTGAATCGTACTGTGTCCCCTTAAAGAACCAGTTGCACTTAACCTTTTGTTTACAATTGCGAAGTTTGTGTGATGTGGAACATGTTGTTCTGGTAACGGTCCAGGTACAACAGCCGAGAGGCGTGCACGTTACTTTCGCATGTCCATACACTATCAGCATGTCCGGGGTACCTCATTTGAATTCGAGGTCTTCCTACTAAATCTGGAAACTGATCACAAATGACAACTTCCAGCAGGGTTGGTGTTCACGAAACCTTGCGTTCAGTGTCTACCACAAGACTCCCTGGAGGTATCTTCAAAAATGTCAGTAATTCTACGTAGCGTCGCTGTCAGACTTACCAGACTACTTCCGGTTGTAATTTAAAACCCTGTTGCTGAATAAAATGTTTTATCTGCCATTAATGTGTTTCTATTCCAATTTTTTTTTCTCTTTGTTGCACCATTAACTGCGGCATTTGCGAAATTGATTTTCTATGTGATTTCAAGTCGTCTTTGTAACCCCTACACACCCTGCAAGTTGTATATATATATATATATATATATATATATATATATATATATATATATATATATATATTCATAGAATTTGTAAATATATCCTGCTCAGACATAATCGAATAAAAAGTATTTATTTAAAATTAGAACTATTGAAATATACTTAGACATTTTTTTTAAAGAAAAGTCAAACTTTTTATAGAAAGAGATGCTCAAAACTTTTTGTGGTTGATTAAAAATTTTAATTAATAAAAAATATAATTCAATCATTGAGGTTTTACATAATAAGATACTACATATTTTTAGAGGAGAAAATTTTATACCTAAAATTCGAGTTTTATAAGATATTTACAAGAAGTTTTGTTATTTATAAATATTTTGTGACATGTGTTTTAGTTCCCTTGAAAATTCTCTTTTTCATTCCAAATCATGTTTGATTAACTTTAAAGTATAAATGTAAGAATTATAAAATATTTTTTGCACCGATGTAAATTTAAATTGACAAGACCATCCGGAAAGTAAAATGCTATATTTTTTTCAGAAAATATAATTCTTTAAAGAATAAATAAGTAATTTTCACTTTTCAGAAAGCTCATTTTTAAATGAAATTGCTCTTAATCCTTTGAAGCTCTAAAATAACTGGAAAAATGCATACTTCATCTCTAATCCACTCACCGAATGTAATATATTGTATATTTTATTTACCTGTAAGAAACCTTAGATGCAAACTTTTTAAAAAAGGATTATTATGTGTGCTATTTTTTTAATCACGATGTATAAGGAAAGCGAATAAAAATGGTGCTTTTAGTTAACTAAAAGGATTTTCTTAACATTTTTCACTCTGCGTTAAATGTTTAAAAATAGTGTTTTTAGGTATGAAGTTTAAATAATTTGTTTTAATATTTTTAAGATAAATTAATTAAACTCGCTAAACGCATTATTATTTTTTTTTGGTTTAAAAGGAACTCATTAGCAAAATTAAAAATGAAATTATTTCGGATTTTCACACTTTCCCCCTTCTTTTTTACATGCTGAATTTGAACATCTAAGTGATAAGAAATGTTATTTTTACGTTTATATTTAGAATTAAATATTGCAGTTAAATCTTCAATAAATGACAGAAGTATATTCAATTCCGAAGCCTTTTATTAAAAAAAACCTGTAATACTTTAATTGTTTGGTTAAAAAGAAGTTTATTCAAGAGCATTTTTGCCTTACTTGCCTCAATAATTAAAAAGTTAATATTAATTCCGAAATATTCTGTAATTTAATTTAACGAGAATCCATCAATTGCTGTTCATTTAATAAGCATTTTACATTTTTAGAATCATCATCATCTATGATTCTTGTTTCAAAGAATTATTTGAAAAGAATGTACTTTCAATCATTTCAAATCACTATAATATTTTAAAGAGAAAAAATAATTGTATATTGTAATTGAAGGCTTTAAGCATTTATTTTAATTTTCCTCATTTATTAGAGTATTTTATCCTGTGGGCGCACATTTACTTGATTATACCTTCAAGTAATAAGTATTTATTGCCTTTAAAACTAGTCGTGTTCTTTTTATGGTTCAGTGGTTTCGTTAAATTTCCTTTTCTGAAATTGTTTTATGACTTCATCAAAGTGCCAGTATTTAATTCTGACATTTGGCGAAGTTTCTGTCATCTTTGGTGAATTTTTTCAGTTTCATCGACGGCAAAATCTCTTTTTTTTAACATTCGGATTTATACGAATTTCTCTTTTTCGCTTAGAGAAATTGAATTAGTTTTTATTCATGGATGTTTAAATGATATATTAAAACATTGAAAAACAAACAAACAATTGGTTTAGATTTTAGAGATGTTTACAGTTAATTGGAATTAAACTTTTAGAAATATGTTATTTATAATTTAAATGAAAATAATATCACGCATTTAAATAGGTTTTTTTGTTTATTTTTGCCACGACGAAAATTCTATAATTTTACTAATATGTCTTATAAACTCGTGATCACTCGGATTTCAAGACATATAACTGTATGCGTTGATGTAAATATATTCACAAAAATTGTCATTTATATTGGTTTTAGAGCCCTAACCCTTCAGTCAGAAAACAAATTCAGTTACATAAAATGTTTTTGAGTGAAACTACTAATTCATATATTATTGTTGTTCAGAGTTTTAATAGTTATTAGGATCATATATCCATATCATATTTCTCAAAGCAATTTTATATTTAAAGTTGTTTCGTTTTCTCGTACCAAAAACTAGAGATAAAATAAATTAAGGTATCCGAACACGTTGAGCAATTCCAGTCAAAGCATATATTTTTTTGTTTATTATTTTACTGAATAGAGCTATCTTTTGACTTTGTAAAACATACTTTTTTTCTACTCTAACTAGAGGCCAAATTGCAATCAATTTTATAAAATTAGTAAAACCGAAAGTGGGTCTTTAATCTATCAGAAGTAGGCATTTAAATTGTTCAGAATCTATCATGGAGAGTCTGATAAATAAAATCGTTAAGAAATGTATTTCCGTAAAACTTTTTGAAACTGATATTTATTTTATTTTCTATTGAATGTACTAAAATATTTCTAATATAAGAATATTCTTTGATTAGATCTAAATTTTTAGAATTTTAACAAAACATTAAAAGTTTAGAAAATTTCTAGATAAATGCATCTATTTTGCAAAGTTATGCTTTTACTGATATAAGTTTAATACATTTACTATAATTGTTCAGAAGATTTTCAAAAATATTGCTGAAATTTCACTTATAATTGTGATTATTATAAAATTTAGATATTGTTTTTAATATTGTTATAGCTAAAATTATTATTTATTGCTACTGATTCCTAGAAAAACATTTATAATGTTTTAGAATGCTAGTTTTGAAAGAAAATTCTCCGAAGTTGTTCGGATACCTTAATTAAAGAAAAATCATATTTTAATGTTAAACTTTTACATGTATTGATGGATTTTACTTCAAACAATTTTCAAATTCTTTAATAAAAAAATGCATGAATATGTATTAAATTTCTCAGAAGAAATAAATGTGTTAGAATTCAGAACCGTTGTGCATGAGATAAAATATTTATCCTTTGAAATCGAGAAATTTTATTTTTCTTCACGAAACATATTCTATCTAATATTTCTCTTTCATATGGCTTATCTTGTAATAAGAAATAACATATAGTAAGGAACTGAAAAATACTCCATTATTCAGCAGTCACATGTTTTTACAAACAAAAATTCTTAAAGAAAAACATGAACTAGTGAGCCATAAATCCATAAATCTTTCATTGCCCCTAAGCCTGGAAGAAAATTGTTCGAAAATATTTTCAATTTCTAATTCCTTCAGAGTCATTTATCATCGTTTTAAGTTGCATAAATTAGCTGGGCTTAGGCATATTCAGGAATTTCTTGATAAAAAATAAACTTCATCTTAATGTTTATTTGAAAGATTTTAGTCATTACTTATGATAAGATTTTATCTCAACATAGAGTTACTTTCTTAATTTAAAAGACCCTCGCACTAAAAGAGAAACCCTTAAAGTATCACCAAATTATTTTTAATACCCACAAAATGTCAATCAAACCCAGTTTTCTAAAATCCATTCTTGGTGGTTTGACTTGAGTATAATTATTTTAAGTGGAAATTGCAAGCATATCTTTAAGCTCGATAATGACCTAACCGTAAACTTCAATTCGGTTCTAAACTCTTAAAAAAGTATTTAATAGGAAATGGAATAATCAATTTAATTTTAAGTAATTATCCTGAACTAATTAAGACAAAGTAAAGTTAATAGATTTGTCTGATATTTTCTGTGCATGGAATAAGTACAATTTTAAATAAGTAATGATTCTTAGTTATTATATTAAGCTATACATACATATTTAAAATAATATTTTGTTTGAAGTATTTGTCTCCGTTTTTGTTAATTATCTGTATGAGTTTAGAATATATTTTGAATATGAATATACATAATTGAATTTAATTCTCGCGTACCTTTTTCAAGTTAATAAAAGTCAACATTTAATACAGGTTAGCTTAATTAACAGGTAAATATATTTGTTAATATATTGATAGTATTTAATTACTGATAATCCATTATTTTTACAAAAAGTATTTCGCATTTAAATCTGGGATATTTTCAAATTTATGATGCGGTTATCTAAAGTTATGTTGTTTACTTGCATATTACTAGCATTGAAAAAGAAATGAGAAAAATAACCAATTGATACAACTCAAATAAAGAGGACGTATCAAATCCTTCATATAATGCAACGGTATATTTTCCTTTACATTTATTTTAAATTGTAATTTAATCTTCATACCTTACCATATGTGCAATTAATAGAGTGAATGTAATTATAGTTTTAAATTTAAAGGAGGATATGGAGAGAATATCTGATAATAACAAACTACTTTTGAACTGAAATTCCTATGAATTACATGTCTTGATTCTGGAAGTTTTGCATAAAAAATTAGCTTTATTATTTATAAGTTTTTCACAGGAATATTTTATTTTATCAAAACATTGCTAGTTTTAGTCCAGTGATACCCGTTTTCTCTTATTTGATATAATTCGAAATTATTTTATTTTTACATTATATATATATATATATATATATATATATATATATATATATATATATATAATGTACACCACTGGTCACTAAAATTAGTACACTAAGAAGACACACATTATTGGACAAGTATATTATACTAGAAGTCACAAATGAGATTCAATTTTCAAGAATTTTGGATGTATCGATCTCCTGCGTAATCCGTACCAAAACAACTATTTCTGGCAGTAATAACATCACTTATACGCCTGGTCATAGTGTGAAACAGAGATTGGATGGCATGTCTAGGTACATATGACCATGCAGCTTCAGCACGATACCACAGCTCATTAATGTATCATAATAGGTTCGGAGATAAATTTTTCAAAAATTGATTTTCTGAATAGTTTTATTGTTTTAAAGAACATAAATAGGCTTAAAAAGACTTAACTATTAAGTAACTAACATGCACATATATCCCTTCTTTTTAAAAAAATATGTTATTTTTAGGAAAATTTAGCAAAATGTTTTAAGTTAAGAAAAATGTGATAAATAAAAACAGTTTTCACATTATGCAATTTTAACGCCATTGATATATTCCTTGATCCGTCTGAAGTGTCATAAGCCGCAGGATAAAAAGTAGTTTAAGAATTATATATTTTATTAGCATTTAAATATGATGTTTATGATTTTTCATCAAAATTACTGCATGTTCTAAGCTAAAAAGGGCTGTAAAGTGTGATTAAATAAAGCTGTCTGAAGGACCCGTAGCATATATGTTATAAATTCCATTGCATTTGATTGAATTATTTAGAATATATTCCGTTTTTCGGGCACAAATTATCATTAAAAGTCCATTCTTCAAAAAACAAATTAATAAAATATTTTTACTAGTTAGATAAAGTAAATGCTATAAAAAGAACTTAAAAAACTCTCCAGTTTTATGTATTAGTCCTTCTTCCTCAATAATCATTTTTTTTCTAATGACCCAAACACCTAAAAAGCACTTTTTCAATCTAGTCGTATACCTTAACTGTAGTGACTGGCCTAGGGTGACGAGCCAGTCGTTAGGCAACCATGAACCAGAAATTTCCTATTGGCGAAAGATCTGGTGGACTTGCAGACCATGGCAACAACAGCCGAACGCTTTCCGTATCAAGGAAAGTCCGTACAATACCGGCAACCTGCGGTCGTGCATGATCCTGACTAAACGAAAGGCTTAGCAGGACTCAAATAAAGGGTAGATCCACGTTTCGTAACACACCAGAAATGTAACCTAGGCACTGTTCAAAGAGCCGTCAATGCCAACAAGAGAACAAGACGTGTATCCAAAAGCACCCCATACCATCATGCCAGATGTTGGGACAGTATAACGATGACGAATGCACGCTGCCAATGTGCGTTCACCACGATGTCACCGAACATGGATACGAACATCTTGATGTTGTCAACATAACCTGGATTCATTTGAAAATATGACGTCTCGCCATTCGTACACCAGGTTCGTCATTGATCACACTATTGAAAACGTTCATGTCTGTGCTCGACAGGTAGCCGCAGCAATGGTCTCTGAGCTGAGAATAAATGCTGCCGCAAAAGTCGACGAACGGTTCGTGCAGACACTTGTCGTCTTGCAAAACGACTCGAATTCTTGACGTGGCTGCGCGGTCCATTAAGTCCATGCGGGTAACATATCTATTTTCTTAGCTGCTAGTGATAGGGGACCGTTGAGATCAAGCACGTCCTTCCATATAACCGTCCTGAACCCATCGATTCCATATTCTGCTAACAGTCATTAAATCTCGACCGATGCGAGCAGAAATACTGTTATAAGATAAACCGCAATTCCGGTACGCTACAATTCGACCTACATAAAAGTCAGAAACTTACTGGTACGCATTTCTGCTTCTCACACGAGGGATTTCAACACCTTTTAACCAGGTAACAACATTCAAACGGAATTAGTGTATGAGAACCCGGCTGAACAGTATCGACATTTAAACACATCAGGTGTCGCTACCGACGCGTGCTTTGTCTGAATGCTTTGAAAAGCTAATTATTTGCAAATGACATCATCTTTTTCCTATTGTTGAAATTTTACGTCTGTAGCACGTCACCTTCTTTGTGTAGTAATTTTAATGTCCTGTAGTGTATATATATTGATTTAAAATGTTGCCACCTCATTTGTGCTTGCTTAAGCATTTATATAATAAACAGTTCACACACACAAAATTTAGAGTGTGATTTCATTTTATTTAATGGCAATATTGCAGTAAGTAAAGTATTACTGATCAGTACTAAATAATTTGCATGTAACTGTCTGTATCTGTTTTATGCTTAATTATTTTCCAATATAGGAGTTGCTATAACTATAAATAATTTTAATGTAAAGTTTCAAGTTAAGTTTTCCTTTTTGCTTCTAGAATTCTTTCAAAGGGTTCGAGTGTGTATTACAAGAACTACTAATTGATTTTTGAAATGTGACCATCTTTCTTTTTTCTCACCTTTAGCTCTAAACTTTCCAAGCTCTATTTATTCTTGATAGACATCGTGTAGATGAACAGTGTGACGTTAATATTCACTCACTCCTTGATAGATATGTAATGCTTGTACATATAGGAATGTTCAACTTACCTCCAACTGAATTCAATCTTTACAATCAATTTTTTCTCGTTTATTGTCTACAGAAAATGAATTTCTATATATTTTTTGAATGTTAAAATTATTCATCTTGAAAAGATTTATGCTATTTTTGGACGTCTTACCTTTCAGTATTTTCCCTACAAAACAGTTACAGATTTAGCATTCATTTATCCTCTCAACGTTACATTTTTAAGAAAATTATAGTTTTGAGGCTATATATTAAATGTGATGCTTTTGTATTGTGTGCGTTGGTCATATTTTTCATAACTACTGTCATGCAATCTGCATATTGTTAATGGATAGTACTTATTCAAACTGATGCTGCAATTGATGCCGAATCTAAGTAAATCTATAATGCATAAAACATATTATAAAGTCATGTACTTTAATTCAAATTAATTATTAATTTTCTTAATAAAATTTTCACTGAAAAGTTTGTCCTTACTTTAAAAGAAAAATGTTACCTATATAATTTTAGAAATTAAATATGAGTTTTGATTAAATACGTAGTTGTAAGCTCTTAAAGAATCGCACATCATTCTCTAAGCTGCTAAGATATAAAATATAATGCATTATAATTTAATATAAATGATATAAAAATAAAAATTCTGAAAAGTCCGTCATCAGTAATTTATAATTTCAGTATATTACTTTCTTCAATGATCACCCATATCCTTCTCTGCTTTTAAAAAATTATATTTCTTTTTCTAGTTTAAAAATTCAATATTGACGTTTAACAGTTAAATAAATTCAAAATGCGGAAGATAATTCAGTTTAAACTTTTTCTATTCTTAGATGTGATGCAAATGTGACTGATTTAAAAGTAAATCGATTCGTGGCATGAAAAATTTTGTTCTAGGTACCATCGCAGAATTCCGTAGCTGTACTTAAAATATTACGTTTTAATACATAGAATAATATTTCGAGAAATATTCTGTTTCTCCTCATTTCATGAATTTTAAAACATCTTCTGCATGAAATTTAAAAGGATATGCCATGCATTTTTGGATAAAAAAATCTTCCTAGAACCTTATACTTTTATTCAAGAAATCATCTAAAATGAAGTAGTTTTTCGCGCGCGGAAACGTTATCTATATTAATTCTTAATTAATTTATATTTAAAATTATAAGCTACTGAAAACTGAAGAGAAAAAAAAAACAGGAGAGTGGTTTTTAATAAGATTCTAAACTTAAGTAACAAAGTAATTTTGAGCAATATTCATCTGGTATAAAAATGGTAATTTTAAATTTGAAAGAGAAAAAAATCAATGAATTACAATACGTTCTTTTACTCTTTCTGAAAAAACTTGATAGCATACTTCTGTCAAATATCACACAATTTGAAACATGTTTCACGTTTCTGCTCTCTTACAAATTGAATTTGAGCAATAACATTTATTGATTTTACTGCAACCAAAATATTAGATTCAAGTCTTTGTTCTCTTATCTTATTGTGTGTGTTCCTTGATTATCTTTTTTTTTCTTTTTCCTTTTTTCTGTCAATATAATGTTATTTTTGTTTTATTGATGAACATTTTTTTGTTTTGTTTTTCATCGATATATGTTTCTTCTATATGTTATTTTATCTAGTTTTCCATCGATATAGCTTATAACGGATTAGTGTAACTTTTTTAACTTAAAAAATACTTTTATTTTGCTTGATTATCTGTTAGTGAGATCTGTTAGTGTAGTTAAACAGGCATGTGAACCTCTAAATAAAATTCGTCTTACTATTATTAAATATGTTCTTTGTGTGTGATATATTCTCCATATGTTAGGTTTCTAGAATATAAAGTGGAAACACATTACTTACATGCTTCTTTCAAGTAAATATATACCTGATTTTTTCTTCTATCTTTTGTTTGATGCCGCTAGTGTATTAAGGTTCAAATTTTAATTTCATTCGTTCATTCATAAAATAGTATTAAATTAATAATTTTCTTAATTTGTAAGTTTTATTATGTATCATAAAAAATGCGTTTTCTTTTAAATTTCATTTATGGGAAGAAGAATTATTGCAAGCTATTTTTCAAAACATTACAAAAAATTTCAAATGCGTAGTAATAATTAAAACATAGTAAATATCTCAGAATTCTGTAAACAACAATTTAAAATACACTTTTTTATTTAATACTTTATTAATTTAGCTCTCGAAGAAAATTATATTAGTATTGTTATAAAATATAAACAGATAAAAGGTTCTTCCCCTAGGGTAAAAATGTGCAATAATTTACATAATTTAAGTTTACATTTTCTTGAAGAAATATATACGGTTAAAAACGGTTTTTTTGTCTGCATAGACGTATTTGTGTGTGTGACCTATTTTTTTTTTTACTAAATGCAGTGAAATTATACCAAAGACCGGATTTGTCTTGCATAAATCACATTCAAACTAATAATAACCAGCCTACAACAAAATTCCTGGCTGCGTCTTTAGGTACTAAGGATCACATAGTAAATATCAATAGTTTTGATGAAAATTATGTGTTTAATTTAAACAATATTAAAGTTCCAATCAGAAACAGTAATATTTATATGTAGCTCGTAGGAATATGGTTCTTAACTATTTTCAGTGTAATTTTTAGTTAGTAAAGATAGAGTTAAAGTTAATAGTAATTAAAAATACTAAGATACTATCTGTTTATAGAATATAATTATCCTAATACAATTCTACATCTATAATAAATCGTATATTAGTTTCAATTGCTTTATATATTAATATTTATTATTCGCTTTACTTAATTTTAGAGGTCCCTACTGCTAGTTTTTGATATTAATACAATTTCCTTCCAGTTTATTAATTTTTTTGTAATGTATTTTCGTTTTATATTATTTTTTAATGTTTCTACGGAGTAATTTTCTGATTTTCAGTTTTAAGTGTTCCGGTATGATGGCTTTTTAATAAGATATACAAGCTAAGATAAGTTGATAACTTTTTGATACTCTTGGTTAATGGTAATTTAAAGTTTTTTAAATTAGTTTATTGCAAAAAGTTAATAAAAATATTTCTAATTACATTTCTCTTCTAAATTATATTTCATCCTAATAATATAGACAAATAAAGGAGAAGATTGACGAAAATTAAACTTTGCTTAGCCCTGCAATTGTACCCCTAAGTCAAATATTTTCTGATGTATTATTGAAGCTATTTTTCTTAATCCTGTACTGTCTAGAGATATTCTTTATTCTTTAAATTTAAATTAAGTTTTCAGTAATTTAGTGGAATATTAATGTAATATATATATATATATATATATATAAATCCCTTACGAAATGATTCAAAAATGCTCATTTCATCATGTAAACCCATATATCTTTCAGTGAAAAATATCCACGTATTGCTGATTATAACGTATGTTTGCTTTCATCTAAATTAAGAATAACTTAATATGTTTTTATTCGTAACAGCTTTTTAAGAGAGATATAGAATTGTCCATGCAATTATTGTTTGAAAATATTTTTACTGGCTAATATAACCAGTTTTACTGAAATTGAAGAATGCAGAAACTCTGGAAAATGTCAGCAAAGGAAATGGCAATATTTTTCAAACTTTTTCCGAAGTCCCTTTTCCAGATGTTCTCTTTTATTCGAAGCTTCTAAAGCTCAAATTTTTATCGAAGTCTTTTTCGAAAGCATTTTTCGGTACTCCAGTTGCTTTACAAATGCCTTGTTTTTAGAGCATGCGGCGGAGAAATTTCCGAGATCATCATTCACTGCAAACGCTTACTGTCAGAGAGTTTATTCCTCTCTAAGCCCGAGGGCAAATGAAAAATGGCTTTTCACTTCACGTGATATTATCTGGCGTTGCATAGACTCCACGGTACGCCTGTGTTTCATAATTTCTCATCAAAGTGATTTTCGTTTGTGACAGGGATGTAATTTTTTGCATAGAGTAGTACGTATTTTGTTTTACTTATCAGTGATAGAAGGAATAAAACTCTCTGAATCATGCGATGGTTTGCGTTCTTTACGCTGGCGTAAATGTGTTTATTACCAGTGTGTTATAAGCATTGGCACCTCAGAAAAACATTCTTGTAATCATTCAAAAAGCATTGTGTAAGAATTTTAATATTTTAACTCCTTAACTGTCACTGGTGTATATATCCATCTCACTCAACCTTTTAATTAAGTTTCGCTGACTGGTATTCTAATCCTTCCAAAAACACGATTCTTTACATTATGCTGCAGTGTTCAAAACTATTTATTTATTTATCCAACGCCCGTGCTTGTCTTCTTGACCATTTGACGCTGAGCCTCCCAGTATCGACTGGTGATGTCATAAGCCGGGTATTCAACGCGTCCAGTGCATTGAATCAGATGGTTGTCATCCATTCTGGCATGGCCGCAGAGTGGGTAGGCCTCATTAGAAGCCACGCCAAGCCAGTGGAGGTATACTCCCAAAAAGTCATGTTCGGTAGATAGGCGAAAACGGGCAATGGCCTCGGCTCTCTCTAGGTACCTCGGGATTTGGCCCACAGTAGCCAGAGTTTTCCAAGGTTTGCAAAACTCTTCTATTTGGGGCCATGGTAGTGTTTAAAACTAGTACGGCGGCTTTGAAATACAGCAAAGCGACATTAGTAATGTTTGACAACTTATAACAGAGGAAAATTTGCTTAGCTGTACCTTTTCTCCCCCCCATGTACTACAAATGTGTTCCTATTTAAAAAATTGTGGCACTGGGGAGTGAATCTCATGACTTTCAATAGGCAGCTAAGATGTTAATACCTATTCCATATCATTCTAGTTCGTGGCCATGGTAGCCTAGTGCTTATGGTAAAGTATTTGCAGTTGATGTGTCAATAGTTTGAACTTTAGTGCCACTGAAGATTGGCCATGTACAAAGACTCACAAACGTTCAATCAGTAAGGGCTTGAAGTCCTTATGTTGGAGTAGTGGGGTAGTTTAAAGAGGGACTCTCAGCTCAGTTGCCGTTCTCTGCACTTGTCCGAGCTAACAAAATACGAGGTCCATTATCAACAGCCCTCGGTAAAATCCTAGTCTGGCACACTGCTGTTTTTGGCGCCATTTTTTTTCGCCAAATGGCGCCAATAACCCCTGTTTCAAAAAATGACGTCATGGAAGAAAACGAAAAAAAAAATCGGGGGTTGACTGTCTGAGCTGGTGATCAAAAACCCTAAGAAAATGGGGTTTCCGTAATGATGTCAGGGCCGGAAACGAAGGAAAGGGGGGGGGCTGTTCAAAAATCCTAAAAAACGGGGTTTCCGTAATGGCGTCAGGGACGCTGAAAACATATGTATTTACACAGAGCATAAAATAAAGAAAAGGGCAAAAAGAGAATTTCTACGAGATAAAGGCACTAAAATAAGGGAAAACAGCATTTTAAAAATTGTAAAAAATCACTTACCACTGTGTTTTTAATTTTTAAATCATTCACTACAAACTCATTCATACTCTTGCCAAACCAATACCTGGTTAATCGCAAGATCACACAAATACTCAATCTACTATGACTAAACCACATACCTTTTTTACACTCAGGCAAACAAAGTGGGGATTCTCTTTCGACTGTACTCGACAACGCCATTCAAAACCATCAATCGTAAATCTTTCGTTCAACCAAACGCATATCCTTTTACACTTCGACACTCATATCTAGAGGGAATTAATCCTTCTTTCTTAACCCAACCTAAAACAGCCTTATTCCCTGGCTCTCCAAGCAAAACAAAAAATTCTGTGGTTGCCTCGCTTTCAAGCAATTTTATTTCGCCAGCCATTCTAACAACCGGTGGAAAATCAAGCCAAAAAGCGGAACACGTGGGGAAGAAAGTAAGAGCAGGGGTGAACTCGACGTGTTGCAGCAGGGTCAAGGGCGAAAATGGACGATGTCCACTTTTCACCCAATTTTTTTGCTTGACCGGTTTTAGGGTTGCCATATGTTAGTCACCAGACTGGACAATCCGGAAGGGTTGCCATATTGTAAACTTTATCGCCAAAAATTTTGGCGCCAATGATTTTGTCGCCAAGCAGTGTGCTTGACTAGGATCCACCCACAGCCCTCGTTTTGCTTTATAGTGCGACGTTAATTAACACTTCCCCTCTGTTTTGCGAAATCTAAATATGCGTTCCATTATTTTATTGCAAATGCCATTTATGTGTTTTAGGTACATGTCAAAAGTTAGTTTTAAATTATTTGAATTTATAGGTAAGCGTGTATGTTTTTCGAGCGAACTGTGTGAATAAACTTTAAAGTAATAAAAAAAAAGATCTTCAGTGACGTGATTTGTTGAGGTTTTTAAATTCTAAATTAACTTGTTTCAGTCTATATCTTAATATACTGTGTTTATCGCACCGATCTTTTTTTTTTTTTTTTTAACTCAAAGGATAAAAATTAAAACTGAATCTGAATAACATTCCTTACATCATAACATAGTTTTTAAGTAAATATCCTATCACGAGAAAGAAATTTTTAAGCCTAACCAAAACAGGTAATAAATCCTTAAGGATAAATTGTACTCTGGCTGCTTAATAAACCACACGCACACACACAGTGTGCTTTTTATTTTATATTGTTTTCTTTTTTTAAAAATCACTAAATTTTGTAATTAATTTTAAATTTTGGATTAATAACAATATTTCAGAATCGCAAGATAAATGTATTTATGTTTTGTGTAAAAAACAAATATTTAGGGGGACAGGAAACACAGTAAACAATAAACAGGTATACATTTCTACTCATATTTCATATCTTTACAAAATTAAATAAAATATCAAGTACAATTTTAATTTTTTTAACAGAAGGTAATTTTTAAACAGTCGGACAATTATCTTAGCCTAGACTAAAGAACACAATGTATCTCCATTTTATATTTGTTACTTTACTTCGAAAACATCATTTCCCATTACGTCATTGATTTTATATTTGAGTTGAAAATTTACGAAGACAGATAAGGTAATTATACTGGTTATACATACTTCTAAAGAATCTATTCTCTTTTTCAAAATTAAATGTACTTCAAGCATTCTATCTCATTTCTGATATCAAACATTCGGTAATCGTCATCGGAATAACCAAGAAAAGCACGCAATTGATCGGATACAGAGAAATCCAGATCCCAGATATATGTTTCAGTAAAGATTTGGAGAAGATGAAGGCTATTACTGAGGGAAAATAGGCAGAATATGAGATCAATACTGAGGAACTTGGTTGCCCCTCTTTATCCTGTTGTGTGATTCGTCCTTTTCATTAAGGTTTATGGTGACCCTACGTGACGTTTAATACCAGCCTGATAAGAGAAAAATATATGTATTTTTGTTGCTCACACACACAATAAGATATATGTCTGTGTAAGAGGGCATTGCTGATATGTGTGGAATGTAAGGAAGATGGCCAATAGAAGGTTCTTAAAATAAGAATAAGACAAGGGGAAATGTTCTATGCTTTTTTTTACTGTAAATGGATTAGGCGCTTAATGTACAGTGCTGTATTAAATTTGTAATACATGTTTAAATGAAAAGTTTAAAAATATTTTCAAAAAGGGCTTTTTAACACTGGTTATATTAAACTTTTGATTATATTATTGTATTATTTCATTCTGAACATGTAACATTTCTTAAAATACAGAACATTCATTTTAGGCTTTTATTTTTATTCATTTTTATGTACATTTGGTTCCTTGATCGCATAAACGTATAAAGAACGCATTAGTTACTGTAACCGGGTTTCCACTGCAAAATGTCGATCATTACTTGTTTTTCTTTTATCAAATATACATACATATATTCTGTTTAAAAAGTTAGTACAAACATTAAAAAAAAGTTGAAATGCAGTACATTTAAAACTGGGCACATTAACATTTTTCGAATAAACTTTCTGGATTTTTCAGGCAATTTGAAATTTCCGTCAATACACTAGTACTCAGCCATTTTTTAAGGAAAATATGTCCACATAAATTTTATCTCGATAAAAAGGCCAACCTTTTTTCTCCCATTGAAGGTATTTTATAACAATTAAAACAGAAGAAAATCCGAGGACTTGGACCGGATGCGTTGGAATATTTCAGCATTTGGCGGATTGGCAAACACATGAGGTCACGCGTTGTCCTAAAGAAACTCGCTACACTTCCAATTCGATATTTCTCGATATTAGTGTTCAATTGCTGTATTTAATTCGTCTAATTGGGATCAATACTTTCCACAATTTATCGTTTCATTGTTTGGAAACTTCCTTTGCAATCCCACCAAACACAAATCATAACCAGATGAAGACTGGCTTTTGGGGTAGCTAAAGGTGATTCATTCCGATTTCCACAAGAACTTTTCCGCTCAACATTATTATAAATGATCCCTTTTCCACCCCTCCCCGTCTCTACTTGCTTCAAAAATAGTGTCTTCCCGTCCCATTTATAGAGCAAGTCGCAAATGGAAATGCGATCCATTAGATTTTTCTCCGTTAAATCGTGGGGAACCCATACATCAAAACGGTTTATGTAGCCAAGCTTCACAAAATGCTCGCGGAAGGCGAATTTTGATTTTTTTTCAACATTATTCTCAAACAGTAATATAATATGATCCTCAGTAGTAGAGGGAGAGAGTGGTAGAATTCTCAATCTTCTAGGTTAAAAATAACCAGCATGAAATCAAACCACTTTGGCACATTTTTTAGCTACATCATCAATGCTTGAAACCGCACATATCTTGTAAGTCGATTTAAGACCTTTGTGCCTTTCTAGTAAAAGAAAAGTATTAAATGCCTATAATTCATGTATTTGCTTCCACTTTAAAGACATATACAACTAACAACAATTGTCATTTTTGCTATCAAACATTTTCCCCAAAATATGCCTGATGAACATTATTTTAGAATATATTCAGTTTCAGTTTATTTTCAATCATTTTGTTATAGTTAGATCTTTTCTTATTCCACAAACTGAGAATCGGCATGAACTTTCCCTGCAACCCAATACATTCGAAGAGCTTCCTAGTTTTATTCTATATTTTGGAGTTAATTATGAAGTGTTTGTGTGAGTGGTATGTGATATATATATACATATATATATATATATTTCACGGTTTTTAAAATGTCGTTTTTTTAAAAAAATCCAACCTATTTCTTTTCCATAATCACCGATTTTATAAAAGAGAGCCCTTTGTATTAATAAAAACACACTCATATTAAAGTACATTTTAATGATTATAAATTTAAAAAAAATTCAATGTAATAAGAATTTATTACTTACCATGGCTGATTTGAAGAGATGAAGCTTCAGATGAGATCAACATCAGTATCTTCGTGTCTGTTGTACTGATCTATCCCGAATATCTAAATATCTAGAAGCAGACAACGTTACCTTCAAACAATGAACATCTTCCATAGAAGTAAAGGTTATATATTATTAAATAATTACTTACTGTTCGGTTGAAGACTTTCCGGTTTATGCACACGCACATATATACATATTAAAAATAACTTAAAATGACATTAATTCAATAAAAATGCCGTTGATTGTTTAATGCAAAACTTTTTTTAATTATAAGTTTAGGAGAAGAAATATCAGGATCCACATTTTTGTATCAATAATGCAAAATTTTCTAATCTGTATTTTGTTTGAAACATTTTTGGTTATTTTTACATATTATGAAATCAATGTTCAACTTTTTAAATTTAGGTTTTCAATTATTTAAAATAATGAGCAGTGCATTTTAATTTAATTTTGTGCTTACTAATGGTATTATATAATTTAATAAGATGACAAATGTATGGGCAGAAAGATTATATAAATTTCAATTTTAATACTTTTTATAATCCCCACAGTCATTTCTGACATATTAGATTAAACCAGTTTAAATGTGGAAGGAAAAAAAAAGTTTCAAATCTAAAATGTTTTTTTGAAATATCATTAATGACATTTTTTGTAGATTACATGACACTACGGTACTTTTCTATACAAGATACACGTTTACTTTATATTTCATAAATTATTTTTTTCCCTGTAATTCCATGCGTTAATGTTATAAATGTGGATTATTTCACTTCTGCGTTTCTGGATAGATATTTTTGTATAGCTTTTATATTTCGGATTTCACTCATTATTGAACTCTTATTATAATTCGTATGTTTTTAATTTAAAAACCTTTATTGATTTATATATAAGCTGTAAACATTTAAAATAGTTAAAATTTTATAGAAAAATGAAGCAATACTGCTATGGCAGAAGTAGCATGCACCGAAACTAGTTATTCTTCGTAAAAAAATATACACTTTCAAAATGTATTAGAAATATATATATGTATTATAATTTTAAGGTTTTAAATAGTTTTTACATTCTTTTTAAAAAAAATTATTTCAGTTGAGGCTACAATTGATAATTATAAATATATTTAATACTTTCGCATAAATAATCTTCTTAACAAATACATTTTTCAAAATGACTCGTCTTTGTTCGGCAATAATTGTTTCATTTTAATAACAATTATAGAGAAAATTTCGCTGATTCCTTATTAGTGCATTTTTTTCACATAATTTTGTTAATTTTCCCATCATCATTGCTTTTACCAAATCGTAAAAAGTTAATTACCATTACAAATTGAGAATTTATCTAATTATGAAAAAAAATTATTATATAATTTAAAATATATAACAAAAAAACACCAGAAACACAATGCAATTTTAAAAGTACAAACACTTTTCAAAGAAGATAAAATATAATAGTTCTATAATTTAAAACAAAATATTTCCCTTTTTTCATAAATTACTTACTTCTGTTTAATACTATAACTTTCTTTGTAGGACTGAATGAAAATATGTTACATATACACAGCATTGTGGTGTGAATTAGTTACAGAAAAAAATGATACTTGATATTTAAAGTTATGTCACGGAATGTTTTTAACCCACAGCTTGGTTACAGGCGTTTGCTTTGAAAGTAGATTTCATTACTTCCACCTATTTTAAAATGGTGCAAACTGACTTACTTAATTTGTAATAACTCTCATCAAATCGATTATCGTATCTATGTACAGGAAAAATTTACTTTATCCTTTGAACCAATACACCGCAAATCATTTGTCTGGTAAACAATGATATATCACGCGCAAGGAAAAGAAATGAAACATAACAAAACTAGTATGAACACATTATCAGTAAAACTAATTGGTTCATCGAAGTCAGGAAATTTCCTTCCTCTTTCATAAAAAGAAAAACAGTCCCTAACCATAGAAAAATCAATATTTGTGAAGATTTTCCAATGTATCTAGGGAAAACAAAGCTAATTACTTTTTTATACACCTCAAATGCTTGAATATTATCCTGCGAAAATTTCATTTCAAATATTTCATTTCAGGAATCATTTAAGAAGACGTATATAAAATTTCTTAAGAACATTAAATTTGACAATAATTCATCTCTGTGATAAATAAAAGACTAATTTATTTTTTTTTAGTACATTTTGTAATTAAATTGCGAGGAAAAGTATTAAAGTTGCAAATGAATCTATCTGGTCAGTATATTCGAGGACTTACTTGTGACTTAGTTATTAAAGAGGGCATTGGGTTTTATAATTGTTGGATTTTTATGTTATTTAACAAATATTGCCTGTCATCTTGATATTACAGTTATACTCATACGTATTTGTGCAGTTATATATTATTATAGTAATACTTTTTTATTAAATTAAAGTATTTGCAAGAAGCCAAAAGCTTGTAACATTTTATATAAAGTTGATGAGTAGATTAAATATTAGTGTAATAAAAATATTATTGTTAAATGGATGAAATTATCAATTTTTTTTCTCTGAAAATCAGTTAAAAACAAAATCACACACTTAAAGTCCTATTTTCCACAACTTAAATCTATATGAAGTCTAAAAATTTCCTGAAATTCTTTTTCAAGCGCAGTATCTTAAAACATAACTAGTTTCTAGGTATGACTGTAATGAGGGGTTTTAAAAAGAGTGTTTTTTAGAGGTATAGAACTTTAAATTGCAAAAAAACAACGATGTATTATTCGATTGACATGAATTTTTTTATTCGAAAGATAATCTTGTGGCATTACATGTTAAATATGATCAAGCAAGGCCTAGATTCGTCGAATGGGCCCAAAACGGGATTGCCGTTGTTCCCGATTTTCACAAGCAAATCTTGTTTAGCAATGAAGCGCACTTCTGGTTGAATGGCTACGTCAACAAACAAAACTGCCGCATTTGGAGTGAAGCTAATCCACAAGTGTATGCCGAAACACCGTTACATCCAGAAAAACTGACTGTTTGGTGCGCTTTATGTGC
The DNA here is from genome assembly GCA_019973935.1 of Trichonephila clavipes. NCBI lineage: Eukaryota > Metazoa > Arthropoda > Arachnida > Araneae > Nephilidae > Trichonephila > Trichonephila clavipes. The sequence goes on along the minus strand of BMAU01001505.1, from coordinate 614,865 downwards.
TGGTGGAATCATTGGTCCGTACTTCTTCAAAAACGATGAAAGCCACAACGTTACAGTCAATGGTGATCGGTATAGAGCCATGATTACTAACTTTTTCATTCCTCAATTGAACAATCATGATGTCCAGAAGCTGTTGTTCCAACAAGACGGCGCAACATGTCACACAGCTCGTGCCACAATCGATTTATTGAAAGACACGTTTGGTGTCCGCCTAATTTCATGTTTTGGACCTGTGAATTGGCCTCCAAGATCTTGTGATTTAACACCGCTAGATATTTTCTGTGGGGCTATGTAAAGTCATTAGTCTATGCGGATAAGCCACAAACGCTTGACCATTTGGAAAACAACATTCGCCGTGTTATTACCGATATACGGCCACAAATGTTGGAAAAAGTCATCGAAAATTGGACGTCCAGATTGGACTAGATCCGAGCCAGCCGTGGCAGTCCTATGCCAGAAATCATATTTAAAATGTAATGCCACAAGATTATCTTTCGAATAAAAAAAAATCATGTCAATCGAATAATACATCGTTGTTTTATTGCAATTTAAAGTTCTATACCACTAAAAAAACACCCTTTACAATTCAGAAAATAAAATAAACTATAATTGCAGTTTTTGTAAGTAATCAAAATCTCCTTAAAATTAACATCAAAGGTAAATCATATTTTCAATTTATAGAAAAGGAAATTTAGTAACGTAGTATTAAGATACATACATGAATATTACAACGTTTCTCAAGTACAGAAATATTAAAAAAAAATCCTTAAAGAAAATATGAAGAGCCACATGTAAATTATCTATATTGCAAAATAAAAATAAGTTGGGCAGCATACAAAAATAATTGTTTTTAAATGCTGAAAAGTAGACTATTTGCTTGCTTACGTGCAATAAAAACTCCCTATATAGTGTTTTAAAATATAGCAAAATAACTAAAACAACAAGAAAGTAAAATCCAATCAAACCCAGTAAAAAATAGTGATTCTTATAAAGGTTAATATTTTAAAGTACTTTAAATTTTTAACTTCAATTTAGTCCAATGATGTGTATCTCGGGAACATAGTGATTTTTTTTGTGATAAGCGGAACACTCAAGAAACGTTTTTGTTAAAACATACAATATATATATATATATATATATATATATAAATTTAATGCACATAATACAAGCACATGATCTTTAAAAAATGAAAAATCAATAAGAATATTTCAGTTGACTTTATACTTCACGGAATTTCGTATGATATTTCATTTATTACATTTTTTCTTTAGTGTAATTAGCAGTTAATTTGTATGATATTTATTATTAACCATCTATAGATTTTTTAGCGGTTTACCTTCATTTTTTATTACCTTTCTATTTGATAAATATATGCTGTTATTTATTTTATTCTTTGTTTTAAATTTTAAGTATTCCTTTGTGAAATTTATAAACATATCGTTATAGTATTAATTCAAAATAAATATAGTAAGTATCAGGAAACTTCAATTAAGCTGTCAAATTTCTCATTTGAAACATCACATATCAACTTTAAACGATTTTTTTTTATTATTATTATTTGTACATTCTCCCAAATTTATTCATTTTTTGAAAACTTACTTGTATAGTTTTTCATAATACTTAAGGGCAGTAGACTCATTATTCAATTCTGTTGCAACTTGCTTATTTTGATAATTAAATTATGTCTAAAATACTTTAAATATTTCGTTATCTTATGAATAGAAGTGTTTTTAATACAAAATAAAAATTAAGGTTACAGTAAAGTTTAGTGTTACAAGTAAATGAAAATTAATTTTTAAGAAAATAAATCTGTAGCTTTTAGAAAATAACATAGGCTCAAAAAGGACAACAGCAATGTCCTACACATCAAGATAAAAATTCTCTACCATGAAATCCTTTGAATTCAATCAAATTATTTACATTAATTTTAATCAAAATATATCCAGTTTAAATACCCTCAGAATAATTTTTTCGTTTCCATTAAATAATTTCTGTCTACCATACACTTTAGCAAATTAGTTTCATCTTGGGGTAAAACTTTCAATAGAAATATTTTCTCTATTATTTCTGAGAGAGAGAGAGATGTGACATTTTTTTAACTCTTCCTTCTTACTCGTTTTGTTTTTCTGTTTAAAATATATCTTAATGAACGAGATTTCAATTTATTTATTTAATCATACAAAGTACGTTTCCTATTAGAATTAATTTATCAAGCTCATATTTTTCTGTTATTGTATGCAATGATAAGAAAAAAATGAACGGCTTCATTAATTAGGCAAGCAAATAATGTTATAGACTTGTACATATTATATTAATTATATTCACAACAAAGCGTTTTGATTTCCACAAGTTATAATAAAACAAAAATATAAAGGCTTCTTTAGTAAGTTTTTTTCGGTTACATTTTAATTAAGTTGTAATATAATTAAATTTAACAAATATTTTAAATATTTCCTTTGCTCTTTAAAATTGATTTCATATATGTATATTTATTTTAGATTACTAATTGTAAGAAAATAACAACTTTAATCAATACAGAATCTGAATAATAATTATTAGTATGATTTCGTAATACTACAACCAAATTTTCCTTTTAATTATTTATTAAATTATTTTTTACTTCCAGACACATTTATATATATATATATATATATATATATACATGATTTTTATCACTTGAACTATAGTGTAATATTATTCTTAATCTTTTTTTCTTTTTCCTTGCAACCCAGTAGTACAGACAAATTTGGGAACAGGTTGGCGGTCCTTAAAATTATGTTCCTAACCTTATATCCTAAAGCAATGAGTTTTCTATTATAAAGGGTGTTTTTTTAGAGGTATAGAACTTTAAATTGCAATAAAACAACGATGTATTATTCGATTGAAATGAATTTTTTTTATTCGAAGGATAATCTTGTGACATTATATTTTAAATATGATTTCTGGCATAGGACTGCCACGGCAGGCTCGGATGTAGTCCAATCTGGACGTCCAATTTTCGATGGCTTTTTCCAACATTTGTGGCCGTATATCGGTAATAACACGGCGAATGTTGTCTTCCAAATGGTCAAGCGTTTGTGGCTTCCCGCATAGACCAATGACTTTACATAGCCCCACAAAAATAGTCTAGCGGTTTTAAATCACAAGATTTTGGAGGCCACTTCACAGGTCCAAAACGTGAAATTAGGCGGTCACCAAACGTGTCTTTCAATAAATCGATTGTGGCACGAGCTGTGTGACATGTTGCGCCGTCTTGTTGGACCCACAACTCCTGGACATCATCATTGTTCAATTGAGGAATGAAAAAGTTAGTAATCATGGCTCTATACCGATCACCATTGACTGTAACGTTGTGGCCTTCATCGTTTTTGAAGAAGTACGGACCAATGATTCCACCAGCCCATAAAGCACACCAAACAGTCAGTTTTTCTGGATGTAACGGTGTTTCGACATACACTTGTGGATTAGCTTCACTCCAATTGTAGCAGTTTTGTTTGTTGACGTAGCCATTCAACCAGAAGTGCGCTTCATCGCTAAACAAAATTCGCTTATGAAAATCGACCATTATTTTCGAAATAAAATTGCACAATTTGAAAGCGTTGTTTAGGCGTGATTCTATTTATGATGAATTGCCAAACCAAACTGAGAATGAATCACTTGACAGCTGTTAAATCGGTCGCCATCTTGGAAAGTAATGTCACTTTAAACTTCTATACCTGGAAAAAAAACTCTTTGTACTACTAAATCAATTTTATTTTTGACCTATACTTACTTGTTAAATTTGTATTATTGATTTTATTCTTTTAGATTTATGTCAATTTAGTGTATGTGATTATTAATTATATATTTGTATATGTATAAATGCACACATATATGCATTTTTGTGTTTCAATTTTTTTTAAATTTGATATTTCGTGCTTTTCATCTCATATTTTTTTATCCACCTATGTCTTTTAAACATAAGTTAATTACAATAATGTTACATCCAATTAAAGATTTTATTTGAAGGATTTGTGAAAACATTATCATTAATGCAGTATAATTAAAAAAAATTCCTTAAAAAGCTAAGATAGATTGAATATATATATTTACTTTTATTATGTAACAGCTTTCTCTCAAATCAATGTAAACTTACTTTTTATTCATTGCATTCTGTGGAGCCTATCCCCAACTGAAGTAGAACACGATAAATTGGCACTTCTTATAAATATATATATATATATATATATATATATATATATATATATATATATATATATATATATATATATATACATATATATATATAAGCCCTGGTGCTTCTTTCTAAAGTATTACTTATTCTGTTCCATATTATGTGCATCACTTCACATCATGAAGAAGAAAACTAATATTCGTTTCCTGTACATTTCAAGATTTCAGATTTAAATATTTTCTTCTTTTTTCATTTTTGACGTTTGAAGCAAACATTTTTTTTCATTTTTAACCTCAGTAGAAGAGAAAGAGGAAGTAAGTTTAACTTTTTCAGTGGATTAGATTGTATTTCAGTTGGCACACAACATATGAGACCACGGACTACTTTATTTTGGAACCATATTAAAAAAAAATATTTTGAAATAATTTCTTCTTACAATTATAGAAACATAAATCAGTTACTATTGTTTAATACACTTAATGCACATTCTTTATAATGCAGGCTGTTGTATCATATATATATATATATATAGCCGTTACCCACCCGCTTCACTGGGTATTTCACAATGTATACTGTATATATGTATACTGTTTATATATATATTAATTATTGATATCTAGCATTAAGAATTCGATTGTATTGAAAAATATATTTATAGCTGTTACACTTTCACCCCTTGATATAAAAAGAACATAAATTTTAATATCTATAATTTCTATTTATATCTAAAATAGAAGTAGAAAGATTTTTTTCGCTCACTTAACCTAATAATCAAGTGCATTTCCACCAAAGCAACTTTTAGTGGATCTCTACTCCATAAAATAAACATGCGTGCTAAATTTTAAGTCTAAATCTAACAGAGCAAAAACGGAATTTTTATCATCAATACCTCGTTGACAGCATTCTTAGCGGATTCTAATTCAACAAAAGAAGCATGCAAAACAAATTTTGTTATTATAGTCTTAGCAATTCAAAAACTGGAATTTTGTCTATCAATACGCCCCAATAACTCACCCAGCTTCCCCCTGGGGTTGATTTCCGTAAAATCCATTCTTAGTGGAACTCTATTCAACTAAAGAAAAGTGCTCAACAAATTTCAAGTAAATGAGTTAAATTGAAAAACAGAAATTTTTCTATAACACGCCTTAATCCCTCGCAACACCACTCCTTTTGGGGTCCGTTTTCGCAAAACTCTTTGTAAAAGGAACTTTATTCCATGAACGGAACATACCTTCTAATTTTCAAGCAGGTGGTTCTATTAGTTGAAAAGAGAAATATTTATCTATGACGCCCCTTAATGTGACCCTTGGAGATCCATTTTCCCCAAAAATATTTTGTAGCGGATCTCTACACCATTAGAGAAATTAGCTTACCAAATTTTAAAACTGTACGTTTAATAGTTTAAAAATGGAAATAATTATCTATAATGCCCCTTAAGCCCCCGCAATGCCACTTAGGAAACGATTTTCCCAAAACACATCTTTTAGCGGATATCTACTTAGTAAATGGAATCTGCTTAATGAATTTCAAAATTTTAAGTCTAATAGTTTAAAAAAGGAGCTAATTGTCTATATTGTCACGGAGTTCGAAAGAAGTACACAGTTCAATTAAACAAACAATTAGATTTATTCTAACGCTGGGAGCTCGATACAACACTGGACTGAGAACAACCCCAACTGGCGATGAACTCTGCTTTTATACACTTCGGAATATTCGAGAAATACCCAGTATGCACTCTAAAGAATGATCTGGATTCATCTAGAAACTAGAGAAACAATACATTAAAAACGAGAAAAAAAATTCCAGTCTTTGGATAAATCTGCCGGGGCCGGGATACGAACCCGAGACCTGAGGAAGTTCAGTCCAACGCTCTGCCAACTCGGCTATCGGGACTTGTAGCAAATTATGCGTGCGGCATTGCTCCCCTCGAAAAGAAGACAGCGCCCCGCTGTCATTTTGTTCAAGGGTCTTTATTCTGGAACGAGTGATGGGTCCTTTGTATGATTCTTTGGGAGAAATATCCTCGGTTTCGATTTGCTCGGCGGGATCATGGTACGGTTTCATACGCAGTACATGGACAACTTCTCTTAGTTTTCTTTTTCGTGAAGCAGGATCAAAATCTTGTACTGCGTAAGTCACGGCTGATAAACGGCGTAGCACCTGATACGGTCGAAATACCTTCTTAAGAGTTTTCGGAGAGACCGACTTTTCTCACTGGAGTATAAACCCATACGAGATCTCCGGGAGCGTAGGATACCATTTGGTGTTTGGAATCGTAACGTCGACGATCTTTGTCTTGAGCTCTCAGAGTGTGCACTCGGGCTAGCTGTCGTGATTCTTCGGCTCTGGCTGCTATCTTGGTGATGTTATTGTCATCAAAATCGTTAGGACAGAATGGTAGCATTGTATCTAGTGTCGTTTCCGCTTCACGACCATGAAGTAAATAGAACGGCGTAAAACCTGTGGTCTCTTGTTTAGCGGTATTATAAGCGAAGGTTACAAATGGTAGAATTTCATCCCAATTTTTCTGCTCTACATCCACATACATTGACAACATGTCGGCCAAGGTCTTATTGAAGCGCTCCGTCAGTCCATTTGTTTGGGGATGATACGCCGTTGTGAAACGATGATCAATGTTACACAAGTCGACGAGAGAGGAAACAAGTCTGGATCGAAAGACGGCTCCACGATCTGTGATAATTACTCGAGGAGCTCCATGCCTGAGGACAATTTCTTCAAGTAAGAACTTCGCTACTTCGGCGACTTCGGCTGTCGGCAAGGCTTTGTTATTGCATATCGCGTTGAGTAATCCGTGCAGACTATTATCCATTTGTTTCCATGAGCAGACTTTGGAAATCTCCCAAGGAGATCAATTCCAATGCGATGGAAAGGAGCTATAGCTGGAGGGATGGGAACTAAACGTCCAGGTGGTCGTTGAGGAACGGATTTTCTCCTTTGGCACTCCCGACAATGCATGACATACCGAACGACATTTCGGTACATTCCCGGCCAGTAAAATCTCTTGCGAATCCTGTCATAAGTTTTCGCGAAACCAAGGTGTCCTGCGGTGGGGGCGTCATGAAAGTGCCTTAGTATGTCTGCTCGTAGATGTTTAGGAATGACTGGTAACCACAACTTTCCATCTGGATCAAAATTCTTCCTGCAAAGGATACCGTCGATGAATCTGAATTCTTCGTTTTTGGATGAGTTGCTCAAAGTTTTAATTTCGCAAGGTCTTGATCTTTTTTCTGTTCCATCGCAAGGTTCATACCCGTCGTGACTGATAAAAATTTGTCTGGTGTTTCCGTTTCCTCTTCCACTGGATTTCTCGAAAGAGCGTCGGCGTCACTATGCTTCTTACCGGTTTTATATGTTACGTCAAAATCATGCTCTTGAAGTCGGAGGCCCATCTGGCAAGCCTTCCTGAAGGATCCTTTAAATTCATGAGCCAGCACAAGGAATGATGGTCAGTTACAACAGTAAAGTGTTTTCCGAATATGTACGGCCGGAATTTGTTGGTAGCCTATACGATGGCAAGACATTCCCTTTCTGTGGTGGAATAATTCTTTTCGGCTTTTGTCAGAGTTCTAGAAGCGTATGCTATAACTTTCTCGACATTATTCTGAATTTGTACTAGGACAGCTCCGATACCGTACCCGCTTGCATCAGTATGGATTTCTGTAGAAGCTCTTTCGTCGTACATCCCCAATACTGGATCCGAAGTAAGTGCTTTCTTAAGACTGTTAAATGCTTCCACCTCTTCAGGACCCCAATGAAACTCCACGCCACTTTTCAGCAACGACTGCAAAGGTTCGGCGAGATAACAGAAACCTTTAATAAATCTTCTAAAGTATGAACAAAGGCCAAGAAAACTTCGTATGTCATGTATATTCTTTGGAGTGGGAAAATTTCTTACGGCTTTTATTTTGTCGGGATCGGGACGAACGCCATTACTAGATACAAGATGGCCTAGAATCTTTACCTCTTGGGCAGCAAAAAGACACTTATTTGAATTTAATTTAAGACCAGCTTCCTGAAGACATTTTAGAACAAGTCTTAATCGTATAAGATGGTCTTCAAAAGTTTCTGAGAACACTATTATGTCATCTAGGTGACAAAGACACATAGTCCATTTAAAATGGCGTAACAAATTGTCCATCATTCTCTCGAAGGTCGCAGGTGCATTACAGAGACCAAACGGCATGACTTTAAACTCGTATAAGCCTTCGGGGTAATAAATGCCGTCTTTTCACAATCCGCTTCGTCATTTCTATTTGCCAATAACCAGATCGGAGATCCATGGAAGAAAAGAACTTGGCACCTTTCAGACAGTCGAGCGTATCGTCAATACGAGGCAGAGGATAAACGTCTTTTTTCGTGACGCTATTCAGCTTGCGATAATCGACGCAAAAACGCCAACTACCGTCTTTTTTTTTTTTTTTTTTACGAGCACAACGGGTGATGACCAAGGACTTTCAGAGGGTTGGACGATACCTTCATCAAGCATTTTCTGAACCTCTTCATGAATGATGCGTCTTTCAGTCGGCGAGACTCTGTAGGCTCGTTGGTTGATTGGAGCATGATCACCAGTAAAAATCCTGTGTTTCACATTCGTCTTCGCGGCTGTCGACTTGTCGGTCTTCGTGAAAAAGCCCAGAAAATTTCCGGGTAGATCAGATAGCTTGTTTCTCTGTTCGTCACTTAACTCGGGTGACAATATAACGCCCCTTAATTCTCCACAACGCCACTTGGGGTCGATTTTAACAAAACCCATTTTTGCAGCGAATCTGTACTCTATGAATGGAATCCGCCTAACAAATTTTAAAGACTGTACGTCTAATAGTTTAAGAATGGAAATAATGATGTATAACGGCCCTTAAGCCCCCGCAACGCCACTTAGGAAACGATTTTCACAAAACTCATCTTATAGCGGATCTCTACTTAGTGAAAGGAATCTGCTTACTGAATTTTCGAGATTTTAAGTCTAATAGTTTAAAAAGGAGTAATTTGCCTGTAATGCCACTTAATTCTCTACAACGCTAGTTGGAGTCCATTTTCACAAAACCTATTCTGTAGGGGATCTGTACTCTATGAAAGGAATCCGCTTACCAAATTTCAAGACTGTACGTCTAAAAATGGAAATAATTATGTATAACGCCCCTTAAGCGCCCTCAACGCCCCTTGGAGGTTGATTTTTGTAAAAATCATTATATAGGGAATCTCTACTTTATGAAAGAAATCTGTGTACCAAGTTTCAGGACTGTACATCTAATAGTTTATTAATGGAAATAATTATCTATAGCGCCCCTTAAACCCCTGTAACGCCCCTTGGGGTTCGAACTTTGCAAAATCCGTTCTTAGCTGACGTCTACTTCATGAAGGGAACCTACCTATCAAATTTCAAGTCTGTAGGTTTAATAGTTCCGGAGATATCCTGATTAGTCATTCAGTGAGTGAGTGAGTCTCGCTTTTCTCCTTTATATATATATATATATATATATATATATATATATATATATATATATATATATATATATATAAAGTAACCGATTTTATTTCAAAATTTCTTAAAAAGAATAAAACAATTTATTAATTTCTGAAAGTGTTTATTTAGTGAGATTTAATTCTATATTAAACCTAAAAAGTACGTAAATATTTGCAAACATGTATTACCTTTGTTATTATTTGTGAAAGCATGGTAATCTAAGAACTGTGTGAGTGATGTTCTTACAATATTTTCGAAAGCTTCATCTGAATTTCACATAGATATTATTCTAAAGAAACATAATAATTTTACCACATGGATTTATCCGTGAATAAAATCCTTCATTAATTTAATTATATCAGAATCATCATGGACACTAACTCCCCACACAGAGTTCGCTTTAAGGCACTTTCTGTATTAAACATACACGTGTTCGATATAAGATTAAATAGGTTAATTTGAAGAAAAATGATAAAATAGGAGAAAACGCCTGGAGAAACATTATTCACCGTTAGGGAAGCGACAAATTTAATTTTTTTCCTCCTGCTGGGCAATGATGACGCAGCAAAACTTAAATATAAGAAGAAAAAAAACATCCCCTCCTCTTTTCCATTTTTTCATCAAAATAATTTTCATGAATAATGAAAAAGTTTCTTTTATGCGGAAATACGAGAATCAATTTCACACGAGGAAAGTAAAAAAAAAGAAGAAAAGAAATGGGGGAAAAAAGAACAGAGAATAATAATAAAAAAATACCGTAACCAAGTAATAATAAACAAACGTTTGTTTTGTTTTGCTTTTATAAAAATATATATGTCGCCTTAGAAAGGTTTTGGGGAATTGAATGTAAGATTCTTTTGAGGGGGTGAATATTGACAAAAAAATTGATAACTAATTTTCTTGGATAAGTATTTATATAAATGAAAAGGAAACCAAAATATTAAAATTAAATGTAACTTCTGCAGAGGAATAGCTAAAATTGTAAGACACTGTGAAACCATAATGTATGAGAAGAACTCTAAATAATTATTCAGAGAGTGCTAATGCTTCAATAATAAAATTATTGATCACTTTATAACAGCGTTTCTCAAACTGTGGGGAGCGTCCCTCTAAGGATGGCTTAGTAACTCTACGAGAGGAAGACGCGAGCCTATTAAAAGTTGAAACAAAGATTATTTAAAAAATAATAATTTACTGTAAGTAACAAACAAAATTCATTCTCACATAATAAAAAATAAAATACACATTTACACTGATACAATACACTTATAAATATATCAATCTATACGATGTATTTTATAAATAATTTAACAATAAGTTAACAACAAGTTTGATAATTACCAGCAACCTTATGGGTTTGTATTAAAAGTTATCTTGATAATGTGTACGGTTTGTAATTAATCCCTTATTTGCCGAATAAAAGTTACACGATTCACTCTTCAATGTCACCGTTTTCTACGTAGATGCTCACATGTGATGTTTTTTTGGCAGGGGAGAAAATAGATCAATAAGAAATTCATCTGAAATAAGTAAATCCTTCACAAACACTGTCAAAGTCATTTTATTGCATTCAAGGCCTTCGGAATAATTTTATGGACATTAGTGTACAGAAAAGATCGTACTTCGGAAAGACTTATATATACGTCCAGAAAGTTAAGGCTTTGGCTGAGCGAGGCATTTATACACGCCGGTGGCTAAAGTCGTATTGTAGCTTTAGTGTCAAACTATAGTATTATTGAATTACATACATTGTTATTGTAGGAAGAGGGGAGGGCGCAATGAAACTTATGATTGAATATTGGGTCGCGAATATTGAAAATTTGAGAGCCACTGTTTTATAACAGTATTAATGAAATGTAAAAAAAGTTTAAAAAACATAATTATAAATTAATCCTTCTTTGTATGAGTTTATCTTTTTTGTGTGAAATAAATCAAAGTGATATAATTCATACTCAAGATCAGGGGTCAGCAAATTATGACATTCATGTCAATTGTGGCACGCAGTACAATTCACATTGGCACTCTGTTCTACTCTAAAAAATGCCAATTTTTCTGAGGGAGGAATTTGATGAATTTGTAATGGACTCTTTTTGACCAACATCTTCAGAATTATATACATTTACAAAATTACGAAAAATCTTAAAGATAGTTCTAAAGATAAATTTAGAGCTTTTTTTTTTTTTGTAACATATTGAATGTCATTACTGGAGGGATTGAATTGTTTAGAGATAGAAAATTGTATGTATTCTGTTTTCCACTTGTAGTTATACATATAAAGTAAAAAATTCTTCCCTCATATGAAAAATATTTCGAGCCCGCTAAAGAAATTCTTTAACAACTTAATGCTCAGAATCGTGTCAAATAAAAAGTCACACATTATAACCCCTGATTTTGCGATATGAAAGTAAAGAGGTGCAAACACTAGGTTCACCTTAATTTTTTTTTTACTGTAATGAAGGGAAATACTTATAGATTATATCGTCTATTTCTTATTTTGATAAATATGTTCAAAAATACATAATATATGTGTAGTACTATTTTTTTAAAATTTTTATCGAAGAAATAGTTATATTTTTTACGCTGTTTATTTTTATGCTAAGAATTATTATTAAAGGATTCAAAATTAATACATATAATAAAACTGTGAATCTAAATGATTGATCTCTATTCTCTAACCCTACATGCAATATCACGGTAATGGAATTATTTCAAAAATGTCATGCTGAATCATATTGGTAAATTGGTTTGGCACGGCCACAGCTAAAAGGTTGCCAACCCGTGCTCTAGATTAAAGAAAACATTTTTGAAAAAAAAAAATCCAAGTTTAAACATATAATGTAAAATAAATAAAAATCAGTATGAGGGAAATATCTATCAACAATTAAATTTACATGTAAAGCTCAGCACAAAATAATAAATAAATAAATATATATGTATGTATCATTTTCATTGATGATGATAATTGAAAAAAAATTATTATTATTATTATTATTATTATTATTATCATTCAAAATTTATCTGCATCGAGGTACTCGACAGAATTTTCGTCTCACCAAGGTCATCTTCTCAGAGCCAACTGACTTCTGTTTCAAGTAAACGTCAATGTCCCTACCTTCTAAGTTTATCTACAAACTTAGCATAAAATAGCATACAACAAAGAACATTTTCTTATACAGCTCCGATACCGTACCCGCTTGCATCAGTATGGATTTCTGTAGAAGCTCTTTCGTCGTACATCCCCAATACTGGATCCGAAGTAAGTGCTTTCTTAAGACTGTTAAATGCTTCCACCTTCAGGACCCCAATGAAACTCCACGCCACTTTTCAGCAACGACTGCAAAGGTTCGGCGAGATAACAGAAACCTTTAATAAATCTTCTAAAGTATGAACAAAGGCCAAGAAAACTTCGTATGTCATGTATATTCTTTGGAGTGGGAAAATTTCTTACGGCTTTTATTTTGTCGGGATCGGGACGAACGCCATTACTAGATACAAGATGGCCTAGAATCTTTACCTCTTGGGCAGCAAAAGACACTTATTTGAATTTAATTTAAGACCAGCTTCCTGAAGACATTTTAGAACAAGTCTTAACCGTATAAGATGGTCTTCAAAAGTTTCTGAGAACACTATTATGTCATCTAGGTGACAAAGACACATAGTCCATTTAAAATGGCGTAACAAATTGTCCATCATTCTCTCGAAGGTCGCAGGTGCATTACAGAGACCAAACGGCATGACTTTAAACTCGTATAAGCCTTCGGGGGTAATAAATGCCGTCTTTTCACAATCCGCTTCGTCATTTCTATTTGCCAATAACCAGATCGGAGATCCATGGAAGAAAAGAACTTGGCACCTTTCAGACAGTCGAGCGTATCGTCAATACGAGGCAGAGGATAAACGTCTTTTTCGTGACGCTATTCAGCTTGCGATAATCGACGCAAAAACGCCAACTACCGTCTTTTTTTTTTTTTTTTACGAGCACAACGGGTGATGACCAAGGACTTTCAGAGGGTTGGACGATACCTTCATCAAGCATTTTCTGAACCTCTTCATGAATGATGCGTCTTTCAGTCGGCGAGACTCTGTAGGCTCGTTGGTTGATTGGAGCATGATCACCAGTAAAAATCCTGTGTTTCACATTCGTCTTCGCGGCTGTCGACTTGTCGGTCTTCGTGAAAAGCCCAGAAAATTTCGGAGTAGATCAGATAGCTTGTTTCTCTGTTCGTCACTTAACTCGGGTGACAATATAACGCCCCTTAATTCTCCACAACGCCACTTGGGGTCGATTTTAACAAAACCCATTTTGCAGCGAATCTGTACTCTATGAATAGAATCCGCCTAACAAATTTTAAAGACTGTACGTCTAATAGTTTAAGAATGGAAATAATGATGTATAACGGCCCTTAAGCCCCCGCAACGCCACTTAGGAAACGATTTTCACAAAACTCATCTTATAGCGGATCTCTACTTAGTGAAAGGAATCTGCTTACTGAATTTTTCGAGATTTTAAGTCTAATAGTTTAAAAAAGGAGTAATTTGCCTGTAATGCCACTTAATTCTCTACAACGCTAGTTGGAGTCCATTTTCACAAAACCTATTCTGTAGGGGATCTGTACTCTATGAAAGGAATCCGCTTACCAAATTTCAAGACTGTACGTCTAATAGGTTAAAAATGGAAATAATTATGTATAACGCCCCTTAAGCGCCCTCAACGCCCCTTGGAGGTTGATTTTTGTAAAAATCATTATATAGGGAATCTCTACTTTATGAAAGAAATCTGTGTACCAAGTTTCAGGACTGTACATCTAATAGTTTATTAATGGAAATAATTATCTATAGCGCCCCTTGGGTTTCGAACTTTGCAAAATCCGTTCTTAGCTGACGTCTACTCCATGAAGGGAATCTACCTACCAAATTTCAAGTCTGTAGGTTTAATGGTTCCGGAGATATCATGATTAGTCAGTGAGTCATTGAGTCGATGAGTGAGTGAGTGAGTCGATGAGTGAGTGAGTGAGTCGCTTTTCTCCTTTATATATATATATAAATATATATATATATACTAATGAGACAAATTATAATTCCTACAAAGCTAAGAAATAAACTGGACTTTAAGAAACACATCAAAAACCACCAAAATATAAGTAAAATAAATAGTGCAAAAGAATATTGTACTAATATTGAATAGAAACCGTAATTACAAGAATAA